>PVIU01000648.1:57158-84366 GCA_004026605.1 Ondatra zibethicus | reverse complement strand
AAGGCATTACCATCCCTGACTTCAAACTCTATTACAGAGCTACAATAATGAAAACAGCTTGGTATTGGCATAAAAACAGAGATGTTGACCAAGGAATTGAATTGAAGACCCGGATATTAATCCACAAACCTATGAACACCTCATATTTGACAAAGAAGCTAAAATTATACAATGGAAGAATGAAAGCATCTTTAACAAATGGTGCTGGCATAAGTGGATGTCAACCTGTAGGAGAATGAAAATAGTTCCTTATCTATCACCATGCACAAAACTCAAGTCCAAATTGATTAAATACCTCAATATGAATCCGACTACACTGAACCTGATAGAAGAGAAAGTGGGAAGTAGCCTGCAATACATGGGCACAGGAGACCACTTCCTATGTAAAACCTCAGTGGCACAGACTATAAGAGCAACAATGAATAAATGGGACCTCCTGAAACTGAGAAGCTTCTGTAAGGCAAAGGACACAGTCATTAAGACAAAAAGGCATCCTACTGAATGGGAGAAGATCTTCACTAACCCCACATCAGACAAAGGTCTGATCTCCAAAATATACAAAGAACTCAAGAAACTAGACATTAAGATCCTATGAATTCTTACAAATACAAGGACCCTTCACTTCTTTCTCCCAGTTGGGCTTCAGTACTTAGTCCCTGTCTTAGTTACTGTTCCATTGTTGGGAAGAAATGCTAGGACCAAGGCAATTTATAGAAGAAAGCATTTAATTGGGGACCTGATTATAGTTTCAGAGGGTTAATCCAGGACCATCATGGCAGGGATCATATCAGGTAGGTAGGCATGGGGTTGGAGTTGTAGTTGAGTGCTTACTTTCTGATGCATAGGCAAGAGTCAGAAAGAGAGACTAGGCCTGACATGGGCTTTTCAAAACCTCAAAGCCCACCCCCAGTGACACACCTCTTCCAACAAGATCATGCCTCTTAATCTTTTCCAAACAATTCCACTAACTGGTGACCAAGCATTCAAACATGTGAACCCATGGGGCCATTATCATTCAGACTTCACATTCCACCCTTTGGCCCCCTTGGGCTTTTATTTATATCATAAAATAGAAAGCATTCAGTCCAGCTCCCAAAGTCCCCATAGTCATTCATGATCTCAGCATTGTTTAAAAGACCAAAGTCTTTTCTGAGACTCAAAGCAACCTCTAAACTTTAACCCCTTGCAAAATCAAAAGCAAAAAGCAGATCACATACTTGTAATGGATTAAGTAAAAATGCTGTGGATCCCCAAGTGGTTGCAGCGGGCAGCCAGCCATGGAACCACACCTCAAGTTCCCAAGCGGGGACAGGCAGCGGGGCAGCGGGTCCTGAGAGCAGCCAGTTCCAGGCAGGGACAGAGCAGTTATCCAAGTGGTTGCAGTGGGCCACGAGGGGCAGTGAGTCCCATGAGGAGAGACAGACAGATGGGCACACCATGAGACCATGCTGCAGGTTTCCGAAGGTGGCTGGCCCCGGGCAGGGAGCCACGCAGCCGGCAAGAGACAGACGGATAAGCATGCCATGCAGAGTGAGGTTGAATATTTATTTAGTGGGTTATGGAAGGGAAGGGGAGAAGGGAGAAGAGCAGAGAGGGAGAGAGGGAGAGGGAGAGAGAGAGAGAGAAAGAGAGAGAGAGAGAGAGAGAGAGAGAAACAAATGGGAGGAAGGGGAGAAGTGGGGAGAAACAGATGCTGCCTCTTGGAGAGGGATATGGAAAAGGAAAGGACTCAAGCTGGAAGCTGAAGATCAGCTTGCCTGGCAGACAGGGGTGGGTGGGTGTGGCTTGTCTCTTACAGGGACAGAGCAAAACATATACTACCACTCCAAAAGGAAGGAAAGGGAGCATAGTGAGGATATACTGATCCAATGAAAGATGGAAACCCAGAAGGGAAAACTCCAAATTTTTTTATTTCTATGTCTGATGTCAAAGGGCTTATTAGATGGCTCGTCATATTGCCTATTCTTCCCAGCTTTGTTGACTGAAACACTCTTCTTTCTTGGGCTGGTCCCACACTCTGTCTTTAGTTCTCCTTGGTATCTATCCCCATGGCTCTGGCATCTCCAGCGTCTTGGGGGGTTTCAGTGCAATCAGGCTTCATTCTCACAACTCCACACAAAGGCTTTTCCCGGCCTCCATTGCAGGCTCCCCTGCCACACACTGGCTTTGGCAGCTTTTCCTAACCACAGAGGAAGAATCCACAGCTGTTACAGACTCCTGTATCCTTCTTGATAAAGCCAGAACTGTGTGGTCAAGCTGGCCCCTGGGCCCCTCAATGACTTAGATTTGCAAAGGCTTTGACTTGTTGGTGACTTCTTTTGTTGTGTAAGCTTTTCTTTAATTCTTTTCCACAAGCTGGAGGCTTAGCTGGGTGGGGTCTCACCTGAGGGCAACAGCCCCTTTATTCGGTGCAGACCAGGGCTTTCTTTCTTTAAACTTCTCATTCCTTTAAGCAGAGGACTTGACTCCAACATTACATTTCCTGGTGCTCCTTTTCTTTTCAGACTGTAAATTTCTTTCCGCCATGTTTGCTCTTTTTGGCTGTAGACCTGCACAAGAGTGGCCACTAGTGACCATGTGGCAGAGTCAATACCAGGCTGCCTTGAAATCACCTTTGCCAATGTTGTTAATCAAAAACCCTTCAATTTAGCCTCAGGCAGAGGGTTTTTTTGTTTTGTTTTGTTTGGACAATAGCAGAAAGCAGCCTTATTCTTTGCCAAAATATCACAAGAATGGCCTCCACCCCAGTCAATATTTTCCCCCTCCAAAATCTTTTTAGCTTAGCCTCCATAGTCCACATTGCTCTCTGTACTATGTCTATCAAGATCCTGTTAAGATGGTTCATTAAACCCCACTTACAGCATTCAACTTCTTTTCTAGTCCAAAGTCCCAGAGTTTTCCATATTTCTCCAAAGAACAGCATGGTCAGTGTAATGGATTAATTAAAATGCTGCAGATCCCCAAGTGGCTGCAGCCACAGAAACACTGCAGGTCAAGAGGCGGTAGTGGGTCCCGAGAGCAGCCAGTCCCAGGCAGGGATGGCACATGAGATCACACCGCAGGTCTCCTGGATGGTGGGCGAGAGACAGACGGATAGGCACGCTATGAAGAGTGAAGCTGGACATTTATTTAGTGGGTTATGGAAGGGAAGGGGGAGGAGGAGAAGAGAGGACAGAGAGAGAGAGAGAGAGAGGAGAGAGATAGAGGGGGGAGACAGAAGCTACCTCTTTAAGAGGGAGATGGAAAAGGAAGAGACTTAGGCTGCAAGCAGGAAGGAAGATCTGCCAGCCTCAGCGGATGGGGGAGGGAGTGGGTGGGGCTTGCCTCTTAAAGGGACAGGACAGATCATTACAGTCAGGCCTATTACAGTACTATCTGTCTTGTGACTATTCTATTGCTGGGAAGAGACACCATTACTAAGGCAACTTGTAGAAGAAAGCACTTGACCAGGAGCTTGCTTACAGTTTCAGAGGGTTAGTCCAGGACCATCGTGGCAGGGAGCATGGTGACAGACATTTGCTCTTGTTACTTTTGGAAGGCACATAACTGAGCCAAGCATTATCACCTTCCCACTGGCTTGCTGGAGATAGCACCTCTACCATATGGGATACAAGGACAGTAGCTTTTCCTC
The DNA here is from genome assembly GCA_004026605.1 of Ondatra zibethicus. Classification (NCBI taxonomy): domain Eukaryota; kingdom Metazoa; phylum Chordata; class Mammalia; order Rodentia; family Cricetidae; genus Ondatra; species Ondatra zibethicus. The sequence goes on along the minus strand of PVIU01000648.1, from coordinate 80,735 downwards.
TTTCTTTGGATCCTCTTGGCCCTCCCTTCTAACCCATGCCCATTCCTTTGTGTCCACACCCCCAAACCTAGAAACACTTTCTACATGGGACCCCCAGTTGCCACTTCCAGCAGGGACATGGGAAGGTGATTCATACAATCCTTCTTGTTTTTTTATTATGATCTCTCCACTGTGGTAGTGGTCTTGTTCTCAAGTGGTGGGGCTACCGATATCTCCGAGATAGCCAAGTGAAGCTGCTGTGTGGCGGATAGGACTCTGGTGGTTTGGATGAACATGCCCCTCCCCCCCCCCCGGCTCATGCATTTGAATACGTGGTCCCCAGTTAGTGGAGCTGTTTGGAAGGGATTAGAAGATGGGGCTTTGTTGGAGGAGGTGTGTCATTGGGGGTGGGCTTTGAGGTTTCTAAAGCCCATACCAGGTCTAGTCTCACTCTCTCTCTGTCTCATGTCTGTGGATCAGAGCAGCAGAGATGCTGTAAAGGAAGTCCCTCAGTCAGAGCCAGTGCTTGCACTCAGACCTGGGTGTGGCCATAGCACTGAGGAGGATTTAGAGAAGCAGGAATTCTGATTTATAGGAACCTTGACTCCCAGCCAACCAGTGCTTAGGGACTGTTTTATATCCCGACTTGCAATGGATTGATAATTAACCATGATATCAATTCATGAGTTTACAGTAAGAAATATAATTACCAAATACTTTCACAGACTTAATAGCACCACCAAGAACATTCTCTGCCTAAACACAAATTATTGTAACACATTAAAACCAGAGAACTCCATGGTGAGTGCAGGTATCAAGCCAAGGAAACAAGTGGGAGGATTTTTATTGAATTATTGGTCCAGGATAGTCAAAACTATGGCTCCAGTCAGTCTTAAGAAAGCACCTTAAAATTCTGTGCACTTAGTTAAATATTTTTGAGATTTATTTATCTGTGTGTATATATGTGACTCTGTGGTGTGTGTGTGTGCGTGTGTGTGTGTGCCTGTGCATTAGCACGGAGGCTGAAGACAGCATCTGGTGCCCTCTATCACTTTCCACTTATTTATTTGAGGCAGGGTCCCTCCACCATCATGGGGTTAATGCTTTCTCGGCTGGGTTGGAAGTCAGCAAGGCTCAGCTATCTTCACCCTTAGAGCTGGGTTCAACCATTCCAGGAACACCTGGCTCGTTACTTGTATGCTGGGGCGTGATTTCTGTCTCCCATGATTGCAGATAGTGTGCTTTTAATTGCTGACACGCCTCTCTGGGCCCCATTTAGCTAAACTTCCAGTTGGTGTAAAATCAGTGAGCAGCTGGTTGTATGTACATGAGATTTCTTTTTCTGAAAGTGTTTCCCCCTCCTCTAACAGTAAAACCGAAACAGCGAGCTAATTTCGAAAGCAGAACACAAGCCTATAGTACTGCTAAGCTCTTAGAACTCCAGCTCAAGATAGATCAAGATTCAGTAAAGTGACTCCACACTCTTTAGGAGCCGTGTAGAAGAATGTTCTGATTTATGAGACACTTTGTCCTCAGGGAAGTAAAACAGTACAGTGAATGAATAGCAATGTAAGACTTCTCTTCTGGATCTGTAATGGGGTCTGGTGTCCTCTTCTGGCCTGCAGGCATACACACAGACAGAATATTATATACATAATAAATAAATAAATATTAAAAAAAAAAGACTTCTCTTCTGCTCGGATCTTAGGAGAGAAAAAAAAATCACAAGAGATGAGTCCCATACCTCTGACTGACTGCTCTTGGGGGAAGGAATCAGTGAAATGATGAGCAGATGTTGGGGGTTGCACAGCAAGCACCCTAAAATCAGAATGGCTGAGGTGTGAGGTCTTCCTCCTGACCCCCTCCCTATTAGATGACGCTGAGAACCTAACTCTGAGCCAACATCCTTTGAGCGTATTAAGTCGCTGAACCTTTGAATTCCATGAGTTAGATGCTCTGTTTACCCACAAATCACAGATATGGAAATCAAGATAATGTGCTAAAAACTGTATTGTCAAGAAAATGGTTCAATGGGATTTTAATTTAGGTGATTAATTCCTGAGTTCTGTCTCCAGAAACTATCACTCCTTATTTGGTTCTCTGGAAACAAGTTCCAAGTAAAAGCTATGGCAATGTTTGCAGTGAGCTTCCACCACTTAAGACAGTTGCTAGCAGTCACAGAGTGTCCCCCTATAAGACTCAGAAGGCTATGAGGCCAAGGTGGGTACAGAGAGACTTCTTGGTGACTTTTTATTTTTGATTTCTTACCAAGATACTCCAAATAGAATTCTCCTCTCAGGTACCCCAACTTCAGGCCGCTTACATCAGATAAACTGTAGGTGAATGTGAGCTTTTCAGTCGGCCTACACAGACTCTCTCTCTTCTGGGCCACTGAATACTTGAAGAGTGTTATATGTGGCTCTCTCTAGGCTCCCTGCTGTCCCATCTGCCACTCAAGTCTTTCTTCAGAAGAAGTAAAATATTATTGTTCAGATTCCAGGTTCCTTATCTGAAAGTGAAAACCCCACTTCAATTGTGCCTCTGTGGGAAGAAACAGATTCCCACAGCTAACCGCACAAACACAAACTGAGTCTACCTCATGTGTACCCAAGATCTCTTTGATATTTACAGTTGACCTTAACACTACATTGTTGGCTTTCGGTTTAACACTTGGCAGGTGACATTTATAAGTCGCAATGGAGATGGCCAGGAGGTAGGTGGGAAAGAGCCTCTCTTCCCGGGAGTTAACACTGGGAGACTGCCGAAAGTATCTTACTCAGTGCCAGCCGGTAAGAGAAAAAAGTAAAGACAGACCCTGGCTGTCACCTCCCGGCAGGCAGGCGGGACCTGGGGCAGCGGAGTTGATAAACGAGATGGACTAAAATCTCATGCAACAGCCAACTTTATTGAGAACATCAGGTCGGGCGGTGGTGGCGCACGCCTTTAATCCCAGCACTCGGGAGGCAGAGGCAGGCGGATCTCTGTGAGTTCGAGTCCAGCCTGGTCTACAAGAACTAGTTCCAGGACAGGCTCCAAAGCTACAGAGAAACCCTGTCTCAAAAAACAAAAAAACAACAACAACAACAAAAAAAAAACATCAGATAATTTATACTCTGAGGGTTGGGAGGAGTCACAGGAGTAAAGTGTCCAATCGGAAGGGCAAGCCACACGTGGCGAACCTCTTCCCCACTGAGTCATAGAATGACACAGCTGACGCAAACGCACTCAGATCTGCTACACCTGGGAGGAGCGTGACAACACCTTCTAAGAACAATCCCATGTTTTGAAAAAACTAGGGTCACAAGACTCTTGTGTTTTCTTGGAGTTTTCTCATAAGCACTCAGAATTCTTCACACCCGGCTCCATTCTTGGACAATGCTCCAGCACCTGGGAAGATGGTAATTTAACAGGAGGAACATGGGCAGGAGGACATCAGGAAAGGACATTCAAGATTAGTAGGAGGCCACCTGATAGCCTTGTGTCGGTCTTCACTCAAATATCAACTTAACAAACCTTTCCCTTATGACCTCATCAAAGTTGTCCCTCATTCTAGGTCCTCTCTGCTGTGTTTTCTTTCTACATCAGCCACCACCTAACACACTATTTACCCACTGTGCACAGAAACTGCTCAGGAATAAACAGAACAGGATTGACCTTTTTGGAAAATGCCTCTGTGAGCAGTGTGGGATGACAGCGAGTCTCCAAAGTTTTAGTCTGGGGTAACCAGGGATCTTGTTGGGCACAAGAGAAATAAAGAAAACCAAAGGGCTTGGAGGAATTCAAGCATCTCAACTCTAGCACATTCTCTTATTGTGTTATACTGAATTTTTAGTGAGTTAGCACTGTGATTTGTTAAGCTTAATATATATTATATGTATTATGTGATATATATATATATATATATATATATATATATATATCATAGAAGACAAATACCACAAAACTGTGTGAGATGAAAAGCCAGGCTCTTTTTCAGTTTGAACTTCTGGTTCCATTTACCCAAGTCCCTCACACATTTTTCCACATCTTTCTAGATACTTTCTGTGCAAACACTTGTGTATATGGATATATTCTTTCATATATTTGCAGTATTATATTGAGACTATGCTATGCTTGTATTTTTAAAAGCATTTTATAGATGTTCCTAAATGCATGCATTTGAATCTGCTTCCTTTGTAATTTTATTGTATATTTATAAAATATAACTATATATCCATAGAGTACAATGTAAGGCATATATATATACATATTCATGTATATATGCGTGTACATGTGCATGTACTAATGAAATAAAATCAATTGATTCATTTTTCACATTGAATACTTGTTTTGTGGTGGTATTATTTAAAATTCACTTCGTCTTTTCATTAAAAAGCTTTCTTTTAAGTATTTCATCTTGTGTACATCTGTATTTATCTAGTAATATGTTTATATACCCAAGTAAATCCTTGATGAACGTTCTCCTACAATCTCCTGTTAATTCCTTGATGAATGCTCTCCTGCAGTCTCTTGTTAATTCCTTGATGAACATTCTTATGCAATCTCTTGACAAGTGGGCCACGTGAAACACATCTGTAGGATAAACGGTTAGAAGCAGAACTGCTGTTTTGAGGGTAAATCACGTCTTCCCCATCACTGAGTAAACAGAGAGCTGGCTTTACTTCTGGCACACTCCCACTGTGCTAACTGATGCACCGCTCGAGCCTTTAGCCCTCACTTCTCAATTTCCTATCCTCGTAATAAGGATATTTAATAGTATGCTAATGATACACTGGAGATGTAATTTATTAAAGCAGGTATCAGAAAGTACCACTTACACACCAGGAGACCGACTTGATCATTCAATTCCACCTGCTTTTATGAGAGGCTTACTCTGCAGGCTTGATTCATCCTCTGATGTACGTCCTAGTCCTGCATGTGCGGCTTTCAGCCCCCACAGAGAGGAACATGGGGTGCCTGCTGAGCCTCCCCCTTGGAACCCGCATCAGCCTGTGGACCAGCTGTGGGCAGCAGGAGCTTCCCACAAGCACACATTATGTGGTGATTCTTTGGGGAATCATGGGGTATTTAGCTTTTCCAGAACATTCAGGCCTGGTACGCTTACCCTTGTAAGCACTGTCAGGACCACGATAGGGATGGAACAGCCCACGGAGATGTCCTTGTGGAGACTTCTAGAGCAGAGGGGGCCAAACCGCAGTTCTTAGGCACATGTGCAACCTTGAAATGCCCATTAAAGTAGCCTAGGGTAAAAAAGGTGCTAATAGAAACGTCTCTGCTCCATGATTTTTCTTTTCAAAGAAGTAAAAAAAAAATAGTTGAGATGTGAAAATACACATTTCCAATGTCAGGATTTCTGGAGAAACAGAACTGATAGAATGAATATATATATATATATAATACATTTATATATGTATATGAAATTTATTAGAATGGCTTACTTCATGGATGGTAATTTGGGCAGAAACATTACATAAGGGAGAGACAAATTCATAACTAGAGTAAGTATCTATTCCAGTAAGGACAAAGTATTGTTTTTTCCCCACAAATGAAGGGACCCAGTGTAATCAACCAGCCACCAGGTCGCTGGCTGACCATCCCAGGAAGTGGTGCCATATTGGGGCCTCAGTGTTGGTCTTTGTTGTTGGCAGATCTGTCACTCAGCAGCAGCTATAGCCAGGTAAACCTTGGTAAGTGGAAGTCCATGTTGTCAAGCCCTTGTATAACCCATCAAAGCCACTTTGTTCATGAGCCCATTGGGCAATAACCGGGATGGCCAGGGAAATAGGCTGACGGCCCATTAGAATGGTTCATCCTATTTATTTAATTATTGAACTCCTCTACCAAAGTAACTTTTTGATGAACGTTTACATGGGACACAAATATCTTCACACCTTCACCATTTGGAGAGATCTGGCTGCATACTTCTTTCCCAGATGTCTTTTTCACCAATTTTCCAGTCATGTTCTTTGCAAGTCCTTTACTATCCGCCCAACCCATTAGCTATGGCCCATAAAGAATCACATAACTGGCTATTTCTCTTTCCAAACAAAATGTGTAACTATGTATACTGTCTGAAATTATGCCCGTGTGAAGATTTCCCTTCAGCAGCGTCTTTCGGGGTTGCCCAGAGAAAGGTTGTAATCCTGCAGCTGCCACTTCTGGGTAGTGCCGACCTAATGTCAGAAAACATCAGTAAACCAGGTCCCGGTCTTCTCTTCCTCAGTCAATGGATCATAGGACACACCCAATGAGGCTGTAGGGTATTCCTGAGTGTAGACAGCATTGTAATGAGAGTAGAAACCACAGGCAATTGAGCAACTTTTTCATGTACCTTGCTTATGCCTTCAGGTCCTGCTTAGGCCTATCGCATATATACATTTTCCACTTGATAATGGGTTGCTGCTGTGCACATCTTGCTTTATGGCTTGGTGGGTCAGTTAATGCCCAACTAATGATGGGCAGCTCAGGTCACATGGTAACTTGGTGGCGTATGTCAAATGTTCAGTTTCCATTAAGGCTCAATAGCAGTCCAAGAGCTGTCTCTTAATGGGAGACTAGCTGTCTATAAATAATGGGAGAGCTTTGCTCCAAAATCCCAAAGGTCTCCTCTATAATTCACCTATATAGACATGCCTACAGTCCCAAACTACATCCCTAGCTGCCACTGATACCTCAACTATCATCAAGTCTGTTGCATCATATGGCCCAAGTAGATCAGCCTGCACAGCAGTGTGGACCTGTGGAAGAGCCTTCTCCTGTTCTGGGCCCCACACAAAGCTAGCAGCTTTCTGTGTCACTTGGGATATGGGTTGGAGTAACACACCTAAGCGGAGACTGTGCTGTTTCCAGCATCAAACAGGCCCACTAAACGTGCTTCTTTCTTGGTGGTGGGAGGAGCCAGGTGTAATAACTTATCCTTCACCTTAAAAGGAATTTCTCTGCATTCTCCACACTACTGCCCTCCTAAGGATTTCACTGAGGTAGAAGGCCCTTGAATTTTGGTTGGATCTATTTCCTATCCTCTGATGCACATATGTGTCACCAAAAAAAGTGGTTACTTACCTCCTTCTCATTTGATCCAAGCTGCATAAGGTTGTCAATATAGTACACTAATGTGATATTTAGCAGAAGAGAAAACTCATCAAGATCCTTTCTAATGAAGTTTTGACACAGGTCTAGTGAGAGACTATACTTTTAAAATGTAAAGGTATACTTCTGGCCTTGCCTAGTGAAAGCAAATTGCTTCTGGTGGTTCTTAAGGACAGGTACTGAGAAAAAGGCATTTGCTAGAGCAATAGCTGCATCAGAAGATATATGGGATTTGTTAGAATAACTTACACTCAGTGATCCAACTCTTCCAACAATGGCTGTACCCTGATGGAAAGTTCAAGAATCCAAAAGCTTTTCAGTCCACAAAGCTGAATGTCTCCGATGGTCCTTGGTAAAAATTGGAATCCTGAAGACATAGGATCTAATGCCAGAGAAGCAATGAACTTGCCAACAAGAGTGAAGGCAAGCAGGCAAAGGACAGAAGCTTTTTTCTTCCATGACCTTTATACAAGTTGCCAACAGAAGATGTGACCCAGATTTGGGGTGGATCATACCACGTCAAAAGATCCAATCAAGAAATATCCCTCACAGGTGTACCCAGAGTCTTAGTTGCTCTCTTACTGCTGTGCAAGCTGCCGCAGTCTCTCTGAGTTCACACGTGTTTTCCATCCCGCTCTGTTTCAAAGTCCCTGTTTCCTTGATATCTTCCATCTCTTTGGCTCTTACACTCTGCCTCCTCTTCTGCAGGGTTCCCTGAGCTCTGTGGTTGATAGAGACACCTATTTAGGGCTGGAGTGTTCCAAGGTCTCTCACTCTCCGGAGATTTTCAGGGTGTGAGCTGCTGTATTTGTTTCCGTCCCCTGCAGAGGGAGCTTCTCTGATGCCGGCTGAGCAAAGCACTGATCTATGAGTCTAGCAGAATGTCACAAGGAGTCATGCTATTGCTATCTTCCTTTAGTAGAACAGCAGTGTTTGGTTTTCTCCATGGTCTCTGGGCTATCTAGTCTCAAGTTCTTGGTCATCCAAGTAGCATCAGACAAGGGCTCCACCTGGAGGAATGGGCCTTAAATCAAATCAGATATTTGTGCCACTATTGTACTGACCTATCTTGCAGGCAGGACGTCCTTATAGACTGAGGGGTTTATAGCTAGGTTGGTGTTATGTTTCTCCTTTGGTAGCACGCAGAGTACCTTCTGTTACCAAGAACATTAGCTTGTAGGGGTGAAAGGTTCTGGTAGGCACCAGCTTGACTTCTCCCCATTCACTGAATTGTGTAGATGTTTGTCTTCAGCAATTGTGGTCCGTTTGTGGAGAGCAATCTATAGCCTTAGCGGCAGCCTGAGTTATTTGGGAGTTCCCATGGGACTCCTTTGGCCAAAACCTCAATTCCTAGCACTGGAAGCTTCATTTGAGGACAAGAGATGTCCAGCTGAGTCTCTGTCTCCCCTGTTACTTGGTGATGTTATTTAGATATTCTTCATATATGTGTATATATTTTAGAAACCTACTGTATTACATTTCCAGACAGCCTCAAAGGGTTCTTAATTTTAGCTGTCTCTCCCCACATTCTCTCCTTTATCCCCACTTCCTGTCTAACTTGATCCTACTGTTCCTGTCCCCTCCCCTCATCCATCCATAACTATTCTATTTCTCTTTCCTAAAAGAGCTACCTGTCCTCCCTCATCCCTTACTCTTTACCTAATTTCTGTGGTTCTATAGATTATAACTTCATTATCAGTAACTTAATGGCTAATATCCACATATAAATGGATAAATACTACATTTGTCTCCCTGGGTCTGAGTTATCTCACTCAGAATGATTTTTTTCTAATTTCATCCATTTGCCTGTGAATTTCATGATTTGATTTTTTAAAATAACTCGGCTGATGGCCATGTCAGAGGAGCAGCAGGTGGCAACTGAGGCTCAGGGTGCCCATCCACCAGGAGGCAACCCCCTGTTAGGCAAGGCCCCCGAGATCAGAGACCCCAGAATGTATCTTGCTTCTTGCTGTGCCCTTTACATGTTTGCTTTTGCTGTCCTTCTCCGATATCTGGCATGGTTGAATTGGGTGTGGGGGGATTCCCCACTGCCTGTAAGGTAATGTGTTTATCTCATGGAAATATCTGCTCTACTGGGCATTTTTACCTGTGGATTATTATGAAGATTACTTTCTCCCTAAGCTGTACCATCTAATTGATAATAATGTTAGCATATACAAAACTTTGATGAGTAAAAATATATACAAGAATATGTTTCACAGCTAAGGCCCATGAGTTACGCCTGATTGCTGTTTTAGATCATAGCTCAGGTTAATGATTAAGGAGAACAATTGAATTCTCTGGGAGCCAGGCTGACCCTAATTCTCTTAATGCTTAAAAGATATTAACTTCTTGTACCCATTCCTGCCCTCAATTTTCTGATATGAGAAACCAGTGATAGATGGTTATACACCCTAAAGATATAAAGTACAGCCAACTGATTGTCTTTTATGTACAAAAGTTTAGGCTTGTGATTCCTTCAGGATTCCTTGTAAGATTAACTTGCAAGACAGTAGAATGATTGATTCTCTTTTGGTAGCCAGGGTGTGCAGCCTGCTAGCAAGGGAGCTGGCTATGGAGAGGTGCTTTTTGTCTGCAATGTGTTACTTAGACGTAAGTGTATATGGGCTATTGGGATAACTTTGTTTTTAATCATGAAAGGGAGATGAACAGCGTGTTACCTGTACTCTGCAGGAACTCAGCAAAATCACCGTGTAGCATAGAGATTAGAACGAACATCTGTGTTTTAGAAGGACCTTGACCTTGAAGAATCCTTGTGGAAAACAATGATTGTCGTGCTGTCTTACCTTGGGATCTACCATGACTTTGGTCACGACACCTCAGACACACCTGGGGCTCTTGTATTATTGTGTATTGCACACAATGCATAATGAAGGAATAGAGTCATGGAGGCATGTGGTTATCCCCTCACTAAGACATGTAAATTAGGATGGGGACCTTGCTATGAGGATACACTTCATGTAGCAATCTATAATATGCTTTTGTTCAACTGTTCTGGGGGAAGCCAAGCCAGCCGAGTCCAGCTCTGTCCGCCCACCAGAAGGTTGGCAAATAAAAAAAGGAAAACATCAAGAGAGTATTTAGGTGTCTGTTTCTCTCAAAGCTTTGTGCTGCTAGAGGCTGGTCCGCCAGACAGAAGTAATACTCCATTGTGTGAATGTACTACATTTTCTTTATCTATTAGTCTGCCGAGGGTCATCTGGGTTGTTTTCAATTTCTGGCTATTATGATTATAGCAGCCAAGAACATGGTTGAACAAGGGTCTCTGTGGTAAAATATAACATCCTTAGGGTTTATTCTTAAGAGTGGAATAACTGGATATAGAGGTAGATTGATTCCCGTCTTCCTGAGAGACCACCACAATGCTTCCGTAGTGGCTTCATAAGTTTGCACTCCCAAAGCAATGCACAAGTGTTCCTCTTTTTCCACATCTTCACTGGCATGAGCTGTAGTTTGTTTTATCGACCTTAGCTATTCTGATGGATATAAAGATAAAATCTCAAAGTAGCTTTGATTTGAATTTCCCTGATGACTAAGGATGTTGAATATTTCTTTGTTTCTCAGACATTTGAGTTACCTCTATTGAGAATATCTGTTTAGACCTGCAACCCATTTTTATTGGGCTATTTGTGTTCTTGATATCCAGTTTTGGGAGTTCTTTATATATTTTGGATATTAGCCCTCTATCAGATATGTAGTTGGTAAAACGTTTTCCCTTTCTATAGGCTGCTGCTTTGCCTGAATGATGGTGCCCTTTGCCGTGCAGAAACTTTTCCATTCCATGAGGTCCTGGTTGTTGATTGTTGATCTTAGTGCCTGTGCTAATTGTGTTTTGTTCAGAAAGTCTTTTCCTGTGCCAGTGAGATCAAGACTACTCCACACTTTCTTTTCTACCAGATTCAGTGTGTATCTGGCTTTATGTTGAGGTCTTTGATTCATTTGGAGTTGAGTTTTATGCAGGGTGATAAGCATGGATCTATTTGCATTCTTCTACTTGCAGCCGTCAGCTTGACCAGCACTGTTTGTAGAAGATGCTGTGTTTTTTCCAGTGTGTATTTATTGGTTCTCTATAAAAAAAAAAATCAGGTGTCCATAGGCATGTGGATTTATGTCTGGTCTGACATAAATTTGATTCCATTGATCAATGTTTCTGTTTTTATGGCAATACCATGTTGGTTTTTTTTTTTATTTTTGACATCACTATAACTCTGTAATAAAATTTGTGGTCAGGGATGTTGATAACTCCAGTGGTTTGTTTGTTTGTTTGTTTCAGGATCTTTGTAGATAACCTTGGTGTGTGTGTGTGTGTGTGTGTGTGTGTGTGTGTGTGTGTGTGTGTGTCCATAAGAAGCTGAAAAATGTCCTTCAAGGTCTGTGAAGAATTGTGTTGGAAATTTGAAGGGAATCTCATTGTATCTGTAGATTGCTTTTGGTAGGATGGTCACTTTTACTACATAATCCTATCTATCCATGAACACGGGTGATCTTTCCATCTCCTGATATCTTCTTCAATTTCTTTCTTTAACGTCTTAAAATTTTTATTATGCAAGTTTTCACTTGCTTGGTTAGACTTAACCAATATATTTTATTTTATTTGAGGTTATTATGAAAGGTATTGATTCCCTGATTTCTTTCTCAGTGTGTTTGCTATTTGTATAGAGGAAGGCTACTGATTTTGAGAGTTTGATAAGGATCCTGCTACTATGGTGAGCTGTTTATCAACTGTAGGAATTTCCCAGTAGAATTTTTAGAGTCACTCACGTATACTATCATATCACCTTTATATCAAGTATCAGTATACTCTAAATTCTCCCTTTCCAATTTGTATCTCTTTTATCTTATTGTTCCAGCTAAGAATTCAAATACTATATGGATATGTATGGAGATAGTGAACAACCTTGTCTTGTTCCTGATATTAGTCGAATGACTTTGAATGTCTCTTCATTTAAATTGATGCTGGCTCTGGGCTTGCTGTAAACTACCTTTATTATGTTCCTTATATCCCTAATTTCTCCAGATTTTTATCATGAAGAGGTGTCCTTTTTTTGGTCAAACGTCTTTTCTGCATCTAATGATATGATCATTTGGTTTTTGTCTTTTACTTTGTTTATGTGACAGTTTACATTTATCAATTTATGTATGTTGAACTATCCCTGCATCTCTGAAATGATGTCTACTTTATCATGGTAGATGATCTTTTTGATGTGTTCTTAGATTACTTTTACAAATATTTAACTGAGAATTTTTGCATCTATGTTTATAAAGCAAATTGGTCTGTGATTTTTTTCTTTGTTGAGTTTTTGTGTGGTTTAGGTACAAGTGTAATGGTGACCTCATAAAAAGAATTAGGCAATGTTCCACATTGTATAGTAATTTGAGGAGCATTGGTGTTCTTTCTTCTTTGACAGTCTGGAAGAATTCTGCACTGAATTCTGTTGTGGGATAATCTTTTTTGCACACTGTGATGATGTATCTCTGTTTAACCTTACCTACCTGGGGTGCCTTCCGATAGGTTTAATAAAGAGCCGAATGGCCAATAGCTAAGCAGAAGAAAATAGGTGGGGCTTCTGGGGAGAGAGAGAAACTGGGGAAGAATCTGAGGCCCATGGTTTTGCCAGTGAGACATGGAATAAGTCAGACATAGTACTGAGGAGTGGTACAGAGCCATGTGACAAAATGTAAATTAATAGAAACTGGTTAATTTAAGTTATAAGAGTTAGTGTGACAAGTCTAAGCTAAGGTCAAACTTTCATAATTAATAACTCTCCACATTGTTATTTGGGGGCTGGTAGTCCAAAGAAAGTCTGACAAGAAAATTCAACTACAGAATCCATCTGGCCCTTGACTTTCATTAATTGGAAAACTTTTCATTACTGCTTCTATTTCACTAGGGGTTATAGCTCTTTTTAAATTGCTTATCCGATCTTGATTTAACTTTGGCTAGTGTTACATAGCAAGAAATTTATCCATTTATTTTAGGTTCTCCAGTTTGGAAGAGTACAGATTTTTAAAGTGTATATTTACAATTCTATGGATTTCCTCAGTGTTCTCTTTTTCATCTCTAATTTTATTATTTTAGGTATTCTGTCTCTATTGTTTGATTATTTTGATTAAAGAATTGGAAATCTTACTGTTTCTTTCAAAGAAACAACCCTTCATTTCATTGATTCTTTTATTTTTGCTCTTATTTTTATTTTGCTGATTTCAGCCCTGAGTTCATTGTTTCTTGCCATCTACTACTACTGGGCACTGTTTCTTCACTTTGTTCTAGAGTTTACAGGTGTGCTGTTAAGTTACTAATATGAGATCTCTCCAATTTTTGTGTAGGTACTTAGGGCTATGAACTTGCCTCTTAGAACCACCTTCATTGTGTCCAATAAGTATGTTGTGGTATTATTTTCATTCATTATATAAAATCTTTTAATTTCTTTCTTGACCCATTTTTCATTTGGTAGTGAATCATTCACTTTCCATGAGCTTGAAAGCTTTCTGTTGTTGATATCCAGCTTTAGTTTGTGGTGGTTAGGTAGGCTGCAGAGTGTTAATTACATTTGTTAACTGTTGAGACTTGCTTTGTGTCCAAGTATATAGTCAATTTTGGAGAAAGTTCCATGAGCTGCTTTGGAGAAGGAATCTTCTTTTGTGTTTGGATGAAGTGTTCTGTAGATATCTGTTGGGTCCATTTGGTTCATGATGCCAGTTAGCTCCAGCATTTCTCTGTTTGGTTTTTCTGGATGATCTGCCTATTGGAGAGAGTGGGATATTGAAGCCACCCGCCATCGGTGTGTAAGTGTCAATATATGATTGAAGATGTAGTAGTATCTTTTTCATGAGCTCAAGTGCCCTGTATTTGGTGCATAAATATTAAGATTTGCAATATCTTTGTCTACAGCCATACCACCCTGAATGCGCCAGATCTTGTCTGATCTCGGAAGCAATATCTTCTTAGTGGATTTTGCCTTTGATGATTATGTAGTGTCCTTCCCTATCTCAATCTTGGTCTCTAGAAATGTAAAATTTTCATTGTAGAGGGCTTTCACTTCCTTAGTTAAGTTTATTCCTAGGCATTTTACTTTCTCTGAGGCTATTGTGAATGAGGGTACGTCCATGACCTTCTCTGGATATTGATTGTTGATAATTAGAAAAGCTATTAATTGGTGCAAATTGATTCTGTACACTGCCATGCTGTTGGCTTGTTTTTCATTTCCAGAAGTTTTCTGGTAGAATTATTGGACTATCTAATGTATAGTATCATATTATTTGCAAGTAGGGATAGTTTGACTTCTTCTTTCTTTATTTGTATGATTTTAATTTCCTTCTGTTGCCTTATTGTCTAGTCTTTCCAGCACAACATTGAAAAGAGGTGGGGAACAGTGGACATCCCTGTCTCATTCCTGACTTTAGTGGGATTGCTTCAAGCTTTTATCCATTTAGGATGATGTTAGCTGTTGGTTTCTCGTATATAGCTATTATTATGGTGAGATGCGGCCCCTTCAATTCTACATTCTCTAAGGCTTTTACATGAAGACATGTTGAATTTTATCTAAGGCTTTTACTGCATCACTTAAAGGATCATGAGATTTTTGTCTTTAAGTTCATTTTTAGTGTTTATTACACTTATTGACTTGTGTATGTTGAACCATCCCTGAAATTCAAGGCTAAAGCCAATATGGGCATAATGGATAATTTTTTAGATGTGTGGCTGTATTCTGCTTGCAAGAATTATACTGAGTATTTTTGTAGGATGTTAGCCTGTAGTTTTCTTTTTCCTTGTATCTTTACCTGGCTTGGGTATTAAAGTGATTTGTAAAAGGAATTTGTGAGTGTTCCATCTGTCTCTACCATCTTGAATAGTTTAGAAGGACTTGTGAGTGTTCTGTCTGTCTCTACCATCTTGAATAGTTTAGGAGGACTTGTGAGTGCTCCATCTATCTCCACCATCTTGAATAGTTTAGGAGGACTGGCTGTAGCTCCTCTTTTAATGTGTGGAAATCTGTTGTGAAGCCACCTGTGTCTGGATTTCTTTTTAGCTGGAAGACTTTTTTTTTTTTCTGGGGATGGAGCATGCATGGGTCCTCAGGCAGCAAGCACCTTTACTACAACAAACACCTTTACCTGCTGAGCCATCTTGCTATACTTACTTTGTGTTTTAATTTAACATCTCATTTGCTTACCAAACTTTTTATATGCTCTGCCACTCCTCCTTCAGCTCTACCCTGGGTATTGCTGTGGTATCTGCTGAGAATATTTCCTCCATTTTCATTGTTTAGGAAATGACTGTCATTTAAGAATCTACCCATGAGCCAGGTGTTTGCAGACCTGTGGTTCCTAGGCTGACTCAGCTATTAGTCTTCCTTGATGTCCCAAGAAGTTTTACGTCCACACTTGGTAACATTTCCCTGCTTATTTCCATTGTACACGAGAGCTCTAAGAGCAATGATTGTATCTTGTTTATTTTACAGCTAAAAGGATACATTTACAATCAGAATGCTATGTGATTTCTTGAAGAAATGTAGAGAAAAGGGAACTCGCATTCACTGCTGGTGGGAATGTAAACTGGTAAGACATTACTAAATCAGTGTGGCATTTACTAAAAAATTAAAATTGCTGGGTGGTAGTGCACACCTTTAATCTCAGCGCTCTGGAGACAGGACAGGTGGATCTCTGTGAGTTCAAGGCCAGCATGATCTACAGAGCAAGTTCTAGTACAGCCAGGACAGTTATGCAGAGAAACCCTGTAGGTCAAAATGACCTATATTGATAGACTCTATATCCTAACACAGAGATTCTTACACATCTATATTCTTGCTACATTATATTCATTTTTATTTTGATATTTATTGAGCTCTACATTTTTCTCTGCTCCCCTCCCTGCCTCTCACCTCCCCCCTTCAACCCTCCCTCAAGGTCCCCATTCTTCCAATTTACTCAGGAGATCTTGTCTTTTTCTAGTTTCTACTTCCCATGTATACTATATCTATGCAAGTCTCTCTTAGTGTTCGCATTGTTGTCTAAGTTCTCTGAGATTGTGGTTTGCAGGCTGGCTTTCTTTGCTTTATGTTTAAAAACCACCTATGAGTGAGTACATGTGATAATTGTCTTTCTGTGTCTGGGTTACCTCACTCAAAATAATGTTTTCTAGCTCCATTCATTTTCCTGAAAAATTCAAGCTATTGTTATTTTTTTCTGCTGTGTGGTACTCCATTGTGTAAATGTACCACATTTTTCATATCCATTCTTCCACTGAGGGGCATTTAGGTTGTTTCCAGGTTCTGGCTATGACAAACAAAGCTGCTATTAACATAGTTGAGCATGTTCTTGTGGCACAATTGAGCATCCTTTGGATATATACCCAAAAGTGATATTACTGGGTCTTGAGGAAGGTTGTTTCCTAATTTTCTGAGAAATTGCCACACTGAACTCCAAAGGGGTTGTACCAGCTTGTATTCCCGCCAGCAATGCAGAAGTGTTCCCTTTTCTTCACAACCTTTCCAGCATAAGTTGTCATCAATGTTTTTGATCTTGGCCATTCTTACAGGTGTAAGATGGAATCTTTTGATTTGCATTTCTCTGATGACTAAGGATGTTGAACATTTCCTTAAGTGTCTTTCAGCCATTTTAGATTTCTCTGTTGAGAGTTCTCTGTTTAGGTCTGTACTCCATTTTTTAAATTGGATTATGTGATCTTTTGGTGTCCAATTTCTTGAGTTCTTTGTATATTTTGGAGATCAGACCTCTGTCTGATGTGGGGTTAGTTAAGATCTTTTTCCATTCTGTAGGCTGTCGTTTTGTCTTGTTGACCGTGTCCTTTGCTTTACAGAAGCTTTTCGGTTTCAGGAGGTCCCATTTATTAATTGTTTCTCTCAGTGTCTGTGTTGCTGGGGTTCTATTTAGGCAGTGGTTCCCTGTGCCAATGTGTTCAAGTGTACTTCCCACTTTCTCTTCTATA
This sequence comes from Ondatra zibethicus, assembly GCA_004026605.1. Taxonomy (NCBI): domain Eukaryota; kingdom Metazoa; phylum Chordata; class Mammalia; order Rodentia; family Cricetidae; genus Ondatra; species Ondatra zibethicus. The sequence continues at coordinate 63,697 of PVIU01000648.1, read as the reverse complement.
AGGTTCAGTGTGGCTGGCTTTATGTTGAGGTCTTTGATCCATTTGGACTTGAGTTTTGTGCATGGTGATAGATATGGGTCTATTTTCATTTTTCTACATGTTGATATCCAGTTATGCCAGCACCACTTGTTAAATATGCTTTCTTTTTTTCATTTAATATTTTTTGCTTCTTTATCAAAGATCAGGTGTTCAAAGATGTGTGGATTGATATCCGGGTCTTCTATTCGGTTCCATGGAAGACTTTTTATTACTATTTCAGTCTCATTTATTATGGGTCTTTGATGTGGAATGTCCTTCTGTATATGTGTTGCTTTTATTGATTGATGAATAAAGCTGTTTCTGCCAGTGACTTAACAGAGTAAAGCCAGGTGGGAAATCCAAACAGAGATATATATAGAGAGAGTAGGTGGAGTCAAGCAGACGCCAGCCAGCTGCTGAGGAAACAAGACATGTAGAAAATGAGGTAACGCCACAGCCACATGACAATACATGGACTAATAGAAATGGGCTAATTTAAGATGTAAGAGCTAGCTATAAATACACTTGAGCCATTGGCCAAACAGTGTTGTAATTAATACAGTCTCTGTGTGATTATTTAGGCCTGGGCAGCCAGGAAATGAAAGTATAGTCTCTGTCTACAGGTGTGTTTAGGTTCTTGACTTCTTGGTTTATTTTCTGTGGTTCGGCTGTCTATAGAATTTCATCCATTTCAGTTGGGCAGTGGTGGCACACTCCTTTAATCCCAGTACTTGGGAGGCAGAGACAGGCTGATCATTTGTTCTACAGAGCAAGTTCCAGGACAGGTTCCAAAGCTACACAGAGAAACTCTTTCTTGAAAAACAAAACAAACCAAAAAAAAAAAAAATTCATCCATTTCTTTTAGGCTTTTCAGGTTAAGGGAGTAAAAGTTTTTAAAGTATCCCTGAATAATATTCTGAATTTCTTTGGTGTCTGTTGTAATCTTTCCCTATTCATAGTTGGGTCCTCTCTTTCTTTCTGTTGGTCAGTTGAGCCAAGGGTCTGTCAATCTTGTTTATCTTCTCAGAGAACCAGCCCTTAGATTTGTCGATTCTTTGTATTGTTTTCTTTACTTCTGCTCTGATTTTTATTTCTTGCCATCGGCCAGGTTTGGATTTTGTTTGTTCTTATTCTTCCAGCGTTCTGATGAAGCTGTTTATTGGCGCTCTTACAAATTCCCCTCTTAGGCTTGCTTGCAATGTGCCCCAGAAATTTTGTTGTGTTTTCATTTCCATATAGTTCCAGGAGTTCTTGTTGTTTCTTTCTTGATTTCGTCTTTGACGCTTTCGTCACTCAGCAATGAGTTGCTTAGTCTCCAAACCTAGTGTGGTGGTTGGAGATGGCACAAATCTAGTTCTTCATAGCAGCCTTAAACATTCCGGTCTCGTAGACCCTTGGTAAATAAAGCTATAACTTGGTCTTTAGATGCTAGCAACTTGGAGGGAAAGGATGGTATAGTGTTTTAATTTTCCTGTCTTGCTAGCTTGAACACTTTAAAAATGCCTGTATGTGTGTTGCTCGTTTGTGTTTCTGTCACTGCAGATCGGGTTCATGCTCTGTGCCCCCAGGACCACCCATACTGCCTTAATTGCTGGCTTTTCTATATTAAAGATATCAGTTCCTTGCCTGCCATATTATCTGTCAGTATTATTGCTTGCTGTTTGTCATTTAACCTGCTTTTCTTTTTTCTTCTTTCTTTATTCATTCCTTTCTTTCTTTTTTTCTTCACGCCAGGTTTTAACTTTTTATATAGACAAATTTATTATGTTTTGTATTTTAAGATTCTTTTAAGCTTGGAAAAAAAGTTTCCTCTTCTCAAATAAAGTCCATGTTTACTACTATTTATTCTTACGCTGACACTTTAACATCTCAGTCTGTCTGTAGCTTGTTTTAGTGCGTGTTATCAAATGGTGAGTACTGGTTTGACCTAACATGAATTTTACGTATTGGTTACTAAGTATGGCTGTGGCTGGAATGGGTGGGATGCCACCAGAGCAAAGTCAAGTGAATGAGGACACCTTCAGTAAGAAGATGAGATGTGAGAAGGCATAGCATCCCTGTGTGATATGTTTCGTATGTGAATGAAGCCTTTCTCTAGCCTGTCCTGTCCCTGTCCTAACCAATGTGCTTTGGTTGCCCCTTGTTTTCTCCATATGCACAGGTTTGTTTTTGTGGAGCCCTCAACTTGCTGGCTTGGGTGGTTCTTGGGGATTAGCATCCACATCAGTACTATAATTTTAGAAATTCATTTGGCTTCCTGATAGAAATATCAATGGTATAACAGTTACTGCTTATAAGGCCCATACTGCTCATAAAGTGATTATTAAAAACAGCCCTTCTCTTCCTTCCAAGCACATTAATTTTCACTAATACTTTATTGCAAAACAAAATCGGAAAGCTAAATGAATTTCCAAAATCATGGAAATTCATTCTACCCAGAATTAAAGCTCAAGTTTTGACCCATGTCTGCATTCTGGCATAATGAATTCTAGATGCCACGTATTGTGTTAATAGCAGATACCAAATATGATTCATGTATTTTTGGTTGTTTGACAAAGTTACCATCTCCTTAATTACACAGATGGTAAGCCAAAGGCCCAGGAAGGATTACAATTTACCCAACGTTGCACAATAAGTGCTCAGGAAAGCTTGGATTCAACCCCAGGTCTTTGGACCCCAAGTCTAACCCCTTTCTTACCAGTAACTTCTGCAGAAAAGTCTTGAGTAAAGAGAAGTATGTTTGGCGGGGAAAGTGTTTCTCTGTTCTTCCAACATAGCTAGGACTTAACATCGGCTTTACTTCTCCCAAGAAAACTTTTACAAAACAAAGAAGAACATAGTGTATATCTTTGGAAATAGAAAATGTTCAAACTTAATATACCTCTCGTTAATGCAGAATTTGTCAGCAAAGACAGGTAGCTGGCCTGGAGGAGGCAGGTTACTGCAAGGAATGTTGAAAACCCAGCACCATTCAAGGCATGAGAAGTTAGTTTCAAGAGGTTTCTGGATTCTTTGGGGGGTCCTGAAAGCGTCATGGCCATCAGAGTAATGACCAGTGAAGCAAGAAGGAAATCCAGTTCAACACAACCCAGTAGCTAGTGTTGGTTCAAACTTTCAGAGTCTGACTCCGAGCAGTTTACTTTTTACAGATTTAAACATGGTATGACTCTGGGGGAGAAGGTATCCTTGGGACAATTATCACAACAAAGCTTAAGGTATGGATACACCGTGGCTTGGATTAACATTCTGTGTTGCTTGAGCAGGTGTGTGCTCTGGAGCCCTAGCTTGTCTTACAGAGGACAATGCTGCAGAGATGTGACCCAGCTCTCTCACTTTGGAGTAGGTATCTAGAGCAAATTAAGGGAACCTGTCAAAGAGATATGTGCAGTCCCATGTTGTCTGAGGCATAGTGTACAATAGCCAGGGTTTGTAATCAACCTCGGTATCCATTGACAGATGCCTGGACAATGAAAATGCCACAACCACACATGCACACACACACACACACACACACACACACACACACACGTGCTTGCACACACACGCACACACACATGCATGTATGCATGAACACACAGCATCATTCAGCGATGAAGATGGGTGAAATCTTGTTTACGATGAGATGGGAGAAACCGGAGGGTGTTATGTCAAACGAAACAATCCATGTACATCATGACTGCATGTTCTTTTTCATGTGTAACATTTTAAAAAGTTGATTTCAAAGTAAAAGACAGAAAATAGTAATTACTAGAAGCAAGGCGAGATTGAGGGGGGCAGGTGAAAGGAGCATGAATAATGAATATCATCACAGTGAGAAGGCAGGAAGTGATAGCTAGTGTCCTGTAGCACAACAGAGAAGCCATGCTTGATGATAATTCAGCACAAACTGTGGAGGAACAAGAAGAGAGGAACCCAAAGGATCCAAATGTAAGGAAGTAACAAGAAGGTGAAATAATGATAACCCTCCTAATTGCACCAGTGCATACTATATGCATGTATTGAAATATCACAGTTTCTTGTAAGTATGCACAATTGCTATGTGCAAATTAAAAAGAAAAAATTAAATTAAAAATTTAATTTGAAAACCATGGACATAGGCCAGGTCAAAGAGGGTAAAATAGATCCCTGCATGCAGAGGCAGCTGTGGGAGAAGAAGGGGAAGTACTTTTATAATACATTGCCTTTCCCCAGCAAGTAGTCAAAGAGCTTAGACTTCATGGATACCCTTTTGTTGCTTACTGTTCGACAGGGGATATGCCCATGGCCAAGGAGATAAAATGTCACTAAGCTTGTCACTTGGGAGTTAATTAAGAAGCTCAGTGAGCCTACCAATCCAGGAACATGGGAGATCCTTCCATATTCTGGTATACTCTTTGATTTCTTTCTTCAAAGTCTTAAAGTTCTTGTCAAATAGATCTTTCACTTCCTTGGTTAGTGTTACCCCAAGATACTTTATGCTATTTGTTGCTATCGTGAAAGGTGATGTTTCTCTGATTTCCCTCTCTGTTTCTTTATCCTTTGTGTATAGGAGGGTTACTGATTTTTTTGAGTTGATCTTGTATCCTGCCACTTCCCTGAAGGTATTTATCAGCTGTAGAAGTTATTTGGTAGCGTTTTTGGGGTCACTTATGTACACTATCATATCATCTGTAAATAACGAAAGTTTGACTTTTTCCTTTCTAATTTGAATCCCGATGATCTCCTTATTTTGTCTTATAGCTATTGCTAGAACTTCAAGCACTATATTAAAGAGATATGGAGAGAGTGGACAGCCTTGTCTTGTTCCTGATTTTAGTGTAATCGCTTTGAGTTTCTCTCCATTTAATTTGATGTTAGCTGTCGGCTTGCTGTATATTGCTTTTATTATATTTAGGTATGATCCTTGTATCCCTAATCTCTCCAATACCTTTATCATAAAGGGGTATTGAATTTTGTCAAATGCTTTTTCAGCATCTAATGAAATGATCATATGGTTTTTTCTTTCAGTTTATTTATATGATGGATTACATTGATATATTTTCATATGTTGAACCAGCCCTGCATCTCTGGGATGAAGCCTACTTGATCATAATGGATGATTTTTTTGATGTGTTCTTGGATTCGGTTTGCCAGTATTTTATTGAGAATTTTTGCATCGATGTTCATGAGTAAGATTGGTCTGTAATTCTCTTTCTTGGTTACGTCTTTGTGTGGTTTTGGTATCAGGGTAACTGCAGCTTCATAAAAAGAGTTTGGCAATGACCCTTCTGTTTCTATTATGTGAAGCACATTAAGGAGTATAGGTATTAGCTCTTCTTGGAAGTTCTGGTAGAATTCTGCATTAAAACCATTTGGTCCTGGGCTTTTTTGGTTGGGAGGTTTTTAAAATGGCAATTCTATCAAAGGCAATCTATAGATTCAATGCAATCCCCATCAAAATCCCAACAAAATTCTTCACAGACCTTGAGAGAACAATAACTAACTTTATATGGAAAAAACAAAAAACCCAGGATAGCCAAAACAATCCTATACAATAAAGGAACTGCCGGAGCATTACCATCCCTGACTTCAAATTCTATTACAGAGCTACAGTAATGAAAACAGCTTGGTATTGGCATAAAAACAGAGACGTTGACCAATGGAATTGAATTGAAGACCTGGATATTAATCCACAAACCTATGAACACCTCATATTTGACAAAGAGGCTAAAATTATACAATGGAAGAATGAAAGCATTTTTAACAAATGGTGCTGGCATAACTGGTTGTCAACCTGTAGGAGAATGAAATTAGACCCTTATCTATCACCAGGCACAAAATTCAAGTCCAATTGGATTAAAGACCTTAATATAAATCCGACCACACTGAACCTGATAGAAGAGAAAGTGGGAAGTAGCCTGCAATATATGGGCACAGGAGACCACTTCCTATGTAAAACCCCAGTGGCACAGACAATAGAGCAACAATGAACAAATGGGACCTCCTGAAACTGAGAAGCTTCTGTAAAGCAAAGGACACTATCATTAAGACAAAAAGGCATCCTACTGAGTGGGAGAAGATCTTCACTAACCCCATATCAGACAAAGGTCTGATCTCCAAAATATACAAAGAACTCAAGAAACTAGACATTAAAATTCTAAATTCCGCAATTAAAAAATGGGGTAATGAGCTGAACAGAGAATTCTCAACAGAAAAAGTTCAAATGACCAAAAGATACTTAAGGTCATGTTCAACTTCCTTAGCGATCAGGGAAATGCAAATCAAAACAACTTTGAGATACCATCTTACACCTGTCAGAATGGCTAAAATCAAAAACACCAACGATTGCCAACACCAACACAACGAGAGGATGTGGAGTAAGGGGAACTCTCATCCATTGCTGGTGGGAATGCAAACTTGTGCAACCACTTTGGAAATCAGTGTGGCAGTTTCTCAGGAAATTGGGAATCAACCTACCTCAGGATCCAGCAATACCACTCTTGGGAATATACCCAAGAGATGCCCAATCATACTACAAAAGCATTTGTGCAACTATGTTCATA
>PVIU01000648.1:0-57058 GCA_004026605.1 Ondatra zibethicus | reverse complement strand
TGGTAAAAAACAATGACATCTTGAATTTTGCATGCAAATTGATGGAAATAGAAAACTCTATCCTGAGTGAGGTAACCCAAACCCAAAAGGACAATTATGGTTTGTACTCACTCATTAGTGGACCCTAGCCATAAACAAAGGACACTAAGCTTATAGGTCACAAGCCCAGAGAAGCCAAATAGCAAGGTGAACCCAAAGAAAAACATATATAGATCCTCCTGGAAATTGGAAGCAAACAATATCGCCAGGCAAAAGTTGGAAGCACGGGGGCGGCGATAGAGGTGGGGGTAAGTTGGGCAGGGTAAGGGGAGAGGGGGAAGGAGAAGGGAGAAGGGAAGGACTGGGGAGAGCTTGGGGGAGTGGGAGGGTGGAGATGGAGGAAAGGTGGATATTGGAGAAGGGAATAAGATATCTACATTAAGGGGGTCATTTTAGGATTGGCAAGATACTTTGCTCTAGAGGGGATCCCAGGTGTCCACGGGGATGTCCCCTCTAGGTACTTGGGCAGCAGAGGAGAGGATACCTGAACTATCCTTGTCCCATAGTCACATTGATGAATATCTTGATCATCACCATAGAAATTTCGTCCGATGGATGGAGATAGAGACAGAGACCCACATTCTCATCAGAGCAATGGACTGAGCTCCCAAGGTCCAGTCAAAGAGCAGAAGGTGGGAGAAGATGAGCAAGGAAGTTAGGACCGTGAGGGGCTGGTCCACCCACTGAGACAGTGTACCTGAACTAATGGAAGCTCACCAAATCCAGCTGGACTGGGACTGAATGAGCACATGATCAAACCGGACTCTCTGAATGTGGCTGCCAATGGGGGCAGACTGAGAGGCCATCAACAATGACACTAGGACCTATCTCTTCTGCATGTATTATCTTTTTCGGAACCTAGTCTATTTGGATGCACACCTTCCTAGGCCAGGATGGAGGGGGGGAGGGCCTTGGACTTCCCACAGGGCAGGCTACCATGCCCTCTTTTAAGGAAGCAGTGGGAGGGAGGAGGGGTGGGGGGGAGAGGGAGGGGACTGGGAGATGGGAAGGAAATGTAAATTTTTTTGAATGAAAAAAATAAAATAATATGAAAAAAATTTTAAAAAAATAAATAGAAAGGTATAGCTACTATGCAAAAAAATAAGATAAAAGGCAAAAACACTAAAAAAAAAGAAGTTCAGTGAGTATTATTTTGTGGAAGTCTGCAAAAATGAGGGTACAAAGGGACAGACTCTGCCCAAAATTTATAATATGAACTGCAAAGAGCTAGGGACTGATAGAGAGTATCATTGGGAGGATTGGAGCTCTTGATTTAAGGTTGCTATTTTTGATTGGGGCATCCAAATAGAGGAAAGACTTCAAGGCAATGCAGTCAAGCAAGGTGAGCACTTAATATCACAGGTCCATACTGGGGAGGCTTGGGATATTCAGGCTAGCCCTAAAAAATTAGAGGGCATAGATGACATGTGACAATGGTGTTATGAGTTAGAAACTGGAATGCAGCAACTTTTGAAATATGATGTAGTGACAAAGATAGATGAATGATTTGAAGATACCATCCCTGTGTGTGTGCATGTGTATGTGTGTCTATAGTTCCTCAAGAAGCTTGGAATAATTTAACTCATAATTTAGCTTTTGAACATATACCCAAAGGACTCTACATCATAATTGAGAGACACTTGCTCATCTATGTCCATTTTTTGTCTATTTATAATAGCCAGAAATTGGAAACAGTCTAGATGTCCACCAACTTATGAATGACAATGTGGAATATTTACACAATAAATATTATTAATACATCTGTCAAGAAAATGTTATATCTAAATGACTGCTAGCACAAAACATCCAGGAAATCTGGGACACCTTGAAAAGACCAAATCTAAGAATAATCGAAATACAAGAAGGAGAAGAATCCCAGCTCAAAGGCACAGAAAACATATTCAACAAAATTATAGAAGAAAACTTTCCCAACCCAAAAGACATGCCTATAAAGGTACAAGAAGCTTACAGGATGCTAAGTAGACTGGACCGAAAACAAAAGCAAAAGCAAAAAACCTCATCACATAATAATCAAAACACTAAACGTAGAATAAAGAAAGAATACTAAGAGCTGCAAAAGGAAAAAGGCCAAGTAGCAGATCTATCAGAATTACATGTGACTTTTCAATAGAGACTTTAAAAACCAGAAGGGCCTGAACAGATGTATTGTAGACACTAAGAGACCACAGATGCCAGCTAAACCCAGCAAAACTTTCAATCACCAAAGAGAGAGAAAACAAGATATTTAAACAATACCTATCCACAAATCCAGCTCTACAGAAGGTACCAGAAGGAAAACTTCAACCCAAGGAAGTTAGCTATACCCACAAAAATACAGGAAATACATTATCTCACACCAACAAAACCCAAATAAGGAAAACACACACACACACACACACACACACACACACACACACACACACACCCTATCACCACCAACAAAAAAAAATAACAAATTAACAACCACTGGTCATTAATATCTCTTGATATTGATGAATTCAATTTGCTAATATAAAGGCACAGGCTAACAGAATGGATATGAAAATAGGATCCATCCTTCTGCTGCATACAAGAAAAACACCTCAACTTCAAAGATGACATTACCTCAGAGTAAAGGGTTGAAAAATTTTCCAATCAAATGGACCTACGAAGCAAGCTGGGGTAGCTATCCTAATATCTAACCAAATAAACTTCTAACTAACATTAATTGAAAGAGATAAAGAAGGACATTTCATATTCTTCAAAGGAAAAATATGTCAAGGTGAAGTCTCAATTCTGAACATCTATGCCCCAAATACAAGGGCACACATTTGTAAGAGAAACACTACTAAAACTTGAATCACACATCAAACCCCACACACTAATAGTGGGAGACTTCAACACCCCACTCTCACCAGTGGACAGGTTAACCAGACAAAAACTTAACAGAGAAATAAGAGAACTAACAGATATTATGTCTCAAATAGACATAAAAGACATCTATAGAACATTTCCCCCAAACACAAAAGAATATACCTTCTTCTCAGCTCCTCATGGAACCTTCTCTAAACATTGACCACATACTTGTTCACAAAGCAAGTCGCAACAGATACAAAAACCTGGAATAACCCACTGTATCTTATCAGATCGTCACGGGATAAAGTTGGAGTTCAACAACACAAATTACAGAAAGCCTACAAATTCATGGAAACTGAACAACTCTCAGTTGAATTACCACTGGGTCAAGGAAGAAATAAAGAAATGAAAGACCTCTTAGAATTCAATGAAAATGAAAGAGCAAAATGCTGGAAGCTTATGGGACACTATGAAAGCGGTGCTAAGAGGAAAGGTCATAGCACTGGGTGCCTGCATAAAGAATTTGGAGAAATCTCACACTAGCACCTTAACAGCACACCTGAAAGCTCCAGAACAAAAAGAAGCAAACACACCCCAGAGGAGCAGTTGACAGGATATTATCAAACTGAGGGCTGAAGTCAATAAAACAGAAACAAAGAGAACAATATAATGAATCAATAAAACAAAGAGTTGGTTCTTTGAGAAAATAAACAAGATAGACAAACCCTTGTCCAAACTAACTAAAAGGCAGAAAGAGAATATCCAAATTTAAAAAATCAGAAATGAAAGAAAGACATAAAACAGGCACTGAGGAAATCCAGAAAATCATTATGTCATACTTCAAAAACTTGTATTCCACAAAATTGGAAAGTCTTAAAAAAATGGACAAATTTCTTGATAGGTACCACATATGAAAATTAAATGAAAACCAGATAAATAATTTAAATAGGTCTATAACCCACAATAAAAGAGAAGCAGTCATTAAAAGTCTCCCAACTAAAAAAGGCCCAGGACCAGATGGTTTCAGCACAGAATTCTATCAGGCTTTCAAAGAAGAGCTAATACCAACACTCCTCATGTTACTTCACACAACAGAAACAGAAGGAACTTTGCCAAATTCTTTTTATGAGGCTACAGTCAACCTGATACACAAACCACACAAAGACTCAACAAAGAAAGAGAATTACAGACCAATCTCCCTTATGAACATTGATACAAAAATACTAAAATACTGGCAAACTGAATCTAAGAACACATCAAAATATCATCCACCATCATCAAGTAGGCTTCATCCTAGAGACACAGGTTGATTCAACATACAAAAATCCATCAATGTAATCCACCATACAAATAAACTGAAAGAAAAAAGAAAACACAAGATCATCTCATTAGATGCTGAAAACGCCTTCAACAAAATCCAGTACTTCTTCATGATAAAGGTCTTGGAAAGATCAGGGATACAAGGAACATACCTAAACATAATAAAGTAATATGCAGCAAGCAAACAGTCAACATCAAATTAAATGCAGAGAAACTCAAGGCGATTTGACTAAAATTAGGAACAAGACAAGGCTGTCCACTATCTCCATGCCTATTCAATATAGTACTCATAGTTCTAGCTAGAGCAATAAGACAACAAAAGGAGATCAAGGGGATAGAAATTGGAAAGGAAGAAATCAAAGTATCACTATTTACAGATGATATGGTAATATACATAAGTAACCCCCCAAATTCTAGATTAACTTAAAGAAATCAGTAGCTCTCCTACATACAAACGATAAATGGGCCGAGAAAGAAATCAGGGAAACAACATCCTTCACAAAAGCCATAAATAATATGAAATATCTGTGGTAACTCTAACCCAGCAAATGAAAGGCCTGCAAGACAAGAACTTTAAGTCTTTGAAGAAAGAAACTTGGGAAGATATCAGAAGATGGAAAGATCTGTGCATATGGATCGCTAGGCTTAACATAGTAAAAATTAACATCTTATCAAAAGAAATCTACAGATTCAATGTAATTCCCATTAAAAATCCAACACAATTCTTTACAAACTTTGAAAGAACAATATTTAACTTCATATGAAAAAACAAAAAACTCAGGATATCTAAAACAATGTTGTACAATAAAGGATCTTCCATTCTTGACTTCAAGATGTATTGCAGAGCTATGGTAATAAAAAACAGCATGATATTGGCATAAAAACAAACAGGTGGACCAATGGCATAGCATTGAAAACCCTGACATAAATCCACACACCTATGAATACCTGATTTTTTGACAAAGAAGCCAAAATTGTACAATGGAATAAAGAAAACAACTTCAACAAATGGCACTGGCATAACTGGATATCGGCTTGTAGAATGCCAATAGATTCATATCTATCACCCTGCACAAAACTTGAGTTCAAGGGGATCAAAGACCTCAGCATAAATACAGTTACTCTGAACTTGATAGAAAAGAAAGCGGGAAGTAGCTTCGAGCACATTCACACAGTAGACAACTTCTTGAATAGAACACCAGTAGCACAAACACTAAGATCATCAATTAATAAATGGGACCTCATGAAACTGAAAAGCTTCTGTAAGGCAAAAGACACTGTCAAGAAGACAAAACAGCAGCTTACACAATGGGAAAAGATTTTCACCAACCCCACCTCTGATAGAGAGAGGGCTGATCTCCAAAATACATAGAGAACTCAAGAAACTAGACATCAAAAAAATCAAACAATCCAATTAAAAAATGGGGTACAGATCTAAACAGAGAATTCTCAGCAGAAGAATCTCAAATAGCAGAAAGACACTTAATATCCTTAGCTATCAGGGAAATGCAAATCAAAATGACTCTGAGGTACCTTCTTACACTTGTCAGAATGGCTAAGATCAAAAACAGTGATGACAACTTATTCTGGCGAGGATGTGGAGCAAGGGGACCACTCCTTCACTGCTGGTGGGAGTGCAAATTTGTACAGCCACGTTGAAAATCAATATGGCAGCTTCTCAAAAAGTTGGGAATCAATCTACCTCAAGACTTAGCTATACCAATCTTGGGCATATACCCAAAGGAAGCTCAATCATACCAACAGGACACTTGCCCGACTATATTCATAGAAATGTTATTTGTAATAGGCAGAACATAGAAACAACCTAGATGTTTCTCAACTGAAGAATGGATTTTAAAAAAAGTGGTACATTTATACAATGGAGCCCAATTACTCAGTTGTTAAAAGTGATGGCATCTGGAAATTTGAAGGCAAATGGATGGAACCAGAAAAAAAATCATCCTGACTGAGGTAACTCAGACCTAGAAAGACAAATGTGGTATGCACTTACTCATAAGTGGATATTAGCTGTAAAGTAAAGGATAACCATGTTACAATCCACAGTCTGGGAGAGGCTAGGTAACAAGGAGGAACCAAAGAGGGATGCATGGATTTCCCTGGAAAGGGGAAACAGATCTCTTGGGTAAACTGGGGGCAGGTGGAGATAGGAACATGAGGAATTGAGTTGGGGTGGGATGGAGGAGGAGAGTAATGAAAGAGACATCTTGATGGGGTGCATTTGGGGGCCAAGCAGCAAGGGAAACTCACAAATCTACAAGGATGACCCCAGCTAAGACTCCTAGCAATAGCGGATAGGTAGACTAAACTGCCCTTCCCCTGTAATCAGATTGGTGACTACCCTAATTGTCATCAGTGTAGTATCTGGCCTCTTATTGGCCACGCCCACTCCCAGCTTCCAGCCTCTGACCCCAATTCTAGCTCTCTTCCTCTTCTGCTCTCACGGGAGCAGCAGCTGCTTCTCTTCCCTCTCCCCCCTTCCCTCTATCTCTCTGTCTCTCTCTGTCTCTCTCTATCTCTCTCTATCTCTATCTTCTCTTCTTTTCCCTCCATCACCCATCTAATAAATGTTTAACTCTGCATAGCGTGCCTACCCAGCTCTCTTTTGTCCATCCATACCGCCGCACAGCCCATATGGGGACCCGGAGACTAGCCGCGTGGTCTGGCCGCCCACCTGCCGCAGAGACCGCGTGGTCACCCTCTTTCTTTTAAAAAAAACACAGCAATCAGAGAACCTTCCTCCTGTAACTGATGAAAGCAGATGCAGAAATCCACAGCCAAGCACTGGGCCAAGCTCCGGGAATCCTGTTGAAGGGAGGGAGGAAGGATTGTACGAGCCATGGAGTCAAGGTCATCACAAGAGAACCCACAGAAACAACTAACCTGGGTTCATAGGAGCTCACAGACACTGGACCGACAGCTAAGGGGCCCGCATAGGACACCCTAGGCCCTCTACATATGTTTGACAATTGTAAAACTTGACTTACTTGTAGGACTCCTAGCAGTGGGAACAAGCTCTTTGGCAGGCATTTGGGAACCCATTCCTCATGCTGGGTTGCCTTACCAAACCTTAATACGAGGGGAGGATCTTAGTCCTACCTCACCTTGATATGCCAGCTTTGTTGATAACCTTGGGAAGACCTGCTCCTTTCTGAACAAAAACAGGGGGTGGTGGTGGGCAGAAAGGAGGTGAGGGGAGGGGATGGGAGGAGAGAAATGAGGGAAACTTGTCCGGATGTAAAATAAGCAAATAAATATAATAAGTAAAATAAAATGGACAAAAAAAATAGCAAACTTGCTGGGTAGGGGTGTTGTATGCCTTTAATCCGAGGCAGGCGGACCTCTGTGAGTTGGAGACCAGCCTAGTCTACAAAACAAGTTCCAGGACAACCAGGGCTGTTACACAGAGAAGCCATGTCTTGAAAAACAAAACAAAACAAAAGTAAATGTGTAGTGGTCTGCTTTCTGTTGTAATAAAATATCCAAGATCAGGTGTGACAGTCACTGTTATCTGTCAACAGGATTTGAATCACCTAAGGGCATCCTCCAGGGATCCCTGCCAGGGACTATTTAGCCTCTGAGAATGTCTGTGGGAAGACCCACCTTAGGCGGGCAGCACTCTCTGGGCCCAGATCTGGACTGTATAGAAAGGGGAAACTAGCTAAGCTCCAGGGTCCATTGCTCTTTGTTCTCTTCTTCCTGTTTGTGGGTGAGAAGCGAGCAGCTGGCTTCGCCACCAAGGTGGACTGTCCCTTGAACTGTGAGTATAATTCAACGCTTTCTCCCTTGAGTGGCTTTTGCCGTGGCGTTTTATCACGGCGACAGGAAACGAAACCAAGGTACCAGGTATTTGATACATTGGTGCATGAGCTTCTTTAGTGGCCAGGTCTGCGAAGTCCAGGAACACCTGCTCAACACCTGGTGGGGACCTTCTTACCGCCTCACAGATCTCTTCTTCCTAAGCCAGCAATGTCATCTTCAGGGTCTTACCTGACCTCACCTGACCCTAATCACTTCCGGAAAGTCTCACAACCAAAATATCATTAACGTGGCGATTTGGAGGAATTATTTACAGCATACAAGCTTGAAGGGCACATTCAAACTACAACACTAGAAATCATCCTGTCGAGACCTCCAACTGATGGGAAAGAAATGTCAGGATGACCAAACTTGATCGATCCTAGAGCCTGCACCAGGACTTGTGGCTCCTGGCATAGTTTGTGCCCTTTGCCATGCTGGTGGGGTCCCTGCTCCCAGAATTATATATAAACTGAAATGAACTCCTCTCTTTCTGTCTTTCTCTCTCTCCCTCCCTCTCTTCCTTCAGCCTTCAAGTTATGTAGTTTCTCTACAGCATGGACTTACAGGGGCAGGGCAGCCACTTTCCCAAAAAGTGGGACCTAGAGTGAAAATGGGGGCGCACTGAACCCAGTACACAAAGTCACTAAACGTCTACCTCTAAGTAAGGTTCCCAAAGGCACTCCTGAGCTTTCTGTGCCAGTTCTAGCTCCACTTAGAGAATTTTCCCACTTTCTTTTTTCTGACAATCATATAGCCGACTTTTTAAATGTATGCCTGCTAGTCTTTTGATCGACTGTCAATCAGCCATTCCGTTAGTTCATAGGGGCTCTGTTATCTTGGTCTCTCCCTCTGTAGTCGTCTAAGGGAATAGTGCTGCCCACATGAAGGGTACGGCTTTCCTGGAAGTCAATCCCCTCTGGAACCACCCTCACAGACGTACCCAGAGATGCACCTCAGTCTCCCATGTGACTCTAAATCCAGTAAAGTCGATAGTAAACATCACCATCACCCCCAAGTTTGCTTTACCCCTTTTCTCTGAGAGAGGCCTTTTGCCCATATTAGGAAAGTTAGGGCTCCATTTGTGCTGTTCAGTGGCTGAGGTTATACCTGGCTTTGGTTCTCTCGTATTTCAAAGCTGGGAATTTCAGCCACTGTCTTTCCATCTGTATTCTCAAGAAATCTCCATTAACAAAGTACTGTTCACCCAGAGCAGAATGTGTGTCACTCACAGTATCTCATCAGTGTGTTTTGGAGACAGTCCTGTTATTGTAGGCTCTTGGGTGTTGCCAAATGTCGTGGTTTAAGAGAAAATGGCCCCCAAAGGGAGAGGCACTATTAGGAGGCTTGGACTTATTGGAGGAAGTGTGTCACTATGGAAGGCGGGCTTTTCTCTCAAGCTTCACGCAGTGTGACTGTCGGTCAACTTCCTGTTGCTTCTGAGTCAAGATGCAGGACTCTCAGCTCCAGCACCACATCTGCCTGCACGCCGCCATGTTCCCCATCCTGATGATAGTGGACTGAACCTCTGAAACTGTAAGCGAGTCACCTCACTTGGATTTTTTTTTATCTTTAAGAGTTGTTGTGGGGTCTGGAGAGATGGCTCAGAGGTTAAGAGCACTGACTGCTCTTCCAGAGGTCCTGAGTTCAATTCCCAGCAACCACATGGTGGCTCACAGCCATCTATAGTGAGATCTGGTGCCCTCTTATGATATGCAGGCAGAATGCTGTATACATAAATCAATAAATCTTAAAAAAAAAAGAGTTGTTGTGATCATGGTGTCTCTTCACAACAATAAAAAAAAACCCATAACTAAGATAGCAAGGTTTCTTACTTTTCAGAATCTCTGAACTATGAAGTTCTTACTATGCATTTCTCTGCCTGCTAAGTGAATAGTGTTGGAAGGGGTTCTGGAATTAACAAAAGCCTCCTTCCAGACTTACTATTCTTGTGTTCTCCTAAGTCGCTTCAAGAAAGCAATATCTGTTCTCAGAATGGGGCGGGTCAAAAACAAAACTTTCCTTTAAGAAAGTATTTTAGTTAAACTCTAGGGTTAGTTACAGTGGCAGAGATCCAAAAATGACCACAGACTAGGAATACTGCAGGCACTAGGAACAAGGCCAGGTTCCAGGCACACCTGGAATCCCAGTGTTTGGGAGGCTGAGGCTGGAGGAGTGGTGAGTTTGAGGCCAGCATGGGTTACCAAGTGAGACCCTGTCTCCAAGGCAGAAAGACTGAGAGAAAGGGGGAGAGAGGAGGGAGGAAGAGAGAGACAGAAGGATGAGAAAGAGAGAGAGGGAGGGAGAGAAGGAGAGAGGGAAAGAATGAGGGAGAGAGGTATATAGAGACAGAAAGAGAGAGAGGGAAGGAGAGAGGGAGAGAGAGAGACAGAAAGAGAAAGATAGAGGAAAGGAGGGAAGGAGAGAGGGAGAGAGAGAGGGAGAGAGAGGGGGGAAGAAGGGAGGGAGGGAAGGCAGAAAGGAAGGAAGAAAGGAGGAAAAGAAAACAAAAGAGACAAGGGACCGAACGAAACAAGACTGTTTCTGTCTGTAATTAGGTGGGTAAGGTGGCAGTCACAGAGGGCCATTTTGCTCTGTGTCCTCTCGGTAGGAAACTGTCCTATTCACAGACTCCAGAAAGACTCACCACTGTTTTGCCTTCTATGCCGGGGGCAGAAGTCGGGCAGGGACCTTTTTTTTGTGTATAATAGAGCAAACCTCAAGAAGCTTGTAGCATGTCCCTACTTGCTACTCATGAGCATTTACGTAGTCACTGTGCTGTGAGGAAGGTCAAAAAACCAGCTTTGGTTTGGGGAACCCATTTATATACCCAACACTGAGTGAGCAGGGAGAGTGGCGGTTGAGGGTGGCTAGTCAGCCAGTGGGAGACTACTCTTGGGCATTCAACCATGGAAACTGAATCTTGCCTATATTGTCTGCGATTTGAGCTTCCCTTGGGTGCATCTTGTCGTGTATGAAATGGAGATGATAAATGGGATGAATGCTTCCTAGAAAGCAGAGGCTGAATGCTCCATCAGGTGGTGCTGAATAGCTAGGGAAGGCTTGGACCCTGGCTTGCTCGTGGGAATCGGGCCTTCTGTGTGGACATGCAGCTGGGCTGCAGCTGCAGCAGGGCCTCTCCCTGAGCTCACAGGGCTCATGGAGAATAAAAATGAAAGCCGCAGGCAGTGGGAGATGCAATCCTTCCAAAACCTTGTCATTAGGTTACAAGTGAATGTTTTCTTCTGGAATACCTGAATGGAGTCAGAAACCCCTGGACACACAAGGTGCAGTCAGGCCGTGTGATTATGAAAAGGGATGTCTGCACAGGTGATGGAAAATAAGTGGAGGACACATGGTGACTTTCAAACCATGACAATAGAATTTAAGGGCCTTTTGTCTGTTACCTCCCTGCCATTTTGCTTTACAAAGAGACTCACAGGCTCCATGTCTTCCTTCAGGTGCAGTCAGCTGGTCCCTGTCTCTTCTGGGAAGGAGTCCTGGGTTTTCATGTTTCCTTCGACTCTCTTAGGGATGAATCTGGATACTCCTGCTCTCGTAAGCTGTGTGAGTTGCTTTCACATTTTCTTTTTCTTTCTTTTTGATCAAAATACTTGACAGAAACAACTGGTGGCAGAAAGGTTTGCTTTGGCTCAAGATGCAGAGGGATTGCAGGTCCTTAGGGCCTAGCTCAGGATGGTAGGGCTGTGTGTTGGGGGTGTGGGGTTGGACTCCTCATATGGTGGCTGACAAGAAGCAGAACTGGGGGGGGGTCTGAGGAGATGGGAGTGGTACAACATTTAAAGTGAATTACTTATATCAGTCTAGCTCTGTCTTGCGAAGCTGCACGCTCTTCAAAATGTAGTGCTGCAAGCCAGGGCCCAGTGCTGAGAACATGAGCCCCTGCAGTGCTTTTCAGAGTCAAAGCTCCAGTAGGGCTTTATGGGGGATGCTTCTGGATAGAAGCCCACAAGGGCTGTCAGCAAACTGAGCCAGTGCACTGTGGACAGTTGCCTAGAAATCCACTCTACCCTGTCTAGTCCATAGGCACACAATGTCCGGCTCTCTCTAAGCAACCCTTTCCAGAAAGAGGTGTGTGTGTGTGTGTATGTGTGTGCATGCTTCCTCTGGAGTTCAAATAGAGTGAACTGCCAGTGGGTTCTGGACAGTTTTCTGGACTTGCTATTTGTGCTCTTTGTTTTGGTCTAGCAGATATTTGCATATGAAATTGAGGCTGGCTGAGACAAGCGCACTTATTCTACTAAAGTTTAAAGTGTCGTCTGCCTTTTAAAGAATGAACTTTTGTTTGTTTGGTTTGGTTTGGTTTTGGTTTTCTCAAGACAGGGTTTCTCTGTAGCTTGGAGCCTATCCTGGAACTAGCTCTGTAGGCCAGGCTGGCCTCGAACTCACACAGATATGCCTGCCTCTGTCTCCTGAGTGCCCAGCTAAAAGATAAACTTTTAAGTGGTAAATTTGTTTGTATGCTATTCCAAAGTCACAAAAATGGCAAAACAGTCCTTTCTTGTTTTCTGAGCTTGGACGAATGACATAACTTCCCTTGTTGCTGTTCCGTGTTTGACTGTTACCCCCAGAATGTATGTTCTTTGAAGCAGACATAGTTCTCTTCACTGACATACCCCCATAAATAGAGTGGTACTTTGCTCACAACATTCAATAAATTGCAGTTGAATAAATCAATCAGGTTGAAATAGTAATTTGGTCTAATGGGGCAATCATAGAGATTAGATAAGACAGCACTGCCAAACCCCGGGGCTGAGGCCTCTGGATGCTTGCTTCCTGTGGCTCATCATTTCATGATTCTCTACATGTTTATAGTGTTAGGCAACTAAAAATTTGGCTTAAACATAGTTCTATATTCAATATTTTATGATTCGGGTGCTGAAAGTCAGGGCCTTCTGCATGGAATACAAGAGCTCTACTATGGAACTGCAGCCCCAGGGCCTTGAGAGCCAATTTTCCCAGAAGCCATTGCTGTATAGCATCACCAGGAAGCTCATCAGGGTCTTCTCTTGGTTCCTGAGACATCTGCACATGACAGGTTCCACCCCCCACTAAGGCCCACACAACTGCGTTTATCAAGTTCATCGGTGACTACTCTGTTGCTAAGCGGAAGCACTTCCTATCATCCCTTGTCTCCTGAGCCCTGTGTGTGCCGCTGACACAGCTGGAGGTCTGTCCCAAGATTCTTGCTTTGTGTGGTGTCCAGGAAGCTTCTGCTTCCTCCCTGGAGTCTCCTTTTGAGCCCCCATCATAGTCCCCTTTTCTTTTCAGCCTCTTGGGTTGACAGCCACTGGTTCCTAGTCTTAAAGTGGTGTTTAATTTTATCTCTGCGTTAGTTAGTATCCTGATAGGAAAAAACTGAGCAAATTGAGGAGTGTTTGATAATGAGGATTTTACAAGCATCAGTTAGAGCATTTACTGTAGGTAACGAATACAGAACTCCAGCAACTATGGTGGGGTTATGTCCAAATAAACCCATTGCTGGTGGAACATGCATTGAATACATTTACCATGCAGACATGATCAGTCAACAGCACAGTACTCGGATCGTAGGCTTGTTCCCCCTTCTGCTCATGGAGATTTCTGCCACTGCCCAGTGGGCTGAGAGGATGGTCCACCAAGCCATTCCTGTACCAGGAAAGACCAAAAGTCAAGATTCAAATGGTTTTGTATAAAATGTGTACCGCTCTTATACCAGTATAAAGTCAAACAATCTATTACATTGCTGAATCATCTTTAAGTTAGGGACCATCTGTGTTCTGGTGCTGGAAACAGCAGGTGGTTACTGGAACCCAGAAAGGGAGGCAGAATGTGTGAGCTACTGGCTGGGAACTGTAGACAGACTCAACACACTGCTCGGCAGAGCAGCTATGCAGAGATCCACAGTTGGGTAGCCTGTCCTCTTACCTGTTGCTCTTTTGATGATGTGTCCACAGACAGAGCCCGAGGAAAAGTCAGGAATCTCATTAATAAAGTCCAATGGGGGGCTGGAGAGATGGCTCAGTGGTTAAGAGCATTGCCTGCTCTTCCAAAAGTCCTGAGTTCAATTCCCAGCAACCACATGGTGGCTCACAACCATCTGAAATGAGATCTGATGCCCTCTTCTGGCCTGCAGGCAGACACACAGACAGAATATTGTATACATAATAAATAAATAAATATTTAAAAAAAAATAAAGTCCAATGGGCCAGGCTCCTGAGGGGATTTGTCTGTTTCTAGTCACAGTAGGGGTTTTCCGTTCTTATCAGACTGACCTGACAGTCCCGTTCTCATTTCAGAGAAGATTGCCATGGAGAGCCGCACATACCGTGGGAGTTTAATAGGCACTTAAAAAGGAAGTTAAGGACTCCCTGGCTGTTTGTAGTCTGCTAAGAGATCTCAGTCACGGGTGGATGTTGCCGCTCACGCTCTACTTGCTACTTTGAGGGCGGCTCTCCTCATACCATTAAGAAATTGCCTAGTGTTGAGTATCTTGTAGTCAAATTCACCATTCCTCATCCATTTTCAATGAGCAGGGTGCCTGCTTCTCGTGAACTATAAAGCATGGCGATGGAGAGGAAGGAACAAGTCTCACTTTTAAAAGTCAGCACTCCACCGACCTAATGCCACTGCGTCTCACCCGAGCAAGCGGACAGCTGATGCCTCACTCACACACGGCACGTTAGACAGGAAGTAGACACTACGTTCTCTGGTTCTCCGTCATCGCTGGCCTCCTGGTGAGTGCGACCCCAGGTTCTCAGGGTCTCAGGACAGTGGTGGGGTAACAGTGACAGCAGGAAAGCCTCAGAGTGGCTGCTGATGTCTGAACGTTAGTAAAAATCCAGTTATAATCCGTTCTCTAAGGAGAGGTCAGCGAGCCGGTGCCTCCTGGAGGTTGAAGGAGACACCAGGACACAGCGGCGCAGAGAGAGGCTCTGGAACCATTTTCTCTTCTTGCCCCAGTCCCTCCATCCCCCCAGCCCTGCCATGGCTTCTGTTTGCTCATCGCTGTCAGTGAAGGCAAGTGTGGAGCGCTCCAAAATACACAAAAGTCACGTGCATGGAAGGAGCCACCGTGCGCAGGTTTTGTAAGTTACCTTGATCTGGTGATCCGTTAGCTTGTCTGTCTGAATTTTCATTTAACACTAATGATGATCTTGGATGCATACGATTGCAGGTGGTAGGGCGGCCCAATTAGAACATAACAGCTTCAGTGACTCAGAACTAGTCAGTGTCTACACGGGGAGGAAGAGAGATTAGATTCTTTTCAGCATCTAACAAGCTCCCTGGAACTGTCAGGAAATTAACAGGGAACCAGTTCAGCAGCATATTGACATGCAGTAAAATGCATCTAAGTGCCTTCCAATCACCTATGCACGAGCAGAGACAAAGATTGTCACTGGAAAAATACCTGCTATAATCTCTAATGAGCTGCTTCACTCCTTGTCTGGGGGCACACTGTTATTTTGTCTCTATCACACGGAAAGAACTGGCTGGTGCAATCAATTCCACAGAGCACCCATCAATTCAGCTAAACAATCAGAGGGGAGGAAAAGCCCAGCGATCAATAACCGTGGGTTGCTTCCCTGAATGGATGGGTCTATTGCTTGACTTGTGTGTTCAGTTGCTGCCAAGCCTGTGAAGTATTGTGGGGACCTAAGGCCAAAGACAGGCCCTGAGGAAAGCTTACTGTATCGAAGTTGACATAGCAGTCTTACCAAGGATGGCACCGCTACTTGGGAGGTAAGGCTTACTCTATGGTACAGCAGTTGTCCTTGTGGCCTGCAGTGGCCTCTGAAGAGCCCTGGGTGGCTGCTGTTACCGACTGCCCTGAGCTGAGTATCAAGCAGGAGAGACACTTTATCCATTGGTTACTTCTCGGTAAGCCAGCCGGGTGGGCATCATTCTTCCTTGTCTCACCACTTAAAGAATGAAGAGAAGCTGTTGAGTCTATCAGCAGTTAATGAGAGGGAGGGCTGGAAACCTGTGATCTCCCTCTGATCACCCACTGACTGTTAGGCTTAGTTGTCAGCTGCCTGCATCTTGACACAGCTGAAAGGGGGTTTCTTGATCAGGTTATGTGACGTGGGAAGACTCCCTCTGGTGGCAACAAGACAAAAGAAGGTTAGAGGGCAAGTTGTGCATTTTGCCTGCTCGCCTTCCCACTATGCTGTTCAGTTCATCTACTCTGCTCCCACGACACCCCTTCATCGACACTGGGCTTCCTATGTGAACTGAAGAGCAGTGACTTTCTGGAAATTCCCTGTGCCTTCAATGCCGGTGCTGTGGAATAATGCTCCTGTACGCTGTAAAGATTGTGTCACTCATATTGGTTTAATAAAGCACTGATCGGCCAGTAGGCAGGCAGGAAGTATAGGTGGGGTGACCAGACTAGGAGAATTCTAGGAAGAGGAAAAGAGACACAGTCACCAGGCAATGTAGAGGAAGCAAGATGAGAATGCCTCACTGAGAAAAGGTACCAAGCCACGTGGCTAAACATATATGAGAATTATGGGTTAATTTAAGTTGTGAGAGCTAGTTAATAATAATCCTGAGCTAATAGGTCAAAGAGTTTATAATTAATATAAGCCTCTGTGTGTTTCTTTGGGACTGAATGGTTGTGGGACCAGGCAAGACAGAAACTTCTGTCCACATGCCAAGTTGAGTCTGCTAAGACACCCTGTCTTGTGGACTGAGCACCGCTATGTTTTCAGCTTCTCTGGTCTGAAGATAAACATTGCTGGACTACTCAGACTGTATCCTGGGAGACAAATTAATAAAGCCCTTTAATACACACTCACCATTGGTTCTGTTTATCTAGAGGACCTAAATACAGTTGCCAAGGCCCAAACCCTCCTGAGAATGTCCTGTCCTCCATCCACCCGCAGTCACTCAAAGGGACAGTCTGAATCCTGTCACATCTACTTACTGTGGAACCTTGTGCAACTCATCCAACTGCTTTGGTTTCAGTTTTCCCATCTGCAGAGTGGCCCTAATTTCTCTTCATCAGGATGGTGTGTACAAAGTCCACCATACTAGGCCTGAGCCAGCATAAATGTGGAAAAGCCAGATTATTTTTTTTTTAATTTTAGATTTTTGTTTATCTTTTTGTGTATTGACATCTTGCCTACATGTATGTCAATGTGCCACCTTGGTGCAGTGCCTATGGAAGTCAGAAAGGGATCCCCTAAAACTAAAGTTATAGATGGTTGTGAGCTGCCACGTGGGTGCTGGGAATCAAGCTCAGGTCCTCTGGAGGAGCAGCCAGTGCTCTTCATCATAAAAAGGCACTACCACTGGGGCTGCCCAGCAGGAGTGCAGACACGGGGAATGGGGCAGGGGTCAAACTGTTCCTGTCCACCTCTGGTCCTGGCAACAACGGCATTGACTTCTGTCCCACAGTCAAGTGGATCAGCTTACATGGGAATTAGCCCAGGCAGCAGCTCCACTATGAAAAACAGGAGGTCATTCCACCTCCAGATAACTTCCAGCACCAGGTGACTTCCACACAGTCTGTTCTCTGTCTCTGATGATAGTAATAGCCACTGTCTACTGGGTCCTCTATACTGCCTGTTTCCCCTCGAATTTTTGCAGTGATCTTATAATACAGGGTTCTTTTGTTTTGTTTTACCATTGAATCTGCAAATTAAAGTGGTTTTTACAAGCAAGAGGTGAGCAAGACCATAACCCAGGTCTTCTGGACCCTTGGCTTGAAGACACAGGCTCCAGAACTACTTCCTGGATGCGAGTTCCAGCTTCTCGTTTCTTTGCTGTGTAAACTCTGGTGAGTTTCCGGACTCTTTGTGCCAAAATGTCCTCCTCTTCAAAAATGGGGATAATGGCAACTATCTCTCAGGGACATTTGGGACTAATCTGTGTGGAGTACTGGTCACACAATTTATATCGGCCTGTGGTAAGGGATGTTAGCTTACTAGCAATTACTCTGCTGGCTGTCAGGTGTCATCTTTTGAGATATCAAGTAAAATTGTCTAGCACAGCCATTACCTTTGTCTTACCCTATAGATAAGGGACACTAAATTCCCAAGTGCCTGGAAGGCGAGTGAGTCTGGTTTGCTTCTGTGGAAAAGCTTTCTTTCCAGGCCAGGAGGAAGGGTTGAGACCCGTTATCCCTTCAGACCTCAGGTCACACCATCATTGTCCTCAAGCAAGCAGAGTTTGCTGATTTGAACACATTAATGATAAACTCAGAGTCACCAATAATGTGCCAGTGTCACATTAAGAAAAAGAAATTGTAAAACACTTTCCTTTGTGCCATTTGACAGAGTGAGCCCAGATTTGACTTCTCTGTTTCTTTCCCCCGTGTCTTCTGTCCTCCCTGTCTGTCTGTCCTATGAGTCAGAATCTGTGCCCGCCTCACTTTTGTCTTTTGAATCTGTCCCTATGTCTGCATCTGTGTGTGCATCCCTGACAAAGGGCTTTGCTCTCTCTTTTATTGAACAGCACAGAAAGCATCACATGGGGAAATAATGAGGGATAGTTCACTGAAATCTTTAACAATTTAACAAGGGATTAAGTTATTGACTCCAACTGGCCCAGATAACAAATAAATGCTATCAAGCAATGTATGAATTCTGCTTCCAGCATCTATGGTAGTTATTCATTTTAAAAAGCCACTTTCAGCTTGTTTGCGGCTTCCAGCGTTTATTACCACAACACACACACACACACACACACACACACACACACACACACACACACACACACAAAATCTGTGGGTCAGGGACATGGAAGGGTACATAATTTAAGATTACAACAACTATGCATTAGTTTAGGTTGTAAAGTTGATTACATGGGAAATCCAAGGCAAGTAAGCCTGGTTGGGTTACCTTGTTTCTTTAAAGGCACAAAAGATACAGGCAGTGTACTCTGTAGGCTCACAGTCTTAAGTGATCTCAAAATATATCATTAACACTGCCTGTGAGGTCCAGCAAAAGTTTCTGTCTTTAAAAATGTAAGAGCTATTTTTATCATAAATTGTATCACAAATTGCTATGAAAAAGGAAAAACCTTTCTAGCTTTGGTGGTGGTTTCCACATTCTGTCAGACGCACAGGAATCTGGAAGTTTACAGAACGAGCCTGGCTCCCACCTGGGCTCTGCAACTGCCCCTTCCTGATCTGCGAGGGGAAGGTGATCCTTACATAAGCAGTCATCCTTTTGAGGTCACTTGTGCTGGGCCTGAGCAGGATCACTTCTCAGACATCTGGTCTTGGGAGTCAGAAACGTTAGCATTCGCCTAGCTCGTGCTAGAGGGGAGAGATCATAGTGTGGGCAGCTGCTTGCTGCCATGTCCACTCGAAATGTTCCGGAGGGAAATGAGAGCAGCGTGGATTCACGGACCTTCTTGTTGCTGTGACTAACGCAGCTTAGGAAGGAAGGTTTATTTCAGCCCTCAGGCTAAGATTACAGTCTGTTATGGGGGGTGGGAGGCATGGTGGCTGGAGTGAGATGGAACCGGAGAGCAGACAGAAAGCAGAAGTGGGGAGGACTATAAATATCAAGTCCCCCAGCTCTATCGGTGACCCCCTTCCTCCAGAGAGGCTCCACCTAAAGGTTGTACAACCTCCCCAAATAGTGCTACTATATGGGGACTAAGTGCTCAAACACATGAGACCACTGGGGCATTTACAACGAAACAGTAACACAAATGCTCAGATAACAACAGGGAAAAGGACATTGACTGGGAAAAAATTGTTACTATGGGGCCAGAGGCCACAGTGAAACCTTATGGAAATGATCCCTCTGGCTTAAGCTGGATGAGATGGCGCTCCACCACCTGAAGAATTCACACAATTACACTTGAGTAACTAAGACAGAGGTTCACCTGTGGGTTGCGACCCCTTTGCGGGTCAAATGACCCTTTCACAGGGGTCACCTAAGACTATTGGAAAATCAGTGGACTAAAGGAAGGCAGTCCACTCAAGGGGTACTCTGGGAAACCTCTCCAGAGCCCTTAGTCCTTCAGGAAGGGAGGAATCCTCACCAGATGCACGCCTTACCCCGCGTATTTACTTACCTTCGTCTGCCCCTAAATTTTAAGTTGCTTATACTTAAAATATCGCCTGATTTATTTACATTTTAACATGTTCTTAATAGTTGCTATTTGTGTTTCTGTGGACTCCCTTTTAAACTGAGTATCATCAAGGAAATATTCAGGAATTAAGGGTCTAGTGAACAAGTACACATATGTCTAAATGTATGTCAAAGTGAATATATTACTACATGAGCTGAGGAGATTTTTGCCAACTTATCTGGGAAGAGAGAACTGAGGAAATGCCTCCATCAGATTGGCTGTAAGTGCGTCTACATGTGTTTTCTTGATTAATGATTGCTCTACGAGGGCCCAGCTTACTGGGAGCACTGTCACTCCTGGGCAGGTGCTGCTGGGCTATATAAGGAAGCAGGCTGAGCCAACCATGGGGAGCAAGTCAGTACACAGCACTCCTCTAGGGCCTCTGCTTCAGTTCCTGCCTCCAGATTCTTGCCTTGAGTGCCTGCCTTGGCTTCCTTCAATAAGGGACTGTGACCTATAAGCCAAGTAAACCCCTTTCTCCCCACATTGGTTTTGGTGAGTGTGTTATCACAGAAATCAAGAAAACTAACTAGTTAGGACACTATTAAAGGTAAACGAAGCCTTTGTAGTGCCTAAAGTCACAAAGTGGCATCTATGCTAGCCTACAAGCTCCCTGCAGTCAGAGACAGTGACTCTCGCCAGTTCTTCACCTCTGGCTCAGAACCCAACAATTGTACTTTATAGTATAAGTCATGATCTGCTGCCATTGGTGCCATTAGTTGCAAGTAAGGCCCTTGACTGCATTGTTTACTGCTCTACCATCAGTGCCTTAAATCGAGCTGGTGTCTCGTAGGTGTTCAGTTCATCCGTACTGAATGTGTGTATGGATACATGCATTGGTAAGTGGGGGCCAGTTCCTGAATGAGCTATAGGTAGCAGTTATGCGTCCTTTGAGTCTTTAGTTTTCTAGGGCTGGTGCCACGTGGTCCTCTGATGTAATGACTTATACATACCCGGCTGTGGGGGTGGAATCAGTTACACAGGCCAGCTCAAAGTGTCCGTGTTTGCTCAGAAATTATTCATCTAACCTAGATACTCCACTTCTGGCTGTGTTCCCAAAGGAACTGAAATCAGAGTCTCAGATAGATACAGCACGCAAGCTCACAGTAGCCTTGTTAGTCTGACGGAAGGCATAAACAGCATGTGACATTCATACACCATGGAAAAAGGAAAGGAAACTCTGACCCATGCTGTAGCAAGGATGAGTCTGCAGGCCATTATGTTAAGTGAAACAAACTCTCCATAGAAATCTCAATCCTGTATGAATCCACATATGGGAGGTACCTAGAGCAATGAGGTTCACGGAGGCAGGAAGTAGAAGCTGTGGTTACTAGGAAAGGGCAGAGGAGACATGGGAACTTATTTAGCAGGTACAGACGCCCTGGTCATGGGACATAGAGAAATCGAGCTGAAGCTGAACTGGAAACTTCCTCTACACTGCATATCTGTGTTGTTCCAGAAGGTGATGTGAAGGTTACTAAAGGAGAAAAGTCATGAGCAGTCTCCCCTGCTTATGAACTCTGCAAGCTACGGCAATAAGCTGCCAGGCGAGGCGTACTCTCTAGTGCAATGGTGGCACAACTGATAGAATATAACCAAATGCTTTCTGATTGGAATTGAGGCCCACAGCACAGGAGGGAACTCATGCCTGGTTCTGCAAACCTGGTTAAGAGTCCTTGATTTGGGTGGTCATAGACCCTAACGAGGAACTGACTATTGTTTTGTTAAATGATCCAGTTATCAAACTGCCGTCTAAGTAATCATGTTTATACCCATAGATTAGGACTATGCCCAGCATCCATCAGAGAAGTCTTCTGCAGTAAGAAGCTGAGAATGAGTGTTGGTGGAGCTCAGCTCCTGCTGTAATATCTCTCCAAGGTGTGAGGAATATCACAGAAGATAGGCAGAAAGAATGTAAGAGCTGAGGATGGAGAGATGCATGGCAAAAGATGTTTTCTGGGCATGACATAATCCTTGCCCTAATAAACTCACTGCAGATGTGGTTATCTGCACAAGCTTGGACCCCCTCGACACTTCATTCTGAATGGAGGGGATTCATGAGGCCCCACTTCTCCCAGAGGAACCATGGGCAATTAGCTATTATTGGTGAAGAGGTGTCACCTTGTTCAGAGGTGTATAAGTTGCCTGTGCCCCACTAAGTAGCTTCTCAACAGACCACACAAAAAAGAAGACATGAAGGTAGGAAGTGGCTCATTGAGAAGAAGCAGGGTGTCAGCAGGAGAGGAAGGGAAAAGAGGGAATATAAAAAATGCCTGAGCCGGGCGGTGGTGGCGCATGCCTTTAATCCCAGTACTCGGGAGGCAGAGGCAGGCGGATCTCTGTGAGTTCGAGGCCAGCCTGGTCTACAGAGCTAGTTCCAGAACAGGCTCCAAAGCCACAGAGAAACCCTGTATCGAAAAACCAAAAAAAAAAAAAAATGCCTGAAGTACATTATATGAATGTATGAAACTGTAAAGCTATAAAAATATAGGAGGAAGCAGTTCTGAGATTGACTACACAGAATACACTCCTACTTCCAAACACGATGGTTTAGAAAGCAACTTTCTATTCTGTAGACTTTTACTATAAATCAAAGAAGGCCAAAGAAAGGCTTCTTCTCCTTTCTCTGATCTTATATGGTCAACGAGAGTTCATTTCACGAATGTCATTTCATGTTGCATTCCCTCAGGAACAGGACATCCATGGAACAGGGACAGAGTCTCAGAGGTGCTGGGAACTGTGCCCTGCTTCTTGGAGGGACTGCGTGTCTGGCCCTTTCTGAAGACAGCCCACGCTAGGTGGGAGCAGAAGAACATTCAGTAGAAGAAGCATGGGGCTAGGGTGGGGTGGGAGGCTCTGAAAAAAGAGAGGAGCCCAGGAGGATGTGGCTCCCCGGGTACCGTGTAAAACCGCAGAAACCAGCCCGTTGAGCCACACAAACCTCATAAACTTCAGCCTTCATAGCAGAAGTGTCTCCGGGCATCTGAGGGAGTGGAAAGCAGCTCTGAGTGTGTCTAGGATCCAGAGTTAATTAAAGTGGTGCGCCAGCAGAGCAAAGAGGTTGAGGTGCTGGGCTAGTGGAAAGCTATGCATGCAGCCTAGTGTCAAAGTCCTAAGAAAAGAGCTGGTCTTGGGGGCTGAAGAGATGGCTCAGTGGTTAAGATCCTTGGTTCCTTTCTAGAGGACCCACGTGACAGCTCAGAATTGTCTGTAACTCCAGTTCCAGGGGATCTGATGCCCTCACACGGGCATGCAAGCAGGCAAAACACCAGTGCACATAAAATAAAACAAAATGTTAAAAAAAATTAAAGTTAGTCTTATGAGTCCAGAGCCTTTAGATTGGTTTTATTGTCGAATGGAGATAGAAGTGAATCAAAATGCAGCAATTTGAAGATCTAGGGTAAATTATTATGGGATGGATATCACAGGCTAGACAAAAAATTATTCCATTAGATTTGCTAGAGCTGAAGGCAAACATGGTAGCTCATGTCCATAATCCCAGCACTTGGGAGGCTGAGGCCATAGTGTATCCATGAGTTTATGGCCTAGCTTGGTTATAGTGTAAGATCCTGTCTCAGACAGACAGACAGATAAACAAGCAACATAGATGGTAGAGCCAAAGTCACACTTTTTCCTCTCTCTTGTTGGCTCAAGTTGTTATTTTGTAGACTATGCTAGCCTGAAATTTTCAGTCCTCCCTCCTCAGCCTTTCTCTTGAATGTTGGGATTATAGCCATGGGCCACCATACCTAGCTTGAATGTCTCATTTTCTAACAAAAACATGATGATATTTGTGACTGCATGTTTTTGAAGTCAAGCTTGCCCAGTGTTCCCATTCAAGACACATGACCTGATGGTGCAAGAGATGCCTATGCCGATGCTTAGAACGGCACAGATCCAGAGAGCACAAATCTGGGTGGTTCTAAGTTCAGCCACGCTGACCAGAGAAGTTAGCATGAGTGCTCCCCTCAGACTCATGAATCTCGGCACAAGAAGCACCAATCACTGGCGATGCTGTTTCAGGAGCCTATGAAACTATTGGCATTTGAGGCTTATCCTTGAGTTTCCTAGCCTGGCCCTGCTTCCAGCCCCCTCTCTGCTTCCTGGCTGGACCTTCAGACTGTGAGCTCCAATCCCTCTATCCAGTTGCCTCTTGTTGGATGCCTGTTTGCAGCTACGAGAAGTCACTGTGCTTGTTTTCCTGGTCGCACAAGGCTGATTGGCTATGGGTAGGCTCATCTCTCTGGAGGCAAGGAGGTGTTTTTTCTCCGTGTGCTTAGAAGGCACTTCAACTTCTGCTGCTGAAAATGTTTGCAATTTACACACAGAATTAATGACAAATGATGGCAAGAACATATATGCTGGGAACTTATGACAAGAATGGAGAAGTTTTCAGGGCACTTCTTCGGTGGCTGCAGACTTTGAACCTGTTGCCAGCATGTCATGCAAACAGAGGCGAGCATCTCTTCCGCCCAGCTTTCCCAGCTGGAGGTGTCTGTGACTGGAAGTTTGAGCAATCACTGTCAAGTACAGTAGCCAGGTACCCAAAGACTGTCAAGAACATCTCCAATCCTGAAGAAGTACAGGTGAGGCCAGGGGGAGGTGGCTGTCTCTGTCAACGGACTTTCATAAGGAATAAAATTGTTGTAGTCGAGTGTTCTTCCTTCAGCATCATCCTCTGGCGACTCCTCTTGCGGATTGCCTATGTAATGTTCAAATTTCAAAATGTAGTGAGTTGCCTGGCTTGGCGGTACAGGTCTGTGATCACAGCTTGTGATGGAATCGAGACTGACTGCTGGGCCACAAGTTCAAAGTCAACCTGAGTTAAACGACGAGTTCAAGACTGACTGGGCAACTTAATAAGGTCCTGTGTTAAAAAGTAAAAAGGGCTGTGGGTGTAGCTCGGTGGAAGCGCTTGCCGAGCATGCGCAAGACCCCTAGGTTCCATCTCCACTACCACTCTCCCATTCAGAAATGGAATGGTTCCACTTGTGTGAGCAGAGTTCTAAAACGGTATGAAGATGTGCGCCTTGTCACTGTTTTCTACTAGGAGTTTTATTTCCGGGGTAAATGTAGCCTCCCTGAGGCACAGTCAGTATGTTTTTGCCCTTTCTATGCCTACTACCATCCTCAATTCTGCCTGGAAATGTCATGGTGAAGAAACGGGAGCAGGGTTCCCTGAGTGTGTATCGGCAAGGAAGCGCTCATGCTGAGTCAGGATGAGGTACTGTAATGCGGATTTGGGAATCCAGAATCCTAGTCGCTGGCGGTAGCTTCTCCCTGGCTTCACAGTACCTGGTGCACACGTATGCAGGCTGATAGCCATGGATGCCAGGGCAAAGGATTTTCCCCACGGCCTGATGGCTGAGAGTAAAAGCTTCAAAGGGGACAGCCAACTAGAGCGCTCATCAACATGGCTCTTCACAGAAATTATTTTTGTGGTACAGCGGTTCTCAACCTGCAAGTTGCGACCCCTTTGGGAGGTCAATCGACCTTTTCACAGGAGTCGCCTGAGACCATCGGGGAAACACAGTTGTTTACATTATGATTCATAACAGTAGCAAAATTACAGTTATGAAGTAGGAATGGCAATAATTTTAAGGTTAGGTCACCACAACATGAAGAACTGTATTAAAGGGTCATAGCTTTAGAAAGGTTGAGAACCACTGTTAGCTGACCTCGTTTGTGTCCATCTTTCAGATTCCCACAGTTTCCTTATCTGCGCAGCCGCCTCCCCTTGCCCTTCATTTTGCAAATAAAAGAAGAAAAACAGGGCAGATTTCCAAGGGTTTGTTGTTTTTGCTTTTTTTTTTT
Organism: Ondatra zibethicus; assembly: GCA_004026605.1. Lineage (NCBI taxonomy): Eukaryota > Metazoa > Chordata > Mammalia > Rodentia > Cricetidae > Ondatra > Ondatra zibethicus. The sequence continues at coordinate 31,141 of PVIU01000648.1, read as the reverse complement.
TTAAATTCAGCTTATGGCAACTCGCCGTAAAAGATTCCCTTTTATTTTATTGTTTTTATTGAGCTGTATATTTTTCTCCACTCCCCCTCCCTTCCTCTCCCTTTCCCATCAACCCTCTCCCATGGTCCCCATGCTCCCAATTTACACAGGAGAGCTTGTCCTTTTCTACTTCCCATGTAGATTAGATCCATGTATGTCTCTCTTAGGGTCCTCATTGTTGTCTAGGTTCTCTGGGATTGTGAAGTGTAGGCTGGCTTTTCTTTGCTTTATGTCTAAAAGCCACTTATGAGTGAGTACATGTGATAATTGTCTTTCTGGGTCTAGGTTATCTCACTCAATATGATGTTTTCTAGCTCCATCCATTTGCCTGAAAATTTCAAGATGTCATTATTTTTTCTGCTGTGTAGTACTCCATGGTGTAAATGTACAACATTTTCCTTATCTATTCTTTGGTCCAGGGACATTTAGGTTTGTTTCCAACAAACAATGTTGCTATGAACATAGTTGAACACACGTCCTTGTGGTATGATTGAGCATCCTTTGGGTATATACCCAAAAGTGGTATTGCTGGGTCATAAGGTAGTTTCCTAATTTTCTGAGAAATCTTCATACTGATTTCCAAAGGAGCTGTACCAGTTTGCACTCCCACCAGCAAAGATTTCTTGTCTGCCCTGAATGAAATTTCAGAGTTAGCTTCCAAGTTAAGCAGATCAAGGCGCTGCAGAGTTCAAGGGCCCCACCTAGTGGGGAAACAGTAGGCTGCCACTGAGGTTCCAGCCTGAAAGTAACTGGCGGGGGTGGGGGAGGGGTGGAGGGGGATGGGGGGTGTTGTTGGAGAGTTTGGGGGGGTGTTGGCTAAGGATTCCAGTCCTTCCAGTGGGCAGAAGGCCTCCTTCAACATCTTAAAGATTCGGGACTTTTTCCGTGACTGTAGGCAGCAGACGTAGCCAGGCAGAAGGATGCTTCTGCTTTCAGGGAAAGAAAACAGCTTCCTGTGGCTTTCTCTGGAGAAAGACAGGGATACCTGAGGTAGTCTTGACTGACCAGCTTGTGGTGCTGCTGCTGGAGTCCAGGAGGAGGGGAAGGGGCTCCTTCATCAATCAGGCCTGACTGCTGAGGCCCATAGGGACATTTGTGTCTCCCACTAGTTAAGGGGCTTGGCTCTCCCATCTCCTACAGCTGGTCCCTGTCCAGTGGGAGTGGGCTCTTGCCCTGTCCATAAGCTAGCCACATTTCTTTTATTACCTAATCCCTAGGTGCCACCTGACTCCCTGGAAGCTCAGGGCTGGACTGCTTCCTTCTTAGCTTACAGCATTACACCTTGGTGTCACAGCGCCAGAGGGCTTCTAAGCCACTCCACTGGTCTTAGCACGAGCCTGTAGGCTTCCTTCAAGTGCTTGCTCTGCTCGCCATTGAATCATGGCGTTATCCTTCTTGTCTTGTTCTCCCTGTTGCCGCTTAGGCAGGGGCCTCGAGAGCAGGGCTGTGTCTACGGGGATCCCTGACACGTGCTGGGGTGCATATGGCACACTGGTACATTGGCGTGGAGAACGTAAACCCTAGGACCTGGAGGCCCCACCTACAGCTAGCTGGCCCTCCCCCGGAAACAGACTGTTGTTAAAGGAAATCACGTGTATGTGGTGTGTTGGGCCAAGGTAGAGCATTTTTTCCCTTTACCCTGAGTTCATCTGCTTTCCCGGATCTCTTCATTGGAGGGAAGAGAGTTGAGATGGAGGAGGACCCATGCATGTCACCGGAGCCCCAAACAGAGAAATGAATGGTAGACAGGGCTTCAGAGAGTCATGGCTTCTCGGCCTGCCCTAGTGTTAGGAGCCCGAGGGCGGGTTTAATACAGGCCTGAGGGCAGGCACAGGCGTGGCAGGCGCTCCAGGTAGCTTTTGAAAAGCTAAAGACCAGGATCAAACTCATCTGTTGCTGCAGCTGAAACAGATTTACATAATGGATTTGCTTGATGTTTACATTTGCTCTTAGTTGTCAGGACAACAAGGAGCTGTGAGGGCACTCGACTAAGGTATATATCCATCCCCAGAACTGGGATCATTTGGAGAAGACCCCCACATCTGCAGTGTGTTTTAAAATGAGCTGTTCTGCCTAGACAACAATGAGACCCTAAGAGAGACATACATGGATCTAATCTACATGGGAAGTAGAAAAAGACAAGATCTCCTGAGTAAATTGGGAGCACAGGGACCATGGGAGAGGGTTGAAGGGGAGGGGAGAGGCAGGGAGGGGAGCAGAGACAAATGTAGAGCTCAATAAAAATTAATAATAATAAAAAAAACCAATAGAAAAAAAATCAGCTGTTCTGAAACAGATATGCCTTCAGTACAGAACACTATTTGTAGTGGTCTAAATGTATCCCACCAAATTCATGTCGAAGTCTAATTAGGAGCAGCCGAAGAGGCACTCGCGGGTGGTAAGTAAATTGGGTTCGTGCTTTTATAAGAGGCTAAGGGTAGCACTGTCTGACCCCACCTTCCATGTGAGGACCCTCAGGAGTCACTGCCTCTTGTAGTGTGAACACTTAGTCCCCAGGTGGTAGGGTTGCACAGGGTAGTTATGGAACCTTTAGGAGGTGGAGACTTACTGGAAGGAACACATCACTGGGCGTGGCTTGGAGAGTTCACGTCTTTGCCTTACTTCCTGTTCTCTCAAATGTGTTCCCTCTGCTTCCTGGTCCTGCTGCCATGCTTTTCCCGTCAGGATGGGCTCTCATCCCTCTGGAAGTATCGCTAAGCTGGTAACAACCAAACTTGGCAGTGTTGTCCATGTGGTAATGGTTTTGAGAAGAAGGATGCAAGATTGAGTGTCTTGGGTTCCTTCTCCACGATTTCAGGAAGACACTAAAGCTAGGTGACGTTTGGCAGGGTTGGAGTCCTTGGATGTGCTGGGAAGGTGAACCTGGGCTGTGGTAGAGATTCCAAGATGTTGGCGATGCCAGAGCCATGAGGTGTATGCAAAGGAGAGCTTCATATAGCAAGTGGAACCAGGCCAAAAGAAAGATGTATGTTGCAGGCAGCCTGGAGGCAGCATCTAAGCCCTTTGATGCTGAAGCCACAAACACGGGACGTGAAACTACAGGATTTAGTGTTTGTCCTACTGCATTTCAATCTTGCTTTGATCCAGTGTTTCTCCACCAGGCCTCTGTTCCTTCCATTTATGTCGTAAGTCCATATATAATTGTTTAATTTTTATTACAGTTAAGAGACTGCCTTGAGTCTCAAAAGAGACTTGGGACTTTTAAACAGTGCTGAGATCGTTAAAGACGACAGGGACTTTGGAAGTTGAACTAAATGCATTTTGCATTATGAGATGGCCATGAGCCTATTGGGGCCAGGGGGTAGAATGTGGTGGCTTGAATGAGAAATGTTCCCTATAGCTTGTGTATATGAACACTCGGTCCCCAGTTGACAGTGCTGTTTGGGGAGGTTATGGAACTTTTAGAATGTGAAGCATTGCTGGAGGTAACTGGAGGTCGACTTTGAAGGTCCACCCTACTTCCTAATCACTGTGTGTAGATAAAATGCTTCCTGCTTCTACTGTTGTATCTTATCCATTATTATGTAAATGAAAATAAAGTCTTTCTTCCTTAAGTTGCCTTGAGTCACCGTGTTTTATTATCACAGCAACAGAAAGGCGATTGATTAACTGAGCATCTTTGGAGCAGGAGTGAATATTAGTGACTTTATCTTGTCCTTAGAGAAGCATTATGTTGTTTCTAATTACCTGGGGGTGGGGTTGGAGGGGTGCAGAACGATGGCCCAGTGGGTAAAGGCACTTGCTGATCAAGCCTGATCAGCTTCTGTGCATCAGATCTCCAGCATCTGTGCAAAAGTGAGATGGGAGACCAATTGCACAAATGTTGTCTGATCTTCACACACCATACATAGCATACATACTCTCATAAGTACATACACACCCATGCATGCACACACCCGCATGTGCACACACAATAATAACAAATAGGATAAAGTTTATAAATTAACCAGTCTAAGGAATTTTGTTTTAGCAATCTGAACTAAAACAGCACTTTTGATAGCTTCTGGAAGTGAACGGACTAAATCCGTCAATACCCTGTCTAAGCAACTCTGAATTTGTTTCCTCAGTAATAGGTTACTGAGATTTGTGCTTCTGGATCTGAGAGTGTGGGAATAAATAAAACAGTTGGTATTCTTTAGCTTCTTCGACTGTGGGTGACACTCCATGTGTGGGTCATATAGAAGAATGTGACTGGGATCTAATAGAAGGTATCAGAATGTGCAAGGCCCAAATCCTAGTTTCAAATGGAACATGTAGTGGGCAGCCCTCACCCATACTGTGCTGAGTGTCTTCAACACACAGCATGGTTGTGAAGACACAACATGCACACTTCCCACTGCCAACTCTGCACCCTCCCAATGCCAAGGAGTGAGCCTGAAATACTTTGGCCCACATGCTATAGTCGTATATAATATGGATCACACTGTTTTTACTGTGCGTGCAATGTTTTCTGCTTCTATGGAAACATAATGGTTTAATTATTAAAAACAAAGACTGAGGACTTTTCTATTGTCATTTCTCATCATGCAAGCCTCAAACTAGCAATCTTTGGATGTATTGAGCTGGAATATTTGGTTTTAAAAATTACTACTTGAATTGCTAACTTGAGTTTCAGAAAACAATAGTTAAATGAATTTTGTCTTGGGATTAGGAAAGAATTTGCAACGATTTCTGAAATGTTCCCAAATGTATCTCTTCCAGTTTGTCCTATGTATTTAGGCAAAGCAGCATTCTTAGCATTGATAATTATAAAATCAAAATATCTCTCAACCAACTCTGAAAAATGTTAAAGATGCTCTACATCCTGCAGTATCAAATATTCAGCCAGACTTTAATTGCTTTTTTTAAAAAATAATTTTATTGCCAGACAGTGGTGGCACATGCCTTTAATCCCAGCACTCAGGAGTCAGAGGCAGGCGGATCTCTAAGTTTGAGGCCAGTCTGGTCTACAGAGTGAGTTCCAGGACAGCCAGAGTGGTTACACAGAGAAACCCTGTTTTGAAAAACCACACACAAAAAGAAGCATCTTATTTATTTTACATGTCTCTGTACTGCCTGAGTGTACGTATGTGCATCACAAGGGTGCAAGAGCCAGCCAAGGTCAGAAGAGGGATGTGCAGTCCTTGAAACTAGAGTTACAGGTGGTTGTAAGCCACCACTTGGGTGCTAATAACCAAACAGATCCCCTGTAGCAGCAAAAAATGCTTTTAAACTTCTGACTCATCTCTCTGGCAACTGAAACATCTCATTAGCATGCATATTTGCTTTTGTCTTTAATAACTGATGAAATTATATGCATGTTGAAAAATGTTTTTAATAAGTGTCATTATGACTTAAAAGTAAACTTTTGACTAACATGCTTGTATCACATACACACATATATCTGGGTCCATGTAAAAAGTTCTCCAGTGAGAAGGGAAAGTCATGGGAAGAGTTGAAGGAGCCCTGTCCCCAATGGCCCCCAGCTTGAGCTTTGGCTCTAGGCTCTCCTAGTCTCCTTTGGGGTGGGTGGAGTGGATCCCTGTCTTCACACCAGGAACCTGAAAGTAACCTATTAATGGTGGTCACAGACTTGACTGAGATAACGTGAGAAATGCCTAGCACATTCTAAAAACTCAGATATGGAATCCTGGTTTGGTAAGGGTAGGAGCTGACTGGAAATGGGGGTCCGGAGACTCATGCGGGTGTGGTGACACATGGCTCCCAAGAACTGGCTGGCCAGCCAGCAAAGCCAAAAGAGCAAGCCTCAAGTTCAGTGAGAGATCTTGTCTCAAGGGAATACGGTTGAGAGCAATGGAGGAAAACATTGCATGTCCTTCTCTGGCCTCCATATGTGATGTATGAACACAGTGCAAACACGTGCATGCACAGCCTACACTCCTCAACCCACACAACACAAATGATAGAATTTTGTCTGAATGTATTTCTTTAATACTTTATAAGCCAGTGAGGTGATGTCAGCAGGAACAAAGGGAAATGTTTGCTTTATTAAGCGATAAGATGAACACACAAGGCCACTTCAGGAGTGCTGCCCTTCTTGCAAGATGCTCCTGGCCAGCAAGTTCTCATTAAAGGGGAAACTATAGCAAGCGGCACATCCTCTGATTTATGGTGGGTGTTTAGTAAATGCTGCACAGAGCAGTGACAATGTCTTTGCAACAGCTTAGACATGAGCACGCTCTTCTAGAGCATCCATCCACACACAGAGGCACTCTGGCTGACAAGAAATTAGAATCCATTTATTCAAGCAAGTCTCCTCCCACAGAAGTTTGCACACAGCACACCCTGGAGGATTGCGGCTAGACTGTTCTTGGCTACTCAGTACCAGAGCAGGGGTGGCTGTGGAAGGGCGTCCTCTGGAGACAGTTACAAAACACGCATGCTGTAGCAGATGGGCAACATCAGACATCACCAGGCAAGGGCTCTGCATCAGCTCACTAGGCTCTGGTTTTATTGCCTTAGCAGACTGATAAAGAGGTCAGAATGATGGAACCGGGAAACCCCCATCGGGTCCAGGACAGCCGTGAGCATAGACCACCCCCCAGTGACTATTTGCTGATTGGTTCAGCAGATAAGCCAGGGGCCTGTGTAGACATGGGTATGACTGGGCACTGGCAGCCAGCTGAGGTAACCGGGGCAATTCTGCATACATAGTGGGAATCCTGCTGAGCCTTAAAATTTTTCAATATTCTCTTCTGGCCATTGCTTAGTCCACCCAGCACTGTAAATGAACTGCGAGGCTTCTCTCCCTCGACTTTCTGAAATGCGGTATTGAACCGGCCAGCCTTTTCTCCACTTAAAAACAGTGGAAGGGTTTAGAAACGAAATGAAATATGTATGCTTGGCAGGTGCGAACCACACCACAGAAAACTCTGCCTCAGCCGCTTCACTAGGCTTTTCAAGATCAAATAAAGACCTTTGCAAGAAGAGGCACACCTCGAGCTGTGGCTTTAGCAGGGAGGCAACATAATTACAGGTCAGGGTAGACAGGTGCCTGGCACGTTTGCCTGTCTTGTGATCTTGAGAGACTTTCTGCCTTCATATAAACCTGTTCCTCATTTGCCATAAATAAGACAGGTGTCTGTCCCCAGGGGAGAGATGGTCACTGCTGGCAGGCTGGTTGCAGAGACCCTGAGCCCTGGAGCAATCTCCAGGTCCTTCTCCTGGGCAAAACTCAAGTGTTTATGTGGTGTTTCATTGAGGAATAAAAGCAGCGTGTTCTTTCGGTGGCTGACAAAAAGGAAAAAGTTGTATTCAACCCCTGAAAAGAGAGGGAGGCCCCAGAGGAAAGCTGCTTGATTTATTATGAAGGCAATGAAACTCACTGTAGGAATTAGGGCTCATAGAAACGAGAAGTGTTAGAAAGTCAAAAAACAAAAACAAAGGAAACCTAGGTCAAACTGAGGTCCTAATTGGATAGTTCTCGAAGCTCTGTGGGAGATCGCTTCAATTCTCCAGGAACATGGGAAAATGCTCCATCAACTCTGGTGAGTGACAGGAAGTCAGAAGAGCCCTGAGTGTGTGTGCTGTGACCACCATGACCTCCCAAGGACAACCTGAGTGTGTGTGCTGTGACCACCAGGACCTCCCAAAGACAACCTGAGTGTGTGTGCTGTGACTACCAGGACCTCCCAAGGACAACCTGAATGTGTGTGCTATGACTACCAGGACCTCCCAAGGACAACCTAAGTCTGTGTGCTGTGACCACCAGGACCTCCCAAGGACAACCGTCTCCCTTTGCATTCCCCCTCCAATGCTCAGACAAGTTCTAATTCCAAAACCAAACTCAACCTATGCAAGATAGCAGCAGAGTGTGGTCAAGGGAGTTAGTTCCAGGGCAGGCTGCATGGTGAGGGGATGCAGACTGTAGGCAGGGTACAATTCCAAACCCCTGAAATTTCTAGGGTTCTGGAACCCTATACCTTCCCACTGTCTGCCAAACTCTTCACTCAGGCCCACAGAGGCCAAGTACTTTCTGCGTGTTCCGGGCTATTCTGGAGAAGGTTGGAGAGAACCAGTTAGCTAAGGTGGCACAACCGGAAGCATAAGGACCCTTTCTAAGGCTAACGTCTCCTCTCTCCTCTGCACAGCAAACCTTCCTGTGGGATTGACGTCACGTGAGAGCAGATGATTGGAATAAAGATCCACAAGGGGTCAAGGCCTAGCAGCTGCTGGGTCTGTACAAGGGAGCAGTTGGGGAGTGCAGAAGTTTACAAAGAGTCTGGGGGAGCCACTACGCCTCTAGCTTGCTGTGTTAGTCAGCCTTTCTCAGGGTCACGACTCAAAGAATGGACAACTGCACCAACACTTTGCAAGTTGATAAAGTTTTGTTTTGTTTTTTTTTTTTCTTTAAGCTCGGTGTGATGGTTCACACCTGTAATCTCAACACGTAGGAGGTAAAGGCAGGGTCAGTAGTTCAAGGCCCTCCTTGGCTACGTGAGTTTCAAACCAATTTTGTCTACATGAGACTTTGTCTCAAAGGACCAAACTCGAGGCTGAAGAGATGGCTCAGTGGTTAAGAGCGTTTTCTGCTTATGAGAAACCGGAGTTTGACTTCTAGCACCCACATCCAAAAGCTCACAGCTGCCTGTCAACTCTAAAGATACCTTCTCCCAGATACACAGGCACTTGTACACAAGTGTGCAGACATTCATATAAATGTACACAAACACCCATATAAGTATTAGAAAACAAAAGTCTATAAAATCAATTTTGAATTTGTGACTTCTCTATGATACTATATTCTGACATTCATATTTTTAATAACATGCCATAAGTGTTTCTTATGTATTTAAAATTTATTTTGTACATGACTTAAGAGCAAGTTGTTTACACCTACACAAAGCTAATACAGACAGTTCCTACAAATCAAACAGAAGGAGTGTGGTCTGCATGCTGCTTTTGTAGCCTTTTGCTCTTTTGCACTGTGGGGACATTTTGGTATCATCATCTGTTATTCAACAACACCGTTTTTGCAACTGCAAAAATGGAATAGCTAGGGCAAAGAGATGGCACAAGTAGATGTTTCCAAACTATGCCCACAAAATTGTTACAGAATCTTCTGATTCATAGTGCATGAGAATGATTGCCCACGCCAGCTTTTCTTACCCTCACAACACAGAGCATTATTTTTCTCAAGGTCTGGTTTAACCACATCAAATGTTATCTTATTTTAAATTTTAAATGACTTCCATGATGTGGAAGCATTCTGCAACTTCCATGGTAAATCTGAGGCTTCTGGGCTCTGGATCTGCCTGTTTGAATCCCCAGAATAGTTTTGGGGGGTCTTTCTAACAAACAAAAAGAGACAAACATTCCTCTGTGGGTGGAACTGGTTCTAGTGTGGTAAACCTGCCCATTTCGTGCAGCTCTGACCTCAAATCTCAGCGTTGTCACGCAGTAGATGTGGTTGTCAGACTCACACTCCTGCACCATCTGTTCCAGTGACCTCCCTTCTTGAAGCATCTTTCTGGTTGAGCCATCTCAGGGTTCCAGATGGAATTTTCTCGCAGTTCTGTTTTCACATTACCTTCAGTTCTACATTTTTAACCAAATGGCATCACCGCTGTGACAGGGCAAAGGTTCCTCCATTGTGCCTCAGATGGAGCCATCTTTGGTTTAATCTGAGACTGACCCCCTCCACTCCCACTTTGGGAATGTACCTAACCTTGTTTAAGAAATTTGGGGTGAAAATGCCCCCAGATAACTGCAAGTTTTTGGCTTATGCTAATCTGTTTGCTTGCTTTACTTCCCCTTGCAACGGCTAACCAGGTTGTAGTTTTTCTGTGTTCTTTGTCTTTAAAAGCTCCCTGTAAAATGCATGTGAGGCTGTTCTGTGAGAAGTGTTTCTCTCTAGGCAGTTGCAGGCTGGCTTTATACAGACTCTCAATTTGGATTTCAGTCATCCTGAGTGGTCTTTGGGTCTCTGTCCTGTGATGTGGGATTCTCCTCTGTATGCTATGAATATGTTTTATTACCATTGGTTAATAAAGAAACTGATTCAGCCTATAGCAGGGCAGAATATAGTCAGTCTGGAAGAGATATATATAGAGAGAGTAGGTGGAATCAAGGAGATGCCATGTAGTTGCCAAAGGAGACAGATGACAGACTCTTACCAGTAAACCACAATCTCGTGCCAATACATTAATAGAAATGGATTTTAATTTAAGGTGAACAAGTTAGTTAATAAGAAGCCTGAGCTAATAGGCCAATCAGTGTTGTAATTAATATAATTTCTGTGTGATTATTTAGGTCTGAGTAGTAAGGAAACAAATGCACAGTCTCTGTCGCACAGAATGGCGCACCAAGGTGGGGCAACTCCACCCACATAAAAACTGAGAGAGCTTGAGAAGGAATTCTAGACACAAAAGAACAGAGTAAAGCACAGCTTCTTGGTAGCCACATTTTTTTCAGACAGACTGTTTGCTGGCGGCAAGCAGAGTCACAGTTCTTTTAAGAGAAGTCTTCCTGATTCTGTGTTAGTGGCAAAAATGTGCACAGCTGCTTCCTGATTCATGCTGGCAGAATGAACTCTGGCTCTTTCAGGTCCTGCACTTAAATGGAATGTATGAGCAGCGTGCTACAAATTGCTTAACGGCAACATAGACCCACTGTGTCCCTGGAGCTGGAGTGGTGAACATGGTTCACAGAGCTGGCAATGAACATACCTCCACCATGTTGGACTGGGCAGGGCCAAAAGTCAAAGCAGCCTCAGTCCTAGCCATGCCACTTAGCATTTTAAGAAGCATTCCTGGTCAGAAAATGATTACTGATAATCAATAAAGACAGATTCAGATAAAAATGACCTCCGAATGGGTCACAGTGTTGGATAAATGTACACAGGCTTGGGAAGGAGAAGAAAAAGAGTATAGGCAGCTATAAAAAGAAATAGGTTTAAAAAAATAAAAACAAAGTCTTTAAAGAGACAGTAAAAGTAATATAAAAGAATACAGATAGTCATAAATTAAAAGAGTAAAAAAAAAAGCCACATAAAGATGGAGTATACACAGAGAGTCTGGATTATGTATACTATTGTATATTCTTTGAACCTTTTGACTGGTATTGAGCTAACTGCAGAGAGACATTTGATTTGGGGGGCTCATAAGTTAAACCAATATAAAGGTATCTTGACTTAAAAATTTGTATCTAAGGACATTTTGCTTTGGAAATGAGGTTCTGCTTTTGTTTCAACAGAAAATGAGAACTTGTGGATTCCTTTCAGGCTAATGTGATTTACTGGAACAAGACCCCCCAAAAGGTCTCTATGAACCCAAAAAATACTTTGCCCAATAAACAGCAGGAAGCAGTTTGGAGAAAACAATGCCCAAATTCCCAAAAATGTCTGTTTATAAATGTTTGCTTTCATTTAAAGGGGGATATGATATAGAGATGAATACTTTGCATTGGTGTGGATTTTGGTCTATTGATAAAACTTTAAGGTCAATTTTGTTACACTGTGTGTATGTATTTCTACTCTTGCTTAAGGTATTATATTTGTGCAGCTCATTTAAAAATGTAACGTATAATTAAGAAATATAGATTAATGTCAAACTGTAGTCGTGTTAATTAGGTTTTCTAGATGTACAGAGATAAATTTCAGATGGATAGGTATTCTTCACATCTTTCAAAGGCCTACAGAATGTGGCATTTAAAATGTTTTAAAAACTTAGACTTTTTATGACAGCGAGACATGTCTGCTTCTGGTAGCACCAACTACTTCAAGAGGATGATGGGCACTGAAGAAAATTTGCCTTCAATGTGACAAGGCTAGCCATTTGGGCAAGAAACTGCTCTTGCCTGGACTTCTTGATGGTATGCTGTATGAACTGGGCATGCAGGACCCACAAAAGAAATGAGTGCTGAACTTGCCTAAAGATGGTGAGACAGTTCTTCAGGGTTCCTGCTTCATAAAAGAGTCTGCCAGATATTCTGTAGGACACAGAAGATAGCAACTGATGAAGTTTGCCAGTACAAGGCACAACAGATCTTAAAACTTCTGCTTCATGGAAAAGTCTGCCGGATACTATGGGCCTATAGGCTGAAGATAGATGTCCCAATGTTACAGAAGAACTTTGGGTGACTGTTCAGCCAGCAAGATGTCTCTTTTAATTCTAAAGTTTTGGAAGTTGCTTGCAATATACTTCCTATTTACTTAGGAAATATCATTTAAAATGTTTTAAGAGTCCTTGAAGAGTTGAAAACAAATAGTTATAGTTTTCCTTAGTTACGATAAATTATAAGTTAGATATGAAACTTTAGATTCACAAAGAAATATTGTAACTGTAATTCTTGCTTGATAACTGTTTTGTTATATGTAATTTTACTATGTTAAAGTTAAAACCTTCCTGTATATTAGATAGAAAAGGGGAAATTATGTGGAATGTCTTTCTGTATATGTGTTGCTTTTATTGGTTAATGAATAAAACTGCTTTGGCCTATAGCATGGCAGAATATATAGCCAGGCTGTAAGGGATATATAGAGAAAGTAGAGATGCCATGTAGCTGCCAAAGGAGTCAGACACCAGGACCTTACCCAGTAAGCCACAGCCTCATGGTGATATACAGAATAAAAGAAATGGATTAAAATATAAGAGCTAGCTAGAAAGATGCCTAAAATATTGGCCAAACAGTGTTGTAATTAATATAGTTTCAGTGTGATTATTTGGATCTGGGCAGCTGGGAAATGAACAAGCAGTTTCTGTTTACAGACCAACACCCTGGAGAACTCTGGGAAACCAATTTCACAGAGATTCAACCTAAGGATATAAGTACTTGCTAGTTTTTATAGACAACTTTTTCAGGTGGGTAGATGCTTTCCCCATCTAGACTGAAGCTGTTTAAATAGTAGCTAAAAAGCTTCTCCGGGAAGTGGTACCCCAATTTGGCCTTCCCCTAGCAATGGGGTTCAACAAAGGCCTGGCCTTCATAACCAAAACCTCTCAATGAATAGTTAAAAACATTTGGCAAAGATTGTAAACTTCATTGTGCAGATAGTCCTCAGGGTTCTGGAAGGCAAAAAGAGTACACAAGATGTTGAAAGAAACTCTAATACCATTCTAATTAGAATCTGGCAGAGTGGCCAGACCTCTTTCCCTTTGTATTGCTTTGAGCCCACTGATCTTCATGTAGAGAGGGATTTACCACCTATGAATTTATGTTTGGAAGACCTCCCCCAGTGCTTCCCAGGCTCAGAAACCAACAATTGGCAGAACTCTCTAACCACCCCTTTCTCAAGCCACTACAGCCCCCTCCATCCTTCATAAAGGCTATCTGAGAGGCCCAGTTGTCCTCTGAGTCTATAACCAGTTTCCTCTTTCTCACCTCTGGGTCAAGCATGTAGCCAAAGGGGTGCTGGAACCAACTTGGGAAGAACCATACACAATGATTCTCTCCACTCCTACAGCCACAAAGATAACTGGCATCATGCCATGGATCCACCATACCCAGGTCAAGAATGTGGAAGCCAGAGACACCACCAGCATAGTCTCCCAGACTATGGACCTACTAAACTTAAGGGTCTATTCCTTACCTAGTCCCTTCTATTCTCTACCTCCTCCTGAGTCTTGTGTTTCATCCTATGGGTATGAGTCAGGTTCATGGTCCAACCCCCACCCTCAGGCCTGGACCTGGCAACCTAAGAAGACAAATACAGTGGAGGTGTTAGCTAGTGTGACTAAAGACCAGCAACCCATATTCCACCCTGAACTTTGCTCACTGAAGCCCACGTTAAGTGTCTGGTTGTACTGGAGAAAGGAGAGCTGTGGGAATTTATCTTTTGAGATAGGAACACAGAGTTTATAATTCTATGCATGACCTCCAGCTAGGTCCCCTAGTTGCTAAAAACAAAGGAACTAAGCAGACATGTTGATCAGGACTTAGAGGAATTAAGGGTTTTCATTTCTGAATTAGAACAACAGATTCCCTTGTGGAAGTGGTCCTACAAAATCAGAAAGGTTTAAGCTTAATTTTCATGAAAGACAGGAGGGTTTCAGAAGGTTTTTATTAGCATAAAAAAACCATGCTAATGGTTTTTATGCTAAAAGATCAGGAGTCATTAAAAGAAAACCTTGCCATGGTTGGGGAAAACATCAAAGAGAGAGGGAGAGGGGTCAGATAATTGGTACCAATCTCTCTTCTCTTGGACCCCCTGGTTAAATAACTTCTCTGCTATCAGCACTGGCTGGCCTTTAATTCTCATTCTGATTGGATTAATGGTGGGGTCCTGCATCTTAAACAGTATGATCAATTACATAAAACAAAGGATTAATTCAGTCAAATCAATGGTTCTTAGAACCAACTACTCCTCTTTGGAGCAGGATGAGTCCTTAGAATCATCCTAGACTAGTCCTAGAGCAGGATTAGCCATTCACTAAGCCCAATGGTGAATACCACAGGGCTAAAAGTTCCTCTTTGTCTAAGCTGGAGTCAATTTTGGTATAACCTGACACCCCCCCCCAAAAAAACCTTGATTTTCTATCCCTGCTGTTAAAAGTCCCATGAGAAATTACCCTGTTCCAGAAACTCAGGTTGAAATGCCCCAGCTAACTGCTTGTGCTTTGCTTCTACTACACTGCTTGCTTGCTTGCTTGTTTTACTTCTCTCTGTAACTGCCAACCAGCATGTAGTTTTTTTCTGTGTTTGCCTTGAAAAAGATTCCTGTAAAATACACTTGAGGCTGCCCTGTGAGAAGTGTTTCTCTCCAGGCAGTTGCCACTTGACTTAATACAGATTCTCAATTTGGACTTGGTCATGCTGAGTAGCCTTTGGCTCTCTACCTTGTGGCACCATATATAGCACACAGAGCAGTCTATGGAGTCAGTGTGGATCCCTTGCCAGGCCTTTGCCTACAGAAAGCACATTTCCCAGAAGCAATGCTGATGCTTTATAGGCTCTTGGTTAATCTTCTCATTGCTGTGATTAAATGCCTGATATTAACAGCTTAAAACCTTAAAGGAAGAAGTGAATGATTTTTTTTTTGCTTATGGTTTCAGAGAATATCACTTGGTGTCATAATCTTGGGCAGAGCATTATGGAGTTGGGGCTGTGTGTTAGGGTTGATCCCCATGAGAGAGAATCATGGTGTACAGCAGAGACTGATTTTCACTTCTGGCAGACAGAAAGCTGAGAGAAGGAATACAGAGAGGGGCTAAGGCAAGACATAGCCCCCAAACACATCTTCAATGCCTATTTTGTCCAACTAGGCCTTGTCTCCTACCTTTTGACACCTCCAATTGTACCATCAAACTACAAATATATCAGTACATTAGACTGGAGTCCTTGGGCTCTAATCTCTGGCAGTACCCTCAGACACATCCAGAAGAGTGTTTGCTAATCCATCCAAGTAGGCTGTCAAGGTTAGCCCTACAGGTGACTTGGGCTGGGAATATAGATCAATGTTAGGAAACTTGCCTAGCATGAGGGGGTCCCTCTCCAGCCCACAAACAAAAACCAACTACCAACTGCAATTGTCAGCCTGACCTCACAGCCCTCCTCAGCCGTGGTCACCTTTCTCTCCACTTACACTATCCGTGCCAACCTCCAGCACTCCTTTCCAATCTTCCTTATAATAGTTTACCTTCTTTAATTCCTTGTTATTCTTTCATAAACATTTAAAAATCAGCATATGAAAGAATGGGCTTCATTATGACATTGTATAATCTGTGTATGGCATTTTGCTCATGTTTACACCCCTATTAACCTCTCACCATTCTCCTCCATCCTCTGGTTCTCTTCCCCACCACAAATTCCTTCTGCTTCCACATTATTTAAAACTAGATTCTGAATCTTCAATCCCAGCACTCGGGAGACAGGAGGCAGGAGGATCTCTGTGTGTTCTAGGCTAGCCTGATCTACAAATCTAGTTCCAGGATAGCCAGGGCTACACAGAAAAACCTTGTTTAGAAAAATCAAAACCAAAACAAAACCAGATTCTGGCTATGAGAGAAAACATGGGATTATTGACTTTCAGAGTTGACTCATTTTGGTAAATATTAATTATCTCCGGTTCCACCCGTCGTTTTTCTTTATGGATGTAAAGAACTATTTACATCCCATTATGCGTGGAAGAGTTCTTCAGTTCACACATAGCTAGATCTCTCTCAAATCTTGCTTAGTCAAGCTGCTACTCTCTATTGCCCATTCTCTATGGCAGCCCATGGTGTCCTCACATGGGGGCTGTGCCTTGTTGCTATCAGCCCTCTGAATCCCTGGACATTGAACTTCATTGTCTTGTGAACCTCAGAGAGCCACTGTTTGCTCATGTGCATGTGTTCCAGGGTCTCCAAGCATGTCAGGAAGCAGGATGATTAAGCCATCTACCACCTGCTTTCAGACACTGAGGATGGAGGAAGTGCCCAGGGTACCCAGGGAGTTCTATATTTGCCCTGTTCTGGGGGCAGGCTTCAGCGGGTATAGACGATTTTCCCTTTATGTGGGCAAAGATTAAAGCAAACAACATTGCTTTCTGAGCCAGGGAAGCTGTCAGTAGGGAGAATTCCTTGCCATTCAGCACAATCAGAAAGTGGAATGTTCCAGTAAGCTGTGCAAATGGACCACCATGACATGGGATCCATGTTGTCGAACTTTGTAATCTTATCCTTCATTAACTATTCAGTAGAGGAATTTGACCGCTTCCTTCTCTCAGCGTCCCCTTCTTCCCCCACACTCTTCCTCCAACCCCTCAACTGCACCACTCCAATGTTTTATCCACCTCTGGGAAGCACTGAGCTGACTCAAAGTCACCTTTCTTCCTGTAGGGAACAGGGTGACAGAGACTTCCAGACTTGCCACTGGGAACAACAACCTTTGACAGTTTGTTGTTGTTTGAGTCAGCGCTCTCTTTAGGACATGCAGGCACTGACCTGTGGCCCATTGATTGAAATGAGCATCCCACTGGGGTTCCAGGCTGTTCCACAATGGCAGCTGTGCACCTAGCTGTAGGGAAGTGGATGAGGTGCTCATGGAATCCTGTCAGAAAAGGAAAGGCACAGGGTAGGCAGCCTGGGAGCCACTGGCTGCTTGAGACAGGCCAACCAACTGGCATCCAGGAAATAGACTGTCCTCATGGTAGCGGTAGTATCTCATCTGATTGTTACTCAGGGACCCATCCAGGTCTATGGACCTCTATAAATAGCAAAGCATGGCAGACTTCCTGCGTTTGACTGAATCCAAACATTGGTATGGGGGAAGAGCTTGGCAACTGACAGGGACTATGAAATGGAAACCGTGGTGACATTTTTTATACTATTAGAATGCTACTTGGGATGGAGGAGATAGGACAGTTGGTGCTCTCGCTATATTATCTCATTTTCTTGCTTTTTTAAATTTTTATTGTGTATGTTTGAGACACACAACATACTTCTAACATGCTTTTGATCTAACAGAGCCATCCCCCACCCCTCTTTCTGGGCAAGAGCACTAAACCCTATTTCTTTGTATGTGGGCGAATCCCAATGAAACACAGTATTAGTAACTATAGTGTTCAGACACTCGATCTCTGGACCCGTCTTATGTATCTGCAGACTGTCGCAGCAACCAGGTTATAAAAACAGCCAAAATATCTGCTGATCAGTGAGCAGAAGAAGAAACTGTTCTGGGTAGACAGTGGGATATTATTACATCTCAGAACAGAAGATCCTGTCACTTGCCACAACATACACAGCCTTGGGGACATCATGCTAAGACAGATGGAAAGGTAGCTCACAATCACACTCCTATGTGAAATTTTAAAGTTGAATCTACAGAGATTTTGGAAAACAAACAACAGTGGGAAGAGAAGCAGAAGCAGGGGGAGAGATGTGTTGTTGTTACGTTTGATTAGGAAGTGTTGCCCTGAAGGGTTCATGGATGGAAGGAAGGCTTAGTTCTCATTGCAGCAGTTTTGAGAGCAGAGGCTTGGGAAGGTGGTAAGGTCACAGGAGCTATAACATTATAGAAAGGTTAATCCCTCATATCTTTGTAATTTGATGACATTTTGAGGAAGTAGCACAACTAGGAGGTGGGGCTGAGTTGAAGGGAGCAGGGCACTGGGGACTTTGAAGTGTGTCTTTTTTCACTGAACGATCCTTTCTGTGCTTTCTGGTTGCTATGGGGTGAGATTGCTTCCACTCTACACATCCTGCTGCCTAGATGTTTAGTCTCGCCTCAGGACCAAAGAGGTAGAGCCAGCTGACCGTGGACTTTAGTGACCGTGAGCCAAAACACAGTTTTTCCTTCCTTAAGTTGCTTACCCCAGTTGTTTTGGCACAGCACTGAGACTCTAAGCATGGCTTAGCTTTAGCTGTCGGAGGGTCTGAATGACGGCTTCTCTAGATCAGGTTGGCCTGTGGGCTTGTCTCTGGGGATTGTCTCAATTGCTCTAATTGACTTGGGAAGACCCAGCCTGAAAGTGGGATGCGCCATTCCCTGGTTTGGGGCCCTGGACAGTATAAGAGCAGAGAAAGCTAGCTGAATATGAAGCATGCTCACATTCCCCTCTTCTCTCAAGTGTGGCTATGATGTGAGCAGCTGTTGAAGTCTGACTGTCTGTGTGTGTGCATGAGTATGCTTGAACATGCCTCTGTGTGTGTGTGTGTGTGTGTGTGTGTGTATGTGTGCATACCATGAGGTTATATGTGGAGTCAGAGCATGTGGGAGTTGGTCTCAGTGCTCTCCCTCTACTTCCTGGAATGAACTCAGGTTGTTGGGCTCCAGTGCAAGAAAGAGCCATTACCGGAGGTTCCCCCTAAGTCT
Source organism: Ondatra zibethicus (assembly GCA_004026605.1). Classification (NCBI taxonomy): domain Eukaryota; kingdom Metazoa; phylum Chordata; class Mammalia; order Rodentia; family Cricetidae; genus Ondatra; species Ondatra zibethicus. The sequence goes on along the minus strand of PVIU01000648.1, from coordinate 12,352 downwards.
GGCCTGTGAGAAGAATCCAGCAGAGAGGCGTGCAGAAAGAGGGTGAGCATGTGGAACAAGGTAGTTTTATGCCCTTTGTGAGCAAAAGGTGAGGCTGCAGGTGACGTTCTGGAAAGGAGGTGCCGTCTTTAAAATCTCTTCACACATTTTCTTGATCCAGGCAGTGTAAACATGACCACTAGTCACCGGCACCGTCTCCTAAGGAAGGCTGAGTTTCTCCGTCAGGGGCACTTCTGAGAAGAGCTGCAGCTGGACTTGCCCCCTATGGGCTCCTCCACACTATGTGCCGGGGAAGGCAGAGACAGAGTCGAGGGGAGATGCAGCTTTGTGGCTTTTTGAGGGGGAACACGGGACTTGCAACTGAGCTGTTTAGACCTCAGACAAATCTCTTCCAGGGCTCCCCTTTTTCCTGTGTACTGATGCTCATTAAAGCATGGTTGAGACCACACTTCCCACCCCAGAAAGCTACAAATACTAACTATATCACTTCGCTGGAAAATACTTCATCTTCCCTAAATCCCTCTGCAACGGGGAGGCTTAAATAGCTTCACCCACAAGGAACTCTGTCCCCAGCCTTCCTAGCAGAAGAACACACACAGAGGACACCCCATACAGTGGTTACAGATACAGGGTTCTGTAATCACTTAAAACAAATGGCTACTTTAGAGCAGGGCATAAACTTTTAAACATGTTCTTCTTTGTATCTGATGAAGCTACAAATGCTTTCTGTTTTAGAAATAAAAGAAAGCAAACCCAATAAATAGCAAAAATAAAGTGTGTGGATATAGGCAATAATACTTCACACGTACTATCTAGCCCCCAACTCCTCTAATATCTTAACCCATACCCAAAGAACTACCTGCACTAGAGACATTCAGGATTCAGTTTTCAGATCCTTGCCTGGATGAAAATAAACTCTAGAGAGGAACCAATGTGGCAGTGAAAGTTCTGGATGGAACTGTGAAAACTGGGGGGAAGGTCCCTGGCGTGCTAATAACTCAATCCTTTTGACTGTTTGGATTGGGTTGTCCCGACTTAAAATGCACTCATGAGAAATGACTCTTCCCCAGTGAATGTAATCACCCATCTGCTCACTGACGCATTTTGCTGAAAGTCGTGATCCAGATATCTGAATCCTCCAGCCCTCAAAGGCCTGCTATCGGGTAACCACCGTGAGGTCCTCTTACGCAGGGCCAGCCTCCTCCAGGACTGTCAGATGCCTGCTCAGTGCCTGGTTTATCAGGGCATCTGCCAGCTCCTGCCAAGGGCCCTGGTCGTGTCCACCCTGACCTACAAGGGGGGCTGGATCTCACCAGGAACAACACCTGGGTTTTGCTAGAGAAATTTTTTTTTGTTTTTTTTTTTTGAAGAGTAAGATTTTGTTTCGGATCAACAGATTCAGCACCAGGGCCAGCTCAGCTTAGGCGAACTGTAAAAACTCTGTGAAGATCAAGCAAAGCCAGATGAGACCCCTCTTGAGGATGGAAAACGCGAGGGAAAGACAGCGACTCGGCAGGTAGAATGTTCCCTCCAGCTGAAGCTTTCCATGGAAAAGCATAAGACATATTTGCAGCGACTGATTCGAAAGGCCTGCCTGGACACTGTCTCCTGGAGCTGGGGGCCCCTCTGCATGTCGTCTTGATTGTTCCATCTTAGAGTCCCCAATGAGAGAGGTGCAGTTTGCCCGTCGAATACAGCTGTTCCTCGCCGGAATTGTGAGAACTGAGCCTTCTGGGAGGCAGGTGTCGCAGGGCCTGGATATGGGCTCCTCTGCCTCCAGCTGGATCAAGTGACACCCCGTGCGGTCGGCCAACGGTTCCCACGGAGGGAAACAGAGAACATGTTCAGAAAGATCCATTCCATCCTCCACCACGGCCCTCAGGGGAAGGCGGCAGCCGAGGGCCCCTACTATGCGGGAGCCAACCCCAATGTCAGGCTGATTCGTAGTAGCTCCATGTACGTGGTTGGGGACCACTTCGAGAAAGCCGGCCAGTCCTTGAAGAAGTACAGAAGCACCCACAGCATGGACACCAGCCTGCATTACCTGCAGCAGGAGGACCGTGCCTGGATGTACTCCCGCACCCAGGACTGCCTGCAATATCTTCAGGAGCTGCTGGCCCTGCGAAAGAAATATCTCAGCAGCCTGGGTGACCTGAGGCCCCGGCGCACACAGGGCGCTGGGTCCACCTCCTCCAAGTCCTCCAAGGGAGCACAAAAGACCCCAGCAGAAGGCAAAGTAAGTGTGGAGCAGGCTGGCTGCCAGCCGTGGTTCTTCCCAGTCTTGGGACACTTGCTGGAAGTCGTCCCTCTTGAGTGGGTCTGACAGGTTCCATTATGGGTTGCAGTCCCCACACCTCCCGAGGAGATAGGGGGACCGGATCCAGAGCAGGGGACAAGGGCAGGTTCCACACCGGTGTCTGAACATACTACTTATTGTCTGACTTGATAGAGGGGGCAGTGCTTGCATGGCTTTGGGGAACAGCAAGGAATTTCCCATGAATGCTTTGCTCTTCTTAAAACAATTGCTGTCGTCACATGTGAAAGGCCTGGAGCCAGACACAAGCGTGCCATCCGGGAGAGAAACCTTGTGCGTTTGCCTCACTGTTGGTGCTCACTTCAAGGCTGTGCAGATACTACCTTCCTCTTCTTTTCTAGCACTCCAATATGCCAGATCTTCTGTTTCAGAAGGGCAAACTGAGGTGCAGGGACCCATCTCTGTCCGCTGGGCCAATGACTCCCTTATTCGTTTCCTTGGCACATTTCATTTTATGCCAAGGCTTTCTCTATGTAGCCTAGGATGGCCCTGAGCTTGCAGTCTTCCCACCTGAGCCCCCTGAATGCTAGGGGTAGAAGCCTGTGCCGCCAGGCCACCCTGTCATTATGATACCCTTTCCCATTGTTTTCCATTATTTATTGGACCCGTGGTTCGAATGTCGCCTGTTGCATATTTCTAAGAATCTTTTTTCTGATGGTCAGACTAAGTGTTCAGAGCAGACCCCTCTCCCTCCCCAGAGAGTCCTGCAGGCGGCTCCCCAAGGTCCATTAATGTTGAATGGCTGATTGGACTGTTATCAAATCTCTAGGGCCTGGCTTAGCTAACAGGTTTCAATTGTTTGCACTTTATACCAGGTGGAAATGGGTTAAATAATCCTTTTAACTGTAAAAGTGTGTCAGCGTTGAGGCCTGAAGAGGGTCTCCTAGCCTGGGGTCAAGATGCTGAAAACCATGCCTGTTAGCCTTGGGGTTTGAGCCAGTTTCTTCTACTGGAACTGGCACTGGGGATGAAGAGGACCACAAGGCTCTGGGCTTCCTTCCAGCTTGAGTCTCCTGGGATTCTGGGTCTTGCTTAGCTGCTGATGGAGAATAGCTCTGTACTTCCCTGCAGATGGAGCCCTCCCTTTTAGGACACAGCTGGCTTCTGACAGTGCTGAGGGTGGGGGATGGGCACACAAAAGCTGCTCCCCGGGGAGTATGACATGGCCACCCGCCAAGAGTGACCACTGCAGGCTATCTGGCAGCTCGGTTCAGAAACTACTCTTTTGTTTCTCCTTATTTCAGAAGAAATTTGAGAGCAGCCATTGGTTTAAAAAAAAAAAAAAAGAAAGAAAAAGGAAAAAAAAAAAGGATTTATTTACAGTTTGACCAGAACTAGAGGGAGAAAATTCATAGATTCTCTCCCCTTCCTGGAACTGTGTTTCATTTTTATAGAAAAGACAATGTTGCAGTTTTATAGAAAGAAAGAAATGCTTATGCTGATTTAGCTGTGAGAGAGGCTGTCTGAGCCCTGGGACATCCCTTCCAGGGAGGCAAGCTCCTCCTCCTGGTGCCAGGGTTTCAGCCTATTTTCTCTGTTGGCACTGGGCAGGTGCTGCTCATTGGGCCATTGTTTCAGGGTCCTTTACCTAGGAAGGGTGGTTATTGAACGGGTGCTGACGGAGAACAGACTGAAGTTTGATTTTTTTCCCCACTTCTCTGGGCCCGTTTTAGTGGCCAAGCCTCGGACATGGCACCATGCCTTGGGAGGAGTAGTGCCACCCTACAGGTGCTGGTACCAACTCCATCCTGCTACAGCCATGTTTATTACCTCAGAAATGCCAGGAACGTCCAACCAGAAGCCACAGACCAGCTCCTGGCATCCTTTGCCCTCAGCCTACAGAAAGTCATCTGCTGGGCATTCAGTCTCCAGGGCCAGCAGGGTAGCCACCATGAGAGCTCTTTCCTCCTGAAATGCCCTCATGGTCCTGCCAACAGTCAAGAATTAGGCCTCCACTATTCCTTTTCCTGCTCTCCAGTATGGGTTGAATTGGATGCTGTCTCTCAAAATTCACATGTTGGAGATCTCGTCCCAGCACCGCAGGAGAGCATATTTGGAAATAGTGCAACTGGAAGTTTTAGGGTTAAAGCCCAGGCTCAGGAGGCCCCAAAGAATTCCAGTTCAAGAGAAAAGCACCAGTGAAACGCAGAGAAAGGAGATTTAGTCACCGTGGCCATATTGGGCAGAAGAACAAATAAAGGAGTCCAGCGGTCCCCAGAGTTTTAGAGCAAAGCCCGGGCTCTGGAAGGCATAATGAGCAGTCTACCCCAATACAGCAATTAAAGAGACGGGACTAGTGAGAAGAGGAGGAAGGGGAGGCAACTAATTCGGCTGCAGTGAGAAGAGGAGAAAAATTATCCATCTTCAGGACACTGCTGTGAATTCAGGCTTAATACTGGACAAGCAGGATGTATAGGAAAGCAGGTCCTGGGCAGGGTGGGCTCCCCTGATTACTGACCCATCACCAGCTTGCCTCTGGTCTGTCCTGCAGGGTGGGCTCCCCTGATTACTGACCTATCACCAGCTTGCCTCTGGTCTGTCCTGCAGGGTGGTCTTGAAAAGTTGTTAGTACCGCATGACATCTCTTTTCTGGAAGCAAGTTCCTTCTCTGGAAGCAGGGTTTCAGTCTTTCCCTACTGCAAGCGTGAGATGCCTAGGGGAATTTAAATTCTCTTTCGTGTGTGTGTGTGTGTGTGTGTGTGTGTGTGTGTGTATGCATGTGTATGTGTGGAAGTCAGAAGTGAACTTCAGACTTTTTGCTCATGAGCCATCTACTTTGGATTTAGGGACAGCATTTCTCTCTGAGATCTGGGGCTCACCAATTAGGCTAGGCTGGCTGGCCAGCAAATCCCTGGGACCTACCTCCCAGGCACTGGGATCATAAGTGCACTTTTTATGTGGGTCGTTGAAACTGAACTCAAGTCCTTATGCTTGTGTGGCAAGCACTTTATTGATTGATGCAGTTTCTTAGCCTTGAGATATTTTTTATTTCTTAGGGAACCATTGTTTCAACAATCTGACGGCATAAATCTGTCTAAAATGTCTTTGCTACTGTCCAGACAGTTCTCTTCTTTGTCTTCAGACCTGAGTTTTGAGGTATTTGTGGTGATATGCTGGGTTTGTGAAAATCTCTGAAATACTTTTATTGCTGAAACAAATATCACAAGCAGCATTGGAAGGACCAAGGTCAGAGCACATGCAACCATGCATCATGCATAAGGCCACAATGCTGTAACTTCTCAGCTCAAGTCACTTTTGGAAAGGCTGGCATAAGTGAGTTCATTTTTGCTGCTGGTTTTGAGACAGGTTCTGTTGATAGAGGTTTCTCTGTCCCACCAGGTCCCACATCCATTTAGTCCCAAAGAAATACACAGAGGTCTACATTAATTATAAACTGATTGACCTGTTAGCTCAGGCTTCTTATTAACTCTTATAACTTATATTAGCCCATAATTCTTGTCTGTGTTAGCCACGTGGCTTGGTACCTTTTTCAGTGAGGCAGTCACATCTTGCTTCCTCTGTGTCTGAATGATGACTACAGACTGAATCTTTCCTCTTCCCAGAATTCTTCTGTTCTCATTGCCCTGCCTCTACTTCCTGCCTGGTTGCCCACCTATACTTCCTGTCTGGCTACTGGCCAATCAGTGTTTTATTAAAGTACAAGTGACAGGATAAAAGACCATTGTCCCACAGCACTTCCTCCCCCTGCCTTTTTTCAAAACAAGAACTCTGAATCAAATCTCCTTTGTTTAGCTTTTCTTCTGACCATTATCCATAACAACATGTAACCAACATTCTAAACAAAGACAAACATCCATAATCCATTTTTTGGAATGTGGGCATAGTTTTCCAGGCTACTTCCTGCTGATTGGGGGTGCTGATAATCTTATGGGGACCTAAAGAAAATTTCGAATTATGGTTAAGTCCTGAATGGAATATTCTGTGAGGCTTGATTATCTCAGCAAGCAGTCTTGAAACTGTTTTGGATGTAGAACTCAGACATCTGGGCCATCTGCTCCTATTGGAGATTTCTTAGGGGGTTTTTCTTGATCAAACCTTATTTTTCTTAGCCCAGAATGAATCAATAGCCTTTCATTTCCTGTGGAAACAAAAGCAAAACCTCTTCTCCAAAGTAACATACCTTTTGACTTAAATTTTGAAGTCAAGGCATTTTCAAAATATACATGTTGGATTAATCCAGCAGCATGTATAATCAAATATCTTTTAGCAGCTTTTGCTCCTTCCTTAGCCATAAAACAATTTAAAGACAACACAGTAACATACAGTATCCAGACTCTCTGTATTTTTCATCTTTACGTGGCTTTATTTTAAACTCTATTTCTTTTATTTTTATTTTTAACTTTTGGCTTTTTGAGGCAGGTTTTCTCTGTGTGCTGTGGGACAATGGTCTGTACCCTGTCACTTGGATTTTAAATTAATGCTGATTGGCCAGTAGCCAGGCAGGAAGTATAGGCAGGGTGACCAGGCAGGAAGTAGAGGCAGGGCAATGAGAATTCTGGGAAGAGGGAAGTTGCAATCTTCAGTCATCACCCAGACACAGAGGAAACCAAACGTATCTTTGGCTGTTCTGGAACCCACTCTGTAGACCAGGCTGTCCTTGAACTCACAGAGATCTTCCTGCCTCTGCCTCCCAAACTCTGGGATTAGAGGTGTGTGCCACCACACCTTGAACTCACAGAGATCCTTTTGCCTCTGCCTCCCAAGTGTTGGGATTAAAGGTGTGTGCTACCCAACTACTCTCTTTCTTTTTTATTTTTAAAGACTTTATCCTTTTCCTTTTCTCTCACAAGCCTACATATATTTTTAAACATAGTGTAAACTGTTAAAAGGTTTTCTTCATCTTTGAATCTCTCTTTACTGTATATCTCTTTTTTTATGACCACATGAGTCTATAATTTGCTAAGCAACATGACTGGGACTAAGGCCATGGCTTTGATGGCTAGATCCACCCCATTCCTTAGTATAGCTATACTTTCTGAGAGTCTAGCCTCATGGCAGAGGTATTGGCTGGAGCCATGTTTATTGCTACAACTCTATGGAGTTTTAAGGTACCTGCCACCACCAAGAAGCATGCTATTGGCTACTCATAAACACCATTTAAGTGTTTGGTGGTGGAGTCTCTTAAAAGAGTTGCAAGGTTTTTGCTTCTAAAGCTGAGTCAGGAGGCCTCTCTTAAATGAGGTTCACTTGCCTCTAGCAAACAGAGCAAATCTGAGAAATTGCTGATACCAAGAAGCCATGCTTAATGCTGTTATTTTGTGTCTAGAATTACTTCCCAAGCTCTCTCAGGTTTTCTGTGGATGCAGTTGTCCATACGTTGGGCACCATTTGTTGACATTTCTGTCCCACCGGGTCCTACATCCATTTAGTACCAAAGAGATACACAGAGGTCTACAGTGCTGTGGGACAATGGTCTATTCCCTGTCACTTGTATTTTAATAAAATGCTGATTGGCCAATAGCCAGGCAGGAAGTATATGTGGCACAACTAGGCAGGAAGTAGAGGTGGGGTGACAAGAACAGGAGAATGCTGGGAAGAAAAAAGGTCAGTCTGCAGTCATCACCCAGACACAGAGGAAGCAAGAGAGTGAGCACATGCTTTATAGCTGCATTTATAGTATAAGAGACCATGCTCAAGTAGGCGGGCATATTAAAGGCTATTGGCTGAAGGAGCAGAAGGAACTCCCACAGCAAGTTTCTTACTATGAAACCCTGGCTGTCCTCAAACTCAAGACCCCCATACTTCAGCCTCTCAATGAAAGGCAGTAATCCCCTGCCTAGGGTGCGTTCATTCAGAGATGATAATGCCCCTTCTTGCTTCTGAGCAATTTTCTTTGAAGGCATTGATGATTAGCCATCTGGTTCAATAACAACTTTCCTTCATTACTGGGACAAAATCTGTCCCAGATGGGCTGATGTGGTCCCACATCATGAGGGACAAGTAACAGAGGCTAAGGAGTTAGTGCCAATAAAGCCCTTTATGGGTAGATTTTAATGAACTAAGCAGTACGGCTAAAGGGATGGCTCTTAGGCCAAGCCCACTTGAAGTCCGTTCTTGAATTTCATGCTGTCTGTCCTATGGATAATCTCCTAATATCCTGTAGGTATGAGGGGGGAACTAGTCCAGGGTCCTTTGTTAGAAACTGCTTTTTGCAGGATATTAACAAGTCCACTGAGTTTTGTAAGATGAATATAAAACACTTAAGAAAACTACTTTGTGGGGCTGGAGAGATGGCAAATAGGTCAAGAACCCTTGCTGCTCTTCCAGGGAACCCAAGCAAATGTCCCAGTCATTTACAACCATCTGTAACTCCAGCTCCAAAGATCCAGTGACTTCTCTGGCCTCCCTAAGCATGCACATGACATTCACTCACACATACATGCACACATACACATAAAAACAACATAAATAAATCCTAAAAAGAAAAACTCTGAAAAATCGAGTACTGGCATATAGCTGTACTACTTGATGACCAGTGCCATTGTCTTTTAATAATTAAACATGCCCAGTGTTAGGGCTTATCTAGTTATCATTGCCTAAAGGGCTATTTCATGATACAGTTAGGAACTTCCATGGGAAAGGTTAGTTCCACTAACAATTCTAGTTTGGAAGACACCAGCTTGGGAAAATGTTCTCTGAGTTCGTTTGAATGAGAATGGTATATATATATATATATATATATATATATATATATATATATATATATATGTATGTATGTATGTATGTATTAGAAAGCTTTGTCTCCAGTTGGTGGAACTGTTTGGGAAAGATTAGAAGATGTGGCTTTTTTTGGAGGAGGCGTGTCACTATTGGGGTGGGCTTTGAAGTTCAAAAAGCCATTCATTTCTAGTTAATTCTCTCACTCTGCCCCCTATTTGTATATGAGAATGCACACGCTCAGCTGCTGATCCAGGATCATGCCTGTCAGCCTGATGCCATGTTCCCTGCTGTAATGGTCATGGACTCCAACCCTCTGAAATGGTCATCAAGCCCCAACAAACTCGTTCATAAGAAGCCTTGGTCATAGCATCTTATCACCACAGAAAGAAACACAGGCATTCTCCTAAGTGCTGCGTCTTAGAAGGCTTATGTAAGGCAGAAGGGATTTAACTTGTGCTTTCTTACTTTAGACACAGAGAATTAAGTTCTAGTTCTATATTAGTGCATTAAATTGTGTGTGTGCGTGTGTGTGCACATGTGTGGTATGAGCTCAGAGGTGTGTGGATGCTGTGTGGGTGCTCACCTAGAGCAGGATAGCGGATAGCCTTCTCTATTGCTGTCCACATAACCTCCTTAAGGAAGGGTCTCCCACTGAGTTCTTTTGGCCAGGCTTACTGGTCCATATCTTCTGGGATCTGCCTGTCTGCCCCCAACTTGGGGTAGGTGCTAGAGATTCAAACTTTGACAGTCAAGTTTGTTCAGGAAATACTTTTCACACTGATCTGCCTCCCTAGCCCTGGTGCATTAAAATTTGATCCTGTGAAATCTTTTAGATAAAGTTATTTTGAAATATTTTTATAGTTTCTATAAAATCGCATCGATTACCATAAACAGATAGTACCTAGTGCACATGTGTGCTATGTGTGTGATAGACCCATTTACCTAGGACTAGGAAGTCTTTAAAATCATTTCAGCCTAAACAGAAATTTAAATGAGCTCTGATTCTTCTTAAAGAAAACTTGGAAAAACTAAGATAAAAACATTAAATTTTTATTTTTTTCAAGTTAGAGTTAGCCCTTTTAAAATTTTACCAAAAGTAGATCAGTAATCTAAGAAACACTAACTGTTTTGGACACAAAGCAGTTTTAAAACTTTACTAAAAAGACCTTGTAGACAGCACTTTGTTTATGGTTAACCTAATTACATATAAGTCTTTTAAGATTTATTTTTCTTATAGATATATCTATACTCCAGACAAAGTATGAAAGCATTTATTGATACAGTCATTGAATGATCATTAAATTCATGCCCAAAAAATTATTTAAAAATGAACAAAATTTCTAATAACAGTTTTTATCATGTTGTATCTGCTAGAGGTTTACATGTATAGCACTGTGTTGCATACATTGTAAGAACATTTTCTGGTTGGGCAGTGTAGGCACACACTTTTAATCCCAGCAGTTGGAAGGCAGAGGCAGGTGGATCTCTGTGAGTTTGAGGCCCACCTGGTCTACCAGAGCTAGTTCCAGGTTAGGCACCAAAACTACACAGAGAAACCCTGTCTCAAACAACAACAACAACAACAACAACAAATCGGTTACAAATATAAATATTGAATGACCTAACATAGAGACTCCAAATCTAACACTACCTTTTAATGAATGATGTTTGCTCTAGCTTGATAAATTCATAATGTACATTCTTCAGAATTAGATGTGCAAATACCTAATCTTACGACATTGCTTATAACACAGTGCATTGTTTGCTAACAATGACTCAGCATTGAGTGACAACTTTGTCATTCCAGGTGAGAAATTCTCCCATCACATCATGGACAAAATACATGTATGTTTCACATGGAGCAAAGTTCAGAAGCTGTGTAAGGGTGTCGCTATGTACAGGCCAGGCCTTTACATTTTTCTCTTTTAAGTTTATATTTGAAGTTTACTGAGCAAAAGCCTGCTTAGACCTCTTTTGGGAACATAACATTAACATATTTAATTAGTTAATTACCCTTTTAATAGTTAATTATCCTTTAAAAGCATGGGGGCAAGGCTTTATAACAGCTATCACCTATTATGTACAGCATAAATTTGCTCAGATTCTGAATGTTAGTAGGGATTGTGAGCTGCCTGGTGTGGATGCAGAGAGCTGAACTCTGGTCCTCTGGATGAGTAGTACAGGTTCATATACAGAACCATCACTCTAGCCTCTACAGTTAACCTTTGAATTCCTATATTTCAACTAACAGCTTTTTCAAAGAACGAAGAAAAAAGATGGGGGAGAGAGAGGGTGAGGAAGAAAGAGCCCAGTAAAAGGCAAATCAGAGAGTGGATGGCTCCTTCACATTAACGTAGTACAGATACTGACCCCCAAACATTTATATTCCTATACATTTTAAAGTAGCCACGCCAAGAACAGAGATGCTAGCATGCAATGAGTTAAAAAAAAAATCAATGCAAAAATGAATCAGGCAGAGGTTTGGTAGTCAGTTCTTTTCAGGATCTCATGGCTTGGCCAAAATTGTTACCAGAGATTTTAGAGTCATCATCTTTTCCTTTTTGCTTTAGGTATTGACTCAGTTTACCCAAGTATATAACTATATTTTTTAAAGAAGTAAACTTTTTTATGTTCCCTGCTTGGTACTTTAGTGTTTCCACAGCACTGTCGTCTTCCTGGTCTGTTCTATGTTTATATACTGGTCATGATACACAACTTTATTTCAAAGTACACCATTGGATCAAGACTGGCACCGTCTTGCTCTGGAGTAAGGCGTTTTAATAGGCCTCTCTGAAGCACCAGGGTGCCAAGGGTTTGCTATCCAAGCTCTCTGGAGAAACCCTGAGCCTAGAGGGACTCCCATAGGGAGGAAAGGAGGGAGAACAAACTGGAAGGGAGATGAGCCTAGAGTGGGTATAATAAGACCATAGAGGTGAGAGTCACAGTCTGATAGTGTGTCAGCCTTCTCTCCCACACCACAGAGAAAGAGATCATGATAACGAATAAACCACATTGTTTATAACAATTATAAAGTGGCAACCACAGGGCTTGCAAGATGACTCAGAACTAAAGGGATCTGATACCAAGCCTGACAACCAGAGTCAACTCCCAGAACTGACATGTTAGAAGACCAACTACTGAACATTATTCTCTGCCTTACACACACACACACACACACACACACACACACACACACACACACACACACACACACACACACTATATATATATATATATACATATATACACACACACATATATACACACACTATAAATGTACATATACATATATATGCACACACATATATACAAGGAAACAACAAAAATCATACCTGAAGAATTTTGGTCAGTGCAGGG
>PVIU01000647.1:0-286225 GCA_004026605.1 Ondatra zibethicus | reverse complement strand
GGGGGTGCAGAGGTGAGGGTTAAGGAGGTGGAGAAGGAAGGGGTAGGGGTAGGAAGGTGTGGAGGAAAGAGTCAGGCAGGGGAAGCAGAGGAGACAGTGAACCCAGAGAAACAGTCTTTCTACCCAGCAAGCAACAAAAGCAGACTATACCTAACATCAGTGTTCATAACACCGCAGACTGGAGACAAAGCAGATGCTGATCTGTGAGAGGCTGAAGCGGTAGCTCCATGTGACAGGTTATCACCCAGAGATGGAAAGCAATAGCACTGTGCTAGGTGACACTTGAGTATCTTTGCAAGCACAGTGTTGAACAGAAAAAGCCAAACAGAGCCTGGGAGATGCTCAGTCAGAAGGGTGCGTGCCTGCCGCACAAGCACAGGGCCTGATGTTGGATCCCCAGCACCCACATATGTGCTTGCCTGTAATGCAGCGCTGGAGGGGACAGCGCTGGTGGGTCACTGGAGCATGCTGGCCAGCCCCTCAAGCATGTTGACTTTTCTAGGTTCAGTGAGAGACCCGACTGAACCAAAAGGTGGAGAACAAGCAAGGAAGACAGCTGACACTGACCTCTGGTATCCACATGCACACTCATCCAACAACATACAGATGTGCTCAGGACACACATAAGTAACATACACACACAAACATGGGGGGTGGAGGCGTTGAGAAGCCAGACAAAGAATTTGTGCTCTTTTATTTTTAGGTGGAGTCCAAAATGATGGTTACCAGCAACACCACCAGGTGTTTGGAGGTCACCCCGGAGGTCAAGGGCCAGCTGGGTGCTTGATCTGGGTGGCAGTTAGTGGGTGTGGGCAAGTCTGAAATGTCATCTGATCATCTAGTTCTGACGTGCAGCCTTTCCTAAACTCAGTACCTGTTGAGGTAGGTGAGGAAGAAAGCAAGTTCTCGGACCACCTAACGGTCTCTGCCAGAGCCAGGCCCAAGTTCAGAAGTCCAGGAAGAAGTGGTCATGCCCCAGCTTAACAGTGACAAGTGCTGTCATGGAAGTCTCCTAGAGTAGAGCAAGAAACTAGATGGATGCTGATGTTGTTTCCAGAACAGAAAGGGGAAGGAAAGAAATGGATGCACCCAAAGGGGTGATGGGTACATACCTACCTTTCTTCATTGTAAAACTGATACAAAAGAATTCTACTGCCAAATGGGTCTTCAAGAATGAAGACATGGTCTGCGTCCCTATGGCAGCCTGCAACCCCACCATAGCCTCTGCTCGAACCAGGGCCCGTGTCCCCATTCCAGCTTTGCTTGGTGTCCCTCCCCTTCCCTTCAGCCCTCTACTGAACCAGCTCTCCTTCTGAGAGCCCCTACCTCCCATTCCTCTCTAGTCTGTGTTCCCCACAGTGAGGCCCACCACCGTATAATGCTGTATTACTTGTAGCTTTAGTTAATTAAATGTAAAATCATTGAAATAAAATTATACCTTCATTAGAAATTAACTCCCACTGCAGACCTGGGGTAATGGCTGGGTGCTCCCCCCCCTTCCAAACCACACACAAAATGGTCAGTTAAACCAAATGGGAAAAAAGTTTAACGACTGCACGGTAATCAAGCTTATTATTATTTAAGCACACGCTATTACCCTGTGCAATGAGGTATCTGCCAATAAATTATCTTTGAAGGAGTCAGTCCTTGTCTGAGCCCAGATGTGTAGCTACGGGGACCTGATGGTGACACCCGCTGGCCATGACCAGTGAATGCCCAGGCTGAGGGAGAGGGAATGGTGGACCTCCTGGCCCTGGCCCTCTCATTGATCAGGCTCAGGCTCCAGATTAGTATCTGGTATCTATCTCCAGCGTCTCCACCTCGTCCCTCTTCCGCAGGCCTTCATGTGACCTCACGGAAGAGAAAATATTCCAGCAGGGAGAAAGAGACTGGGAACCAAAAGACTTCCCCAAAATTAGAAAGAGGAGCAGAAAAAGGAAATTTATAGTATATGGGAGAGGAGGGAGAGGAGGCTGAGGGGGAGAAGAAGCAAGAACCTTGAGAGAGACTGTGGGAGATAGAAGGATGGGATGATGGGATGGCTTGAGAATCTGGAGTGACACTCCACCAACAGGTAAACACCGAAAGCACAGTGTCAAGAGGTCAAAGAGAAGACGGCAGAGAAGTCAGGCAGGAAGGTCATGGCAGGCCTTGCTTCGCTGAAGACACCGTCTTGTGGCATCCACATGGGGACAAGCTGCTTTCCCACCTCTCACCATCTGCACTGCCGTCCCCGCAGCACAGCGGAAGAGATGGAGGATGGAACAGTGTTTGCCCGGTGCACACACTGCAAGTCTGGGAGCCGCAAGAAGAATGAGATCGAAAGGGGCCAGAGGCAGAGGAAGAAATGGAGACAGGTAAAAGACAGACAGACCAGAAAGCCGGCACCCATGGTCCCTGATTCTCTGCCCGTCTGTCTCACACCTTCGCTTATGCTTGGTTCTCGTGTCTCTGCCAACTTCCTATCTTTCAAAACCTCCCCTTTATCTTTTGAATCTGGAGATGGAACCCAGGGTGCTTTCTGACCTAGAGACATGCCAGGCCCCAAAGATCCCATTTCATCCCCAGCCTTGTCTTGGCCAGGACACCCTCCCATTACAGTAGGCCAAGATGCCCACGAGCTACTGGGAAGACAGTCATTAACAGGAAGCTGCTGCGGTTCTCATGTCGCTCAGGCTGCGAGCAGCAGCTAGCCCTGTCCCATGCCAAGGCTGAGGACCAGACAGGCTTAAGTTCAAAATCATTATCAGTGGGCAGAAACGGGGCTGACTTCTCAACCTCTTGACTGCACTCCCCTCACCTGCAGAGTGGATGATGATGGACTCACAAAGCAGGCTTCTTGCAAGACTCACAAGACAGTATTTAAGATCTTACGGAGGGCCTGAAATGGACCACTGTCCTGTGGGAGAGACACCCCAAGGCAGGGTGGCCGCTGCTTCTCCCAATAAACCCTTCAGGCCCAGACAGAACAAGAAAGTGAGTCAGTGGCTTGCCGGGGACTGGAGGGTCTCTAGAGAGGGGAGCAATGTGACAAAGGATTCCAGAGAAGGGAGAATAGGAACAGAACTTTGGAGCCTTTCCCTCCCCATAAGGACTCATTTTGGCATGTCCCAAGCAGTTGTAAACGTCCACCTCTCCAATGTCTGATGCTAAGAAATTCTGAGTGGAAACAACTTATTTACCAGGCTGTCTGCTCTCCAGTCAGCAACACAGGCACACCCACCCTGTCATAACCTTCTGCGAGTCCCCGTAGACAGGCCCCTTTGAAAGTCACCTCCCTCTACCTCACAGGTCATGGAGAGATTTAGAGATGGGGACACACGGGTCTACTATCTACCTGTGAATGATGGGGGACATGTTCTGGGGACATGTTTACTGTCACCCCGAGTCCCCAGACTGCACTCCCCTCCTTGCCATCCCCTGGTAATTCACGGCCCGGCTCCCATTGGCAAATGACTGATATGGCCTTCACAGTGGGGCCTGCTGGTCACTTGTCTCAAGGAGACCGTGAAGGAAATGCAGGCTCGATATAAATGGGCCCGTGGCAGCCTCAAACACCTTGGAAAATCCCCAGCCCGGATGCTGCGCTGTTTTTAAGTAATAAAATCACAGAGAGATTACATGACTGTCTGACAGCCCACGACAGATGGCTGCCCGGGTGAACTTTTTACCTTCGGGATGGGACTGAGAAGAAGAAAGGCCCAGCCATCAGTACCTAGCTTACTTGGGTTCAAATGCCATTACAAGGCAGGGTAAGAGCACACCGGCCTGTCCTCGTGCTCTGGGGACTTCAAGCCTGGCTTTCCCAGCTGAAGAGTAGCAGGACCCCAGGCCGAATCCAGATGTGACTGGCATCTGTCCTGTTAGTATTGAATCCAGATGTGACTGGCATCTGCCTTCTCGGTGTCATGTTCAACCCCTTACTTCCATCCTTGTCCTTTTTGCTTCTGCAAGGACTTTGCACCTGGGGTGGGAGGGATGCTCAGCGGTGCTCTTGCAGAGGACTGGAACTTGGTTCCAAGCATCCAGATCACTTGGCTCACAATATCTGACGCCCTGTCGTGGCCTCTCCTGGTCCCTGCGTACCTCCTCATAGACATACACAAACACAAACCTTTTTTTAATGTTTAAATCTTTTAGAAGGAGGAAGTTAAGATGTGCTTGAGCCACAGTGACTTGTGGGCCAGGCAAGGCCAGGGATGCCACCTCTAGGAGACAGCTAAGCAAGGCTCTGGCTGGCTAGGCGACTTGGCCAAGGTACTCCTGTGCTCAGCCTCACCTGTAAATGATGATGTTGGTACCGTCTTTAAGGGCTGAGATGATTTGGGTGTGTGCTGAGGAAGGAGGATTGAGAGCTCTGGGGAGGACTCGGTTAAATGGGCTATTCATATTTTCCCCTTTCAAGGCTCAGGGAATATCACAGAGGAAGGGACATGGGTGACTGGAAGAGCCTGAGGGAGGGATGGACATCAGGTAAGTTTTAACTTCTCTGGGCCTCAGTTTATCCATCAGAGGAACTGGCTAATTCAAAAGGACATTTCATGTGGAGAACCTCACACGTAACAGTGACAGGTAATTATTAGTCAAGGTGCTAAGGAGAAAGAAGTCCTGTCACCACATGATGAAGTCCCTAGAAAAACCAGTTGGGGGGCAAGAGGCCCGAGGAGAAGCCAGGCAGGACCAGAGTCTTTAAATATGAGGGAGCAGGGCCAACTCCCAGTGTCTACACCAAACCCCTTAAAAGCCCGATGAAAGTGACTGAGCTTACGGACTTCCCGCCCAGCCAGGGGGCAGACAGAGACTCTGGAGGGACGGTTATCGGGGAAGATAAAACTGTTTCCTGTTTAAGCCCTAACCTGTTCGCTGCCTCTCACCCAGTTGAGCTTGACTTTTTCTTTATGATTTTCTGGATTTTCTAATTTCCAGAAATGTGTTCACGATACCTGGGTAATAGAAAAATCATCAAAACTTCAAAAAGAGTCAGGTGGTCAGAGTCTGTGAGGCCCTCCAGTCACTTGGTCCCACACTTGGGAGCCCCAGGAAAGGGTGGGGCACCAGAGGTGTTGGTGTCACCCCAGTGGCTTCAGGAAAGAGGCACTAGGGCAGTGGAGACCTGCATGCCCAGGGCCATGTTGTGAAGAAATCTCGGGGAGAGGCTTCTGAGGGGCCCAGTGGATCCAATGGAGCCTCTGAGAAGGTTTCCATGCTGCTTGGGGTTCTGCTACTGGCCAAGTGTTGGGGGCGGGAGGGAGCTTGCTCTAAATTCTGCCTTTCATCAACTGGGAAGCCAAAGTCACCTCTCAGCACAGAGTAATGACGAGTCAAGACGTCTGCCATCTGCATGCAGCCTGGTCCGGAGAGAATGAGGGGCGCCCAGGGTACTTGGGGTTAGAAAGACCAGGCCATGGTCTGGGGTTAAAACAGGTTGATTCCTCATGCTCCATCAGGGATACTCAGACAGTGATGTGCAAATGAGAACCACACAGGACCGCAGCGCTTGGTGGGCATCCCCACTCCTGCAGCACTCAGTGGAGGCTTCCTCTTCTCCTTTGTTTTTCTCATCTGTCTGATGGGGATAATGAGAATGACTTTCTAGTACAGTCGAGGCCATCCAAGTGCCCCTCATTAGTCACTGTTTCTCATGGCCATGCTCTTTGATTTCATGGTGTCCCCCATTGCTCACCCAGTGGTCCACCCATTAAGAGTACGTACTGTTCTTGCAGAAGACCACCGCTCAATTCTGCCCCCGCGCTGGGTGACTCACAGCCACCAGTAGCTCCAGCTCCAAGGGCTTCCATCGCCCTCTTCTGGCCTCCACGGACTACTGCACTCACACACGCAAGCTCATGTATAGACGCACACAATACACACGGATTTAAACATCTTTAAAAATAGCCATTGCTCTCCCACTTCGAGTTTACACCTATCAGTACTCACTTTGGTCACAGATCAAGAAGGGAGAAGGGGAGAGAGCCAGTTCAGAGCCTGAATGTTTCTCTCCTTGGCATGAAAAGAATATTCCAGAGCCAGGGGCTGGCTCGTGAAGAGGAAGGCACAGAGCCCAGTTCAGCGCAGACAAGAGCAGCGAAGTTCACACAACCATCAAACAAATCTGTGACAATAGATACTCCTGTTTTAAGCAACTGACTTTTGGGGTTGTTTGTTATACAGCAATTTATGGTGAGTGCTGGCTGCTACACTCCTAACAGAGTTTGTGGAGGACTGAACTAGTCAGGACCTATACAGCATGAGCTCCTGACTGGGGCACAGCAAGAATTCGCTGAGGTCCAGCTGCTTCTGATGTCGGTGTGACTCTCCTTCACCGGGTGGGGTGGGGGCTAGGGGTGGGAGGCGGTATGCGGGGGTCAGAGGTCAGGACATGGAACTCCTCAGTGACTCCAGCTCATCTCACCCTCTAGAAACAGCTCCGAGCCACAGGGCCCAGCATAGAGGCAGCTGCTTTTATTGCACTTCTGAAATCCATTGTAATTAGAGAGCGAACTGACTTCTGGCGTCCCAGACTCCGTGAAACCAGCCCGGTGCAGCCCCAGGCAGAGGCTAAGCACTTTATAATCATCATATTTCCCATGAACCTTTGCTTTCAGTTCCTTCAAATTAAGTCTCAGCCCCAAAGCCATCGATTCCCTGTCTCTGGAGAGGTGGTTAAGGTCTACCTGGAGGGGTGGGGGTTTCCACCACCCTCCCTGAGTGCAGGCTTCCGTTGGGGGCTGTCTGCAGGCTTGACTGCCCCATGGACCTTGGGGCCCTGTCACACTGGCCACTGAGAGGCTGTCTCACCAGGCAGCTACCACTCAGGTCACCGGACACACGGTGGCAGAGAGCCATGCAGGAGGGGCTCGGCCACCCTTCCCAGGCCAGGCTGAGTACTACAAGCTCTCAAGGACCCTTGTTGGTGGGGATTGTTTTCAGTCAAGGCTCACACAACCTGCTTCCTGCCCTGTCCTGCTCCACAGAGGCACCAGGGTCAATTGGAGAAAGAAAGTCAACCATTCCTTACAAGACAGGTTTCCATACCGGGGCAGCCCCTGTGAGAGCTGGAGGCAGAGGGGCAGGCGGGAAACAGCGTAAGAAAGAGCTTCAGGAGGGAACTTGGTGATTGGCATAAAAACCAAACAAACGCTAAAACACACGATGAGAGGAAGCAAAAAGCTGGTCCTGGCAGCACTGGCAGCGAATGGTCACATCATGAACCCAAGCTGCCAGGGCTCAGGGCACAGCAGCAGGGAGGAGAGCACATGAGACCCAGCCAGTGTGAAGACGCAGAGAGCACAGGAAGGAAAACTGAGGCTGGCAGGGCCAGCCAGGGGGCCTGGACAGAACCAGCCTGTCTCTGTACAAAGCCCAAAGTGGCTGGGGCCACAGCCCATCCATGCCTAGTCCATGAAGCTCAGAGGCCTGTGATGAAGGGCACCTGGTCCTGCTTCCTCCTGCCTGTGGGTCTCTTGTGTATCTGATCTGAATTACCTGCTCAGACCAGCTCACCCATGCTCTCTGCCAGACCCTGATTTCCTCTTTACTTCCTCCAGGCTGGAGGAAGTCACCAAGGAAGTCACCAGGAGTCTTATAGGGTACAGACTCAGGTTCCCCACAACGGCAGCATCTCTGCCTAGAGCCTCTGCATCTGCAAACAGGATCAGGGAACTGGGTACAGATCAGGTCCTGGGAAGGGTTCCCCAGAGGCAGCTGAGGAGGCCCCTACTCGGGGGCAGCCCCTGGCCCAGCGGTGCCCCCTCCCTTGCTGGAACCAAACCAACCAACCAAGCGGCCACCATGAGGGGCTCTCTAAGCTGGGGATGTGAGTGTGTTAATTAATGAATTAGCTGTTTAATTAACATAATTAGGCCTCATTATTTTCCTTGCATCTATCGTCAATTTTCCAGCAATTAAAGCAAAGGACGGTGGCGGCTGCAGGATCCAGTTGTGCTGCCTGAGCTAGGGTGCCAGACTGGGCCCAGCCCTGGGCTCTAAGCAGCGCTGCTCACGCATGCCCAGAGGGAGTGTCTGAGTTTGAAGATTGGTCCTTTCATTTACTGAGTGCCTGTGGGCACAGTGCATACAGTAGTCACCAACACACACGTGAGCATTGAATCAAGTTGCTGGGGAGTCAAGGTCAGCCCTGAGAGGACAATAGCTTACCTCCCCAACTCCCCCCAAAACAAAACACAAAACAAACAAAGCCATTATCACCAAGCCTGCTAAAGTCTGGAGCAGTGTGGACAGGGCACAGTTTTAGGGCCATCTTGGTCCTCCAGGCATGTATCATAGAGACCTAGCCAGTCTGCCCATAAGCCTCAGGGACCTGGGCATGTGACCTGCCACCTGGCTTCCAAGGGACAGGGCTGTTTATCTCTGTCTTGTTTTACCTGCAAATGCTCAGTCATCATTCAGAGTACTCAGATCCTGCCCCCTGAGCTGATCCAGTAAGTTTTATTACTTCCTCTTTGAGTACTGAAACAGGCCCTACACAGCTACACAGACTTAAACATGCACACACATACACACACACACATACACACACACAGATGTATACACACAGATACACACTCAGACATACTCACAGACTCAAACACATGCATACACAGGCGTACACACACAGAGATGTACATACACACAGACATATGCACACAGAAACACACTCAGATACACATACACAGACATACACACATAGACACATACAGTCACACACATGCAGACATATACACACAGATACAGTACACACAGATACGTACAAAGACACACACTGATACAGAAACACATACAGAAACAAAAATAAAGACACATATACACACACAGACACACACACACGTTGACTCAGGCTCTTGACCACAGTGGCTTCTGTATGCTCATCAAATCACTGTTAAAATGGATGAGGCAGATGTGGTCCAGGCCTGGAGACTAACACTGGAGCTGCAGCAGCTGAAGAGGACAGAGCCCAACCTCTGGGGGAGGCAGAACTATCTGCCCTAGTCCCTCCTCAGGAAACAGGTTACTAATGGGAGCAGAAACACTGTGACCAGGCTACAATGCCACCTTCAAACCAGCTCCTGCAGGGTCAGTCTTCCAACCAGGCTGGGGCCATGTCTCCATCCTTGACCGTAGGCGAGTACCATCCCCTCTCTGAGTCATTTTAATACCTGAATGGCACTAGATAGAACTCATCATTTCATTGGTTGGATCCAGGCCCTGGTTTGAATCTGGCGCTCAGTGTGAAGTTGTTCCTGTAGGTCACCTGACACTCTCTGCTTCCTTCAGTTCTGATTAGTGAGTCCCACGGCCCCTTCCCAAGAGTCCTTCTGTCTCTGGATTTGGGTGAACTCCCTAGCGTCTACATCTTGACTTCAGGCCCTGGTGCCCACAGGCTGCTGAACCTTGTCACTCCTTAGTGCCATCTACATCATGAGCAGAGGCCCACCTTTCCTGTGTTGTCTTCCATGACCATGGTTTCTTCCCACAGTGGGCCTCTCTGCAGATCTGCGCTGCAATTCCTGTCATTAACTGTAGGTTGCAGGTAGGAAACTGAGGCAAAAGAAACTGAGTCTCATGCCCAAGAACACTATCTGATAGCAACAAGAGGCCTGGGGCCGAGCATGGGACAAGGCCCGCTCTGGCCAGGTTGTTCTAGAGCGGTGAATCGCAACCTCTCTAATGCTGCAGCACTTCGATACTACGTGCTGTGCTGACCCCAACCATAGCTTCATAGCTTGTTGTTGCTTCATAACTGATTTTGCTACTGTTATGAATGATAATGAGGATAATGACAGATGACCCACAAGGGGTCACGCCCCACAGGTTGAGAACCACTGTTCTAGACAAAGCTGATGAGGCCTCTGTGGGATGGCGTCCTTGGGGGCACAGACATGAAGAAACAGAGGAAAGGGTGTGAGGAAGCAGAAAGGAACCTTGGGGACAGCTCTAGGAACAAGAGAGTGTCACAGAAGGTCTCTGAGAGAGCAGCCTGGTCTCTGCAGCTGGGAAGGCCCCAGGGTGCCCTCAGCTGCCGGGTGGAGGACATGGGTTAGGGGTACAGGTGACTTCAATGCAGAGGACTTTTATGTAGTGAGACGTAACACAGTTTACACGTTGTTGAGTTGAGAAACCCGTGCTGTGGAGCAATTGTCTGGATTCTTAGAGATGTCCTTAGTGAAGGACAGAGAGGTCAAGGCAGGGTGTGACTTCTGCCCAGCAGGCTGGCACAGGATGCTGGTAACAGAACCAGGAGATGCGCATGGGAGCTGGGATGTCCTGGCCACAACGCAGTGGGTCTCACTGCCTGGAAAAGGCATCTTGGGGTTCAGGGAATTGGGGGACAGAATGGGAATGCTGCTGCTGGACTGAAGATGATGGCTTAGGGGTGAGGAGGGAAACTGAGTCGCCACACTGCATAGGCTCAGAGGCTTATGGGTGTCTTCTGAAACAGGATCCAAACCCTGGACCTCCTGATTCAGCTGCTGGAGCACTGGGGCTGCAGGCCCGGCCACAACTGCTAAAACAGCTGCCTTCTTCATCAGCTACCCTGTTACTCTGAATCCAGGTGCACATCCCCAGTAGCTCCTAAGTCCTCACTGCGTCTGCAAGGACAAAAATAGAACAAGCTCATAACTGTAGTCCCCCACCGTCATCTTGTCCCTATGATTCTTTTAGCACAAGTGCAAATATTTGTAGGATGTGTGTCATCCTTGGGGCCAAAGGTGCCTAACCACACATTTGAGACAGAGAACATGGTTTTAGGTCCTGTGGCCACTGCTCAGATGATCATGAGAACTAAGGGACAGAGCCAAGAGACAACACAGCCTGGGGAAAGCGGGCCATTGGAAGTGACCAGATGCAAGGGAGACTTGGGGTCTCCTGTGTGCAGCTTAAGTTCACCAACTCACCCCTACTCCTTGTAAAGACATGGTTTAACTCAAAGCACACCCACAAGAGCTCTCTAGGTTTCATGCATGTTCTTCAAGTGGTACTGTTGGTATATGGAGGGCTCTTAATTGCAGCATCTCATGCGTGGGCATGCCCATGCATCCCCCCCCCCACCACGAACAAATGAACAATACAGAAAACTGCCTGTGTGTGGAGCCCAGAGTGTCTGAGCAGAAAGCACATTTGGGAACCTCCTAAGCTTACTGAGGTCCCCGGAGCCTTCTTCCTCACCACCCCTACAAATGGCTGCCAACCTGCCTTCCACAGGAGGATTCTCCATGTGTAGGGCCCCCAGGTGTGACATTTATTCAGCATATTGTGTGCTGTGGATCACTGGTGCTCATAGGGACAGGGCTCTGCATTTGCACTGCTGTGGGGTGTGTATGGCCTAGTCAGGTACCACCCAGTCAGTCCCTGCACACATCGTTTTCTTCTGTCTTATTTATTTATTTGTTTAGGATGGGATCTCTGTAGCCCAGGCTGGCCTGCAACTCACTATGTAGCTGAGGCTGACCTTTGAGCTTCTGCTCCTTCTGTCTGAAACTCTGAGTGCTGGGACTACAGATATGCACCACCACACAGTTTACATGACATTAGGAATGAGCCTGGATTTCATGTGTGCTAGGCAAGCTCTCTACCAACTGGGCCACATCCAACGCCTCTATGCACATTCTTTATGTGTCTCCTAGTGTGTGGCATGTGTATGTGCCTGCACTTTTATGGACTTGTTTATACGAAACACTGGGCCTTCTGTGTGAAGGCAGCTTTGGGTATTAAGACTCTCAATATTCATAGTCCAGAGTAGCATGATGTAGGAGGGTCCTTTTGTATTTGGGTTGCTTTTATTGGTTAATAAAGAATCTTCCTTGGCCTTCTGATAGGGCAGGACTTAGATAGACAGGAAAAAGAGAAGAGAATGCTGGGAAGGGGACAGAGCCAGAGAGAGCCGCCTCCATGAAGCTCCCAGGTCACAGACGCTGAATCTTTCCCGGTAAGCCACGAGTAGTGGCAACACACAGATTATTAGAAATGGGTTAAACAAATATGTGAGAGTTAGCCAATAAGAGGCTAGAGCTAATGGGCCAGGCAGTATTTCAATAAATACAGTTTCCGTGTAATTATTTCGAGTACGCATTGGGAGCCGGGCGGGACAGAACAAGGGGCCCTGCGCTGGGAACGCAGTCCAAACCCCTCATTACAACAGTAGCATCAGGCCATCAGTCTGTGGCAGGCTGAGGCAGGGGCATTGCTGCAAGTTTGAGGCCAGCCTGAGCTGCAGAGTGAGTTCCAAGTTAGACTGGTGCAGAATGAGTCGGTTCCCTACCTTTGTTCTCACTTCTATTTAAAGCAAGTTTTAGCCTAGGAGTGACTTTACACCCTCAGAAGACTTGAAGTATGTCTACAGTGACTGTCACAACTGCTGGGGCTGGTGGCATTTCATGTATATGGGTGCTGCAAGCAAGCACTCTACAGTGTGCAAGACGGCTATGTCCCTCTGCCAAGAAGAACCCCAGACCTAAGGGCTTAGCATGCCTGATCCCACAGGAGATTCAACAGGGCTGGCAACTTTAATCCCAGACTCACCCCCAAGGAGCTTAAAGAGATGGCGGCATGGTTTACAGAGTCACAGGAAGACCAGCAGAGCCTGTGGCAGCAGCTGCTGGGACCAGAGCAAATGGGGAAGAAAAGATGAAGTCTACTCTGGGCATTTAAGTCTAACTAGGAGAGGAAGGGCAAGTGAGGAGAGGGAACAGAATGAGCGAAGCCACAGGTGTGATGTCGGAGGGAGGTGACTTAGCTGCCTGGGACTTGGGAAACAACATGGATGACTTTGAAGGAGGGCAGCAACTTTCTGCCCCATCAACCAGTGGACAGGAACAACTGGCCAGAGGAGACTGAATGCTGAGGAGACAGGAGGAAGTGCTCAGAGGGGTCAGGACAAGACAGCAACTGGACAGCAAGAGGGTGTGGGCAGGGCAGAGCAGCAGTGTTCTCCCACTCCATAAAGATGCTGCCCCAGACCCTGAGAAGGGCCTGGTTTCCTGGAGAGACTCCTCCCTCATCCCTCCTGAAACACAAGAGTAGGGTCTGTGATTCTCAGCAGCAGAATGACCCTGGCACCGTGTGTCTCCAAATGCCAGGAGCACGTGAGGAATTCATGTGACTTCCTGGAGGTCCTGATCCAGGTGGGGTCAGCGGGGCAGTTCTGGGCAGGACGTCGCAGAGATTTTCATGGATAGATGTGGTGGATGAGAGCGAAGGTCAAAGGCTATGACTGTTTCTAGACTCCTGGACTCCGGAGCTGGAGTGGATCATAAGCTCACATTGCCTGTCAGACCCTAAGGTTCTTTCCATGGCCCAGTGGGATCACCAGGTGGGACCCTGGTCACCAACAGTGCTAGAAACTGGCCAACCAGCACCCCAGTCGGTGGGGTCCCTGCAGACTGCCTGGCACAGTGCCCCACTGAGTCAGCCTGGCTCTCCTGGCTCCCTGGGGCAGGGCCAGGCCTCCTGGGTGTTCAGAGAGCTCGTTATCCCATCAGCCCTGAAGCTGCACCTGCTCTCCTGGTCTCCTGTGATCTCAATTAATCCGTCCTGCCCTGATTAATTAGCAGGGTTAATTATGACGGCTGCTGTCGCCGATGCCTCGGAGAGAAAGCACATCCAAGCGGTGGAGTAGATACTCCGCCTGGGCAAGACAGGTCTCTCCTCACACACAGACTGCCCTGCTTTGCCCAGATCCTAGGCCAAGAGCCTCAAGATGTCAGCCAGGGGGACTTCCAAGGACTGGGCCTAGAAGTCTTTTGGGGCACTGCCTGAGGCAAGGGGACAGGCCCAGACTCTGGGTTGAGCTCCTCTGGCCTGAACTGTAGGGAATAGCTTAGGCCTCACCTCTGCACATTTCTGTGACTGCACATAAAGGAGCCCAGGATACCCTGCTCCCAGGGAGCCCTCAGCCCACACTTGCCCACATGATGTCTGATATCTGCCTTTGCCTCCAAACCCAGAGATTACCATGGCCTGGGAGACAAGCCTACAGGAAGAGTTCAAGGCCAAAAGCAAGTTGCTGTGGTTGAGTCTTGCCTGCCCTGTCTTCATATGGAAACTGCCCCAGGGACCCCAAGAGGCCCCATCCTGTGTCCTTCTCAGCAAAAGATGCTGGCTAGATGTGGTCAGCCTCTCCCAGTAGCTGAGCCTGCAGACCCTCCCAAAGCCCAGATTCCTTCCACATCTCCCTTCCTACTCCTTCAGAGTTCTCTGCCTTCCTCGCCAGCCCAAGAGTTACCTAACCAATACCTGGCTTGACTGAACTCCTCCTCATCCAAGATGGACCACCCCACCCCATGTCCTCGCACCTCCTCCGGGCACCCATCCATTATCCTCCTGGCCAAACCATGATCCATTACACCGCCCGCGCCTGGCAAAATGTATCATTACCTGCACCCTCGGCACTTCCCAGATCAATCCACTTCTTAAATGTAGTAATAGAGGAGAGGATTAGGTACTAGAAAACTCATTATGAAAATGGCGTACTCAAATTCTTTAAAGGTGATATTTCATAAAATAGACCCGGCCTGCCGCGTGCCTCAATCATTCTTTTTAATAGCTCAGTAGCAGCCAGAAAATAAAGTATTCATGAAGATTGAAGAAGATGAACCCATGAACTTCAATTTAATTGGTGCAAATTAAAACGATCCATCTTTCCGCGCTGTCCGTCTATCTCCAATCAGCCCCACGCTGCACGTCCGGCGCCCTGATTACAATTATCTTTTAATAGGAAAACTTGTCAGTTTTTGTGTGATTTACAGAAGCTTGGGCAAGCTTATAGGTATCAGATAGGGCCTGTGTGTATGCTCCTCCTCCTGGCTCCCTGGCTCCAGGGAGTCTGGGTGGGGTGAGGGAGGGGCTGGGTGGACCTAGGGCATCCCTAAGTTTGTGATATGGTGTGTCTTCCCATCAGTCCCTGGGCTTCAGGGTAGCTGTGTCAACAATTACTAGTTAGCCTTGGGCACGTACTCATCATTTCCAAAACTCAGTCCACAGGCAACAGGAAAAAAAAAAAATCCCTGGGCAAATCCTTGTAGCATCTCTCAGATCTGTTGTCCTCTGGCACTGGCTGGACCCAGAATCATAGATGTACTCAGACACTCATACATTCATACATACCTACCGGACCTGCTACTCACACCCATGCACACAGTTATCTGGTGGCTTTGGTTAACTCCAGTTGATAATACAAATTCTCTCCACTAATACTGTGTTTCTACTTGCCTGGTCTTAAAGGATCCCCTGCCATCCACACCTACCCCTTGCTCAGTGAACTGCACCCTAGGAACATCACTGTTCTGCTCTGTCCCCGTTCTTGTCCATCCTGCCAGGCCATTCTGCCTCCCAGGTGAGAACCTAGGGATCAGAAGCTGGACCCTGACGCCTTCTCACCCCTCAGTCTCAGGCCCAGCTTATGGGTGGCAACGAGTTGAGATACTCTTGAAGCCTGAGGTGGGCAGAGGAAGCCCTAAGTGAGTGTGTAAGGAGTGGAGGAAGCCTGAGTGAGTGTGTAAGGAGTGGAGGAAGCCTGAGTGAGTGTGTACAGAGTGGAGGAAGAACTGAGTAAGTGTGTAAGGAGTGGAAGAAGCCTGAGTGAGCGTGTAAGGAGTGGAGGAAGCCTGAGTGAGTGTGCACAGAGTGGAGGAAGAACTGAGTAAGTGTGTAAGGAGTGGAAGAAACCTGAGTGAGCATGTAAGGAGTGGAAGAAGCCTGAGTGAGTGTGTAAGGAGTGGAGGAAGCATGAATGAGTGTGTAAGGAGGGGAGAAAGCCTGAGTGAGTGTATGAGGAAGCCCTGAATGAGTGTGTACAGAGTGGAGGAAACCCTGGGTGAGTGTGTAAGGAGTGGAGGAAGCCTTAGTGTGTGTGTAAGAAGGGAGGGGAGGAAGCCTGAGTGAGTATGTAAGGAATGGAGAAAGTCCTGACTGAGTGTGTAGAGTGGAGGAAGCCCTGGGTGAGTGTGTAAGGAGTGGAGGAAGCCTGAGTGAGTGTGCAAGGAGTGGAGGAAGCCCTGAGTGAGTGTGTAAGAAATGCAGGAAGCCCCAAGTGAGTGTGTAAGGAGTGGAGGAAGCCCCAAGTGAGTGTATAAGGAGCAGAGGAAGCCCTGAATGAGTTTTTAGTATTGACAAGAAACAAAACTTCAAACATATTGGAGTGGCCACTGTGTACTTACCTTGGGATGAACCAGGCCTCCTCAATGCGCTCACCCAAAGTCAACACTGAGCCGAGGCAGGATTAGGTGACCTGGAGGCTCAACCTCCTTCATGAGTGGAGGTTGGGGGAGGGTAAAACCTTGGGAAGGTGGGAGCCTTCCTGGAGGGAATGGGTCTGGGAGGGGCTTATTTGGTATAGCCTAGCTGACTCTGGCCCAAGCTTTATTTTTGTTTGTTTATCAAGACAGGGGCTTACTACATTGCCCTACAGCCCACTGCTCTGTTCAGTTTAGAGAATGATCCTCCACCGTCATGTTTCTGGTTTGCATGAGCAAATAGTAAGCTGAACTACTAAGTGAAGGGCTGAGTACCAGATAGCAGAGTTTAGATGGAAGCCATCTATGTAATCAGATGCTCAGAGAAGCCAGCAGAGAGGACTGTGGAAGCTGAGGTGGCCTGCTGGAATCCCCCCTGAGAGCCCAGTGGAGGGCCCTCTCTGTCCCCTCTCTGTCTAAACTTACAGCTTCTTGCAAAGGCAGTCTCTGTTGGAGATGGCTCACTTGAAGGCTGTCTCACTCTCTTCTCACAACCCTCTCAGCCTGTGCATACACCAACCATGTATGTACACGCGTGTCTTGGTGTTGAGCCCCACCGCTTTTCTCAGTTAAGGGGAAGTAAGCACACACAGTATAAGCTCTAAGCTGCAGGGGTGAGGGGGAAAGGGCTGGCTGGGGCCTGAGGGCCCCTCCTCCAAGCAGTACTCTTGTACTACTTGGACACTGGTCATGCGGCTCATGCTGTCCTTCCTCAGGAGCGCTTTCCTGAGTCCTGATGGCCTCACTCCCCGAGTGACAGGTTGTCAGGTGGGTCCTCAGGCCAGACCACTGGAGATGGCCCAGGAGACCGTCAGACACAAGGACCCCTCTTGGCTTCATTTCTAGGAGCCCTACTGAAGACCGCACTGCTGTGGGTGAGAACCCATCCCTCTGTATCTGACTATGGGGTGCTTGGACCAATGGGTTATGTTGCCTGAGGTAATGGTGATACTGAGGGCCCAGAAGAGCCCTCAAGAGCTCCCAGCCAGTAGAGCATGGGGATGTCAGGTTAAAAATGAAATCCTGGGGCTTGAGGAGATGGCTCATCTGGTACAGTCCTTCCTTGCCACACAAGCACGAGGACCTGAGTTCAGTCCCCAGGATCTACATAAAAAGTAGGTTTGGTGGCATATGTCCATAATCCCAGTGCTGGGGAGGTAGTGGCAGGCAGATTCCTGAGTTTACTGGTCATTCAGCCTAGCCAACTTGGCAAGATCTAGGCCCATGGGCGACCCTGTCTCAAAAAGCAAGGCAGATGAAACTGGAAAAAGAACACCCAAGGCTGACCTCTGGCCTCTTCCATAAATACACGTGCACACATACATTTAGCAAACACAAAATAGAAACTTCAGCCAGCAGACGGAAGAATACCTGTGATCCTGACTGAACACTGTGAGCTCATTCCTAGAACCCAGTGGTCACCCCGGCAGTGCCCTGCCCCTCCCTCAGCCAGCACTCAGGAAGCTGAGGCAGGAAGGTTGAGAGTTCTAGGCCAGCCTGGTTTATATAGTGAGAACTTGTCTCAAAATTTGTTTCAGAATTAATCTAATGGGAAAGGTAAATATGACTGCAGCCTCTAAGATGAAAGAAAGAGACCGTGGTTGTCAATCGCACCGCAGTCCACTGTATGGGAGAGCACGGGACAGCCCTGGGGGGCGGTGCCATATATGAGGACCCTGTACTTGTTGTGCTGGCACCTGGGTGCCATGTGAAGAAGCCAGGGTGGCAAGGGAACTCCAGGCCTTGGAGGCAGCTCCTGTCTCCTGATGTGACTGGCAGATTGCATCAGACCATCCTTGCAGGGTTTTAGCTGCCATGTTGGACAGGGAGAGTGCAGGAAGGGCACACTGTCTTTTGGGATATGGCGTGTATATGCGAATGGAAATATTCCCTTCTAGATGGAGGAGGGGGCTCCGAGGACTTGGGAGCAAAGAAAGGTAACAAGTCCCACAAGCTCCGGAAACTGGCAGTCGTCACATGCCCCTCCCCAAGGGATAATAAGCATTTGCTCGCGGGTGGGCAGAACAGCCTGTGGTTGTACACAGCTCCTGGGGTTCAGCTTCTGAGAGTGTCTCTCAGGCTCGGACGTACTTTTCAGAGGTGCCGCTTGCTCCTGTAGGTGACCCAATAAACTCAGTGGCTTGCTAAGCTAGACCTGGGTAGAGTCATTTATTCCCCTGACCTGTCATTGTCCTGTCTGGGGTGAAGGGGCGTCTGCTCACATCTCCCTAGGAAAAGTCATAGAATAGCACCCTACACCGAGGGCCATCATTTGGAACAGTGTCCTCATGGGTTTGGGAACCGAGGTGCACGTAGGAGGGGGGCTCTGCCGTCACTCAGGGTCCGTGGCCCTGGTGGTCTGGGCATAGTGCTGAGTTCAGTAGATGTTGGAGGGTGTTGATGTTCTTTGGGGAGGAGAACTGGGGAGCTGAGTCTCCCTAACTCAGACTGGCCTGGATCTCACGATCTTTCTGCCATCTTCCTGCTGGGCTCATCGCTAACACCTGACATTGCTACTGTAGAACAGGACTAACACCCAGACCTCCTGGGAACAGGAGGACTTCTGAGCATTGGCCCATTGCCAGCATCTTCTGCCTGCATATTCAGGAAGTACTTCTACACATCTACCCCCACTGTCTCATGCTGCAGGTGACACCTGTTTTAATTCCCAGAAAGAGACAATGTGATTCCTCTCCCAGAAAGCCCAGCATGAGGTCTGTGGAACAGTTTTGGGTTCCCCACCCTGGAACTTCTCATGTCACCAACAGAGGAGTTGGGTGACCTCATAATCATGTACCCCTCCCCATCTGGAGAAGCCAACCCTTCCCCTGTTTCCATTTCATGATCAGCCAAAGATTTCCCTTGTGCTGCCGAGAACTGATATTCAGAAATAAGTATGTAAATCCTTTGTAAATGTATGCTAATTACTTATTTTTAATTATAATGTAAATAAGTAATTACTGAATAATTTTAAAGTATTTACATGGGGGTGTGTGATTTAGGCACCTAACTTGTTATAAGATATAAAAACTATGAATTATACAGTAATTACGGCTCAATTTACATGCTAAGGCCAAACACAATTACGTAAGCAAGAGAAGTGTAAACATCAGGTGGTTTTGCGGTAGTTGCAGGGTGGAGGGAGCTGCTTCTCCCCCACAGTCGGCAGTGCTAGTGCAGCTGTGCCCCTAGGCTCAGGGGGACTTTTAAGGGGAAAACCAGGATCATAACATAAGGAGAGAAGAGAAACCTCGCAGTGGCTCAGTGGGAGAGCGCTCCTCCAACCTGTGCAGGGGCCCAGGTTCCATCTCCAAAAGAAACCATTGAACCTTGCCTGGGTGGTTTGTTCAGAAAGAGACCAGGTCTCAGAACATGGCCGTGTGAGGAGCCCTCTCGCCTCACACGTAGTAACTCTACCAGGCACATGGTGCTGGGCCCTCTGTCCTAATCCTTCTGTTCTTATTGCCTGTCAGGTCATTCTCTCAGTTCCTGCCTCTTCCTCCAGAAAGCCTCCTGGGCTGTTCTGCTCAGCCCTAAGCCTGGCCATGTGCACACAGCCCCTCAGGTCTCCGATTACTAATAACCAACATAGTGAGATGTGTGTTTGGCTGCAAAACCAGCCCCCCTTTCCCCCCACTAGCCTGGGAGTTCCTAAGAGTCAAAGCCCAAACCCACCGTCCCTTCACTGGCCCTCGTCAGAGGCACTGTTTAGAGCCCAAGGATGACGGGCTGAGAGCCAGAGACCAGTGGGTGCCCCCAAAGACCGGAAAAAGAAGCCTCGGGCCTACTGAGTCCTACTGATGACTGAGCTACCCGAGGAGGGAAGAGAACCTTCGCTTGGTCTTGGGCCATTCTCTGAAACTGTCAATTTATTGGGCATTTGCCCTGACATAGCTCCAAGCCAAGACCTTGGAGCTCACTCTCTGGCTGCTAGAACTAGGCAGATGTGAGGGGCATCCACCCTGCTGTGCTCTCCTGGGAACAGTGAGGCTGTGTCTCCACCCCAAGAGGTCCCCAGGAGCGTGCCCACTGCTTCAGTCACCACCAGTTGTCACACAATTTAGAGCCCCCAGAGACAGATGAATCTATATATAGATTCTCACTCATCTTTTCCTCTTGCCCGGAAGGCCTTACTGGTCATTTAGTATGGTCATTAGCTACGATTTAAGGGAGCCAGCATGGGACCCAAAGGAAGACGGTCCTGCTGACGAGGCTCAGGCCTGCAGTTTCACAGAGGAGATCATCTCAGCCATCCCCCTGCCTCTGAAGCAACGGTTCAGTGCTCAGTCAATCATGTGAAGCTTCTCTTCTCTAACCACAATGAGCTAAAGACCCTGTCATTTGTCCCTGGTGATTAAAGATTTGTGACTGTCCCTGAGTCAGGTCTGCTCTGTCCCAGTCCAATGCCAAGGTGGGCACAGAGAGGGTCAGCAAGCTTCAAAAGTCGCACAGCTTGGTCTCTTGCTCTTAATTCCAGCTCTCTAGTCTGGGACCTTGCTTCTAACTAGCCAAATTGGGTCCCCCACACTCCAAATGGAAAAGGTCTTGGCCGACTCAGCCTGTGATGACTGGGGAGGAAGCCAGTGGCTGGCGCAAAGAGGCCTTGGCAAGGGGCAGAGCCACAGATACGGATATTGCCAGGGCCTCGACCCCTCACTCAGCTATTATGCAGCCCAGGAAATCCCACAGTCCCCTGGGTCATATTTTTTTTATGGCCATTGCTAGGTGCTATTCATTTTATTACACTTTTGCTGTTATTCTCATCGTTGGCGCATAAGCAATGCGGTCAATTCCCTTTTACGTGCCCCAGCATTTCAGATTCATCGCCTGCTGGCGTGGCGCTGAGTGGTTACACGGTAGAGTGTTTGGCTAATAAAATACATAAAACAGAGATAGGAAAATCAATGCCTTTGTTAATAACGCTTTGCCATCTCTCACGCAAGCTAAGGGAGGGGCTGCCCACCGTGCTGGCGCCAGAGACCCTCAAGGGACGTCTCCCCGGGCACTGGGTGCCAGCTGGCCCTGCTGCCTGAGCCCTTCACCCAAGGGGACAGCAGCCAGTTGTGGAGCCCCAGGCAGGCGCCTACGGATCGCCCCTTTCCTCCCAGTATTATTCAGGTTCCGGAGCCTGGCTGCTGAGCTCCACAGGGCTCAAAGAACTGTCTATGAAGATTGGGGCTATAATGACATTGGGAGGTTGTTACATGTGAACACACAGAGGCCAAACATGAATTCAAAACCAAACACAAAGGAACCCAAGGCATCTCCAGCATCATGTACCCATGTTGTTTCCCAAGACTTCACAGCAGCCTCATTCCGAACTCACAAGTGCACCATCACATCTCAAAATGCAAAAACATTACTCTCTGAAGTACTTTGACTTGGACTCAAAACTGTTGTATTTTGTTACATTTATTTATTTATTTATATTTGGGGGCAGGTGAGAGGGTCAGGGTGTGCATGTGGATGTCAGAGGACCATCTTAGAGAGCTGGATCTCTCCTTCTACCATATGAGAACTGGTGAGTAAATTCAGGTCATCAGGCTTGGCAGCAAGCGTCTTTCCCCTCTGAGCCAACTTGCTAAC
This sequence comes from Ondatra zibethicus, assembly GCA_004026605.1. Classification (NCBI taxonomy): domain Eukaryota; kingdom Metazoa; phylum Chordata; class Mammalia; order Rodentia; family Cricetidae; genus Ondatra; species Ondatra zibethicus. The sequence goes on along the minus strand of PVIU01000647.1, from coordinate 264,410 downwards.
CCTCGTCTCTTGTATGGTATGAGCTGCAGTGTTTTTACTGCATAAAGTTTTCTCACAGAAACGGAATGGTTTAATTAAGAAAAGCAATGACTTTGTCATTTTTCTACCATCATTTCACAGCACGCACCAGTGTGTCTCCTGGTTGTGTTGTGTTAAGATGTTTCATTTTGAAACACTCTTTCAGTTTCCTATTTTAAAAAACAATTTATTGATTTTTGGCTTGGGATCAGGACAGGATTTCCCACAATTTCTGAAATAGCCCTAAAAATACTTCTGACATTTTGTGCTACATATTTATGCAAAGTTGTATTCTCAGCACTGACAATGATAAAATCAAAATATTGATCAGCTCTGAAAAACACTGAACATGCTGCTTGTCCTACAGTATCAAATATTCAGGCAACATTTAGTTCTTTATGGCAAATGCAAACAAGCATGTATATCCTCATTACTATGCAAATGAATGTTTAACAAATATTTAATAGGTGATAACATTATATTTATACCAAAAACTTGTTTTAAAATAAATCTCCTTATGGCCCGTTGTCTACAGATGTGAGAGTTACATGCCTAGTTTATATAGTTATATACTAAGGACTGTCTGAAGTCCCTCAGGTGTGAAGACGTTGCGCTAGAAGCATCACTGTAGCACTCATACCCTTGGTTTCCTGGTCTACAAAATGAAACCAATCACATTTCCTCCCCTTGAGAGCTGTTGTGAGGGTCTGTGGAGAAAGCCATGCAACATGCACAGCCAATTTGAGCCACATGTCCAAGCCCCAGGTTGCAGCCACTATGTCCTAAAATGAGACATTTGTTCTCTGACATGGGGACCAACACCTGTCAGACAGAGGTACTTGTACTTTTTGTACAACTTGATTCCCAGGCTTGCTCAGCTTCCTGCTTGGCGTGTGGCGTCCATGCCAAGCCGTTGTTCAAAAGCCTTGGGGCTCCTACACTGGGCCCAATCCTCTCAGCCTGGCACCAACCAGGGTCATGGCAATTTTCCCCCAGCCCTACTCTGCCCTGCATTATGTGGCCTTGCAGGCTCCTCTTCCAGCGCACCCTCCCCCGCCCCACCATGCTCCCACCCCTCCCCAATAGACAGAGCACGCACAGAAGTCAGTTACTGTCACTTGCTTCCTATCCGCTTAGTTCCTTCTGAAAGACTGTTCAACCGTCAGATGTCTTATTCCTGACTCCTAAGATGGTACGGTGGCTGTATTTGGAGCTAGCCAGCACACAAGGCATCCTGTATCCTTCACAGGCCCTAAAGTTCCCATGCCAACCTCCAAGATGAAGATACTGAGAGCGGAAGGCATGGCCTCAGCAGTGTGGTGAGAGGTACCGCAGACCCCACTCCCAGCCCAGGACACGCCAGCTGGAAGAGGCTGCTGGTGGTGCCTACCTCCTTCTCAAGCCCTCCTCACTTGCCTCTAGCCTTAGACCAGACATTCGACCTCTTTAAAGCAGTTTCTTCATTTCAAAGGTAGGAAGATATCATCTCTAGCGATCGTGTGTCTGGATTCTGTGAGGGCCATCTCTGAGCCATCTCTCCTGCACCCTTACCCTCAGTGAGGCTGGCAGAAGAGCCACTAGAGACAGCCGCAGCCCCCAAATGCAGCACACAGCCTGTCTTTGCAGCCCATCCCAGCATCTCCTCCGCCACCATTCTCCCAACCCTGGAGCACAAACACACAACTTAATCCCCAGCACACCCAGGCCTGACGCATGGCTTGGCAAATATTAGACTTTATTAATTTAATTTAATTAAACTTTATTAACCTTTATTAAAAATAAACCCTCATTAAAATTCTCATTTGGGTCTCTGGCGGGGGTAGGATGCTGCTTCCTTTTCAACTGGAGCTGGAGGGGCCCTCACGGGCAGAGGTATCCAGTAGTCCCAAAGCGGCAGGCTCTGGGTGCCAAGTCTTACGCTGCATGGCAGATTCCTGAAGCAGATTCCTGAAGACGCTTTTGTTAAAGCACAGACCTGAAGAGTAGCTTCCTATGGGGAAATTTGGGGGATTTAGAAAACAACAACAGTAACAACAAAAAACAAACCTCCAAAACCTGCAGAATTCTCTAGAAGCCAAATAGCCCCAGGTCCCTCAGCAGAACAACCACACTTACCTAGCAACCTAGGACATTCTAAAGAGAAACACCGTCCAAAGCTGCAGAGAAACCTTGTCTCGAAAAACCAAAGAGAGAGAGAGAAAGAGAGAGACTTACCCACCGCCTGCCGTTCTGGCTATACACAGGGCGGTCCCACCACTAAGGCCCAGGCTGTCCCTGCAGAGCAATACTGCCAAGCCTGCAATGCAAAGGGAGTCGCACTTCAAGCCCAACGTGGGCAAGCCCTCCTGAGGAGACAGTGGGAGACATTCCACAGCCCTGCCTGGACCCTGTTCTCCTTCTAGGTGATTCGGGACTGGCAACCCACAGAACCCCTCCTCTGTACAGCCTCCAGTCCTGAGTTTAACTTCCCAGAATTCCTGGGGAAAGTGACTAACACTCTGCCCATTTTATAGAGACGCTGCGGATGGGTCGGATGGATAGGGAGGTCTGTATCCAGGAGGGAGGGTGGAAGCAAAACACAAATAGCAGAATTTCCAGGCTCCTGTCTCCCATCACCCTTGAGGGCTTGGTCCCAGGAGGCAACACATGGACCCCATTTTGGCCGGTGGGCAAGCCACCTGATACCCCTTCCTCATATGGGATCGTCCACAAAAGATAAGGAATGGGCCACTCTGAGTCAGATGCACCTAAGGGCAGGGGAGGCGACTGGGTGTTGCAGAGGCAGTGATGATGCCGGGTTGGGAGGGTACTAGAAACAGCACCTGGCACTCCACACATAGTCTGGTGACTTCAGCCAGTGTTCCTAGAGGGCCCAGCAAGCACGGGGTGACAGGCATCATAGCCAGTGCTTCTGGCCTTGCAGACTGGGACAAGGGAGGGAAGTAGACACACTCTCAAAGGGACCATGAAACCAACGCAGAGAGACTGAAGCAGGGATCCAAGGGAGGGACAGATTAGTCAGGAGCCAAGCAGCTGGAAGGAGAGTTGTGAGGGGGGGTTGCAGGTGTAATGTTCCAGGGAGGCCCAGGGAGTGTGGGCCAGGCCTACAGGCCTTGGGAGAGTAGGGCCTGCTTGGTGTCTTCCGGGAAGTTAGTTCATGTTGTGGCCTCAGGACAGGGAGAAAGGAGACATGGCCACCGAAAAGGGAAGAAGCAACAGCCTGACCAAGGCAGGGTGCAAGCATCAGCCACAACCATTATGTTAGCCACTGCCGCGGCAGAACACCTGACAGATGCAGCTTAAGGGAGACGGTCCTTATTCCAGTTCACAGGTTGAGGGTGCAGTCCATCACTGAGGGAGAAGGCATGGTGTCGGGTTCACAGTTCGAGGGTGCGGTCCATCACTGAGAGAGAAGGCATGGTGTCGGGTTCACAGTTCGAGGGTGCAGACGTCACTGAGAGAGAAGGCACGGTGTTGGGTTCACAGTTCGAAGGTGCGGTCGGTCACTGAGAGAGAAGGCACGGTGGCAGGTTCACAGTTTGAAGGTGCGGTCCATCACTGAGAGAGAAGGCACGGTGTCGGGTTCACAGCTCAAGGGTGCAGACGTCACTGAGAGAGAAGGCACGGTGTCGGGTTCACAGCTCAAGGGTGCAGACGTCACTGAGAGAGAAGGCACGGTGCCGGGTTCACAGTTCAAGGGTGCGGTCCGTCACTGAGAGAGAAGGCATGGTGTCGGGTTCACAGTTCGAGGGTGCGGTCCATCACTGAGAGAGAAGGCATGGTGCCGGGTTCACAGTTCAAGGGTACAGTCCGTCACTGAGAGAGAAGGCACGGTGGCAGGAACAGGGCATCCGCAGTCAAGAAGCAGAGGTGAATGCTGCTGTCACATTTCTTTTTTATTCAGTTTGGGGCCCCAGCCTGTAGAGTGGGGTCTTCCCACCTGAGTTAACCCAGGTTAGGGTGTCCCTCAGACATTCCCATAGGTTTGTTTTCATGGAGAGTTGACAATTATGATTACCCATCACAACCGTGAAGATGCTTCTAGGAGGACCTGGGGAGCCATCTGTGTACTTGTTCACTAACTCATTCGTTCATCCATCCATTCATTTTCTCACTCACTCATTAATTCATCCATTCACTCACTCATTCCTTGATTCACACATTCACTTGGCATTTATTCATGCATTCAGTGTTTCTTCTTTCACTCACTCATTTGTTTATACATTCACTCATTCACTTGTTCATGCACTCATTGTTTCTTCTTTCACTCATTCATTTGTTCATGCACTCATTGTTTCTTTTTTCATTCATTCATTTGTTCATACATTCACTCATTTATTTGTTCATTCAGTTGATTTTTTTGTTCATTTGTTCAGTAGACTATGGGCCAGACCCCTAAGAAAATCCTTGAGGTTCCTGCCCTTGAAGGAATACAGAACAGTGGGAAGAAGAAATAAAAATGACTCAAAGTGGTGATAACTGGCTGGAAGGAAGTGCCCCATAGCCTCTGATGACTGGGGACAGCTAGGCCAATGCCTGAAGTTGGAGAAGGCTCCTACCAAAGCAGAGACCTCACATGGTCTCTGAGTACTCCACCCTGACCCCTGCAGTCCCAGGACCTCCCCATGCCACAGCAGTGCTGAGAAGTGACAGGCATGACTCAGTGCCCTTCTTGCCTTGTGGGTAGTTCCCGAGGCCTTAGTGTCCGCAGTAAACAGTGGGAACTATGCTAATTGCTGATGAGCTGACTTGGATCCCCAGGACCCGCAGAGTGGAAGAAGAGAACCAATTCTTGCAAGTTGTTCTTTGGCCTCCACAGATGAATTCCCCCCATCACAAACAAAATAAATAAACATCTAATAAACTTTTTAAATGAAGACATCCCATTAGGAATTTTTGTCAGTGGAGGGGATGTAGATCTGCTGTGGGATAATGCTCTTGTACACTGTAAAGATTTGTCACTCATATTGGTTTCATAAAATCTTGATTGGCCAGTAGCCAGGCAGGAAGAATAGACAGGGCAACCAGACTAGGAGAATTCTGGGAAGAAAAAAGGCAGAGATGAAGTCACAAGCCAGATGCAGAGGAAGTAAGATGAGAATGCCTTGGAAAAGGTACCAGGCCATGCGGCTAACATAGATAAGAATTATGGATTAAATTGTTATAAGAGCTAGTTAATAATAAGCCTGAGCAATAGATCAAACCGTTTATAATTAATATAAGCCTCTGTGTGTTTATTTGGGACCAAATAGCTGCAGGACTGGGCGGGACAGAAACTTCTGTCTACACAGATCTGTGCAACCAACAGCACTCTGCAAAGGCCCTTGTGGTGACCAGCATGGGGTGGGGGCTGTGGTTTTGGGGTCAGAGTCCACAAACCCTTGATAAAGTAAGCAAGCCAGGGTGGGGACCCCATGAATTATCCATGCAGATCCCTGTATAGTATGTGTTTCTGAATACTAACTGTACTGAGTTGATTCTCAATACATTTCAGGCCTTTTAGGACCAGGAGCAGGTCCCCAAGGGCATCATTGTCCTTGAAGCACAGGTAAGCTAGAAAAAGCTCCTGTCCACCATTTTAAACAATGTCTCTGGAGACAGGGACCCAACCAGTTCCCCCAGAGAACCAGAGCTCCTAGTAGCCTTGAGGTATAGCCATTAGCGAGGCTATGCTAATGGCTATGCTGGGTAGAGCAGGCCCCTTACTGCCTCTCTCCCTGGTTTCTCTTTCCACCACTTTCCTCTGTTTCTGAGGTTACCAGCTGATAGGTGTCACAGCCCCAGATGCCAAGAGCCTGCATCTGCAGTGCACAAAGCCTCAGGGACCCCCAGCATCCGACCTTCCCACCCCAACCCTATCCAAAACCTCAGGAGAGAGAACTGGCCCAGGCCAGAAGGCCAGGTGGTCTCTGGAGGGGCTGTGAGATTCCACCCATGCTTCCTTAATTCCTTCTCCCTGCCCCTGTACCATGCCAGCACTCAGGAGCAACCTTTGAGTGGAACGCCACCACCTGTCCTGTGACACCATTGCCCTTCTGTGGCTCTTCCTGGGAGACTGGGAAAGGGGCCATCATGGCAGCCACATATGCAGTTTTTACTGCTGACTCTGGAAGCCTGTGAGCACCAGTATGACTTTTCATGGCCAGGCTACCGCACATGGGACCACTCCAGAAAGTGAGGGGGTCTCAGCAGCAGCCACAGCAGCAGCACCGGGATGAGGACAGTGACACCAACACCCCATGCCAGGCTCACATACCTGTGTACAGACTGCGGGCCACACGGTGTGCCTGGATGTGTTTGTACTGGTGAGCCCAGACCCTCAGCCCCCGACCCCAGCAGGCTCCTCCCTCACCCAGCTCCTGCAGAACACACCTGGGCAGAACACACCTGGGCAGAACACACCTGGGCAGAACACACCTGGGCAGAACACACCTGGGCAGAGTGTTTGCTGACGCCTCTCTAGAGCTGCTGCCCCTAATAACAGCAGTGCCTGGAGCCAAGGAAGACTGGGGTCAAGAGGACGACTCAGTAATGTACCCCTTTCACTGTCTTAGCACACACCTGGCCACCCCAAGGAATGCTTCAATGGAGGAGGGCTCAGTGCAGCAGCTTCGTCCAGGTCCCAGCTCTAGACTTTCCCCATGACCCTGACTGTCATATGAACTAGGTCATTGGCATAATCCTGGCCAAATTGGCCTGGCCCAGATTGGCCAGACCATGGTCCCAGGCCTAATTATCCCACATTTGGTCAATAAACCATTAACACAGCGTCTTGGATGTTAATAATCATCTCATGAAAAAGTCGGCATAATTTATGAGATCAACGCTGGTTAGCAAAATTAATAAATATTTCATTCGGTGAGATTTATCCTGGCACGCTTCTGACAGGTGGGCTGGGGCCTTCAGGCAGCCTCAGGGAGCCAGCGGCCAAGAGAGAATGGCCCAGAACTCACTTGGCCCAATAAACATTTACCTCAAATCCTCTGACTATAAATCCACAGTCTGGACGAGGGTGCCCAGTAAAACCTGACTTAACATTATGTGCGGACCATTAACAATATTTATATAGATGTCACCTCGGGGAGGGTTAACATCTCTAGTCAGGGCCTAGCAGGCGTGACAGGAGCTGGGGGATGTGGGGCCAGGGAGGCTTCTCAGACCCCCCTGGGGCTTGTGTCTCTCTGTTTTGTGACCTCAACAAGCTTCTTGCTTTCCAGGGCACTGGTTTCCTCACCTGTGAAATAGTAAGGGAGTCCCTGGAGTGGAAGCACACTGTAAAGAGAAATTGCTGGAACACTTGTTCAAAGAGCCCCCAGAGATGCTCTGGGGGTGGGTACTGACAAGCTGCCCCTCACTAACCTGTAGGGTGAGGTAGGTGTTCACACTGACTGCCCTTTTCCAAAAGGGGAAACTGAGGCTTGGCTAGCAAGTGCCTTGCCAGGAGTAGCCAGCTGGAGATGGGAGAGCTGTACTGGGATTTGGGTCTGGGGTTTCCTGCTGCCCCTGGCACCACCATGGCCCCCAGCATGGGGGAGCCCTTTCCTTCCCTGCTGCTCCCACTCAGGTTGATTTGGAAGGAGCCGTTCTCCACGGGACAGAAATTTCTGTGTTAGTAGCACTGAAGGCAGGCCAAGCACGGTGGTCCATGCCTGTCAAAATTTGAGAGGCGGAGGCAGAAGAATCAGGAGCTCAAGGTTATCCTCAGCTATACAGCAAATTCTAGGGCAGCCTGGGCTACATGAGGCCCTCTCTCCAAAACAACAACAAAACTAAAACTGAAATGAGAGAGAGAGAGAGCCCCACAGGCCTATCTGCTGCCCAGGCCAGAGTCAAGGTGAAGTTCCCAAGACATAGCAGTGGAATGGGGAATGGGATATGATGTAGGGACCTGGACCAGGCCTGGGAAGCACCTCTGCTTTCAGCCCAGGTAACCTTGGCTTCTGCAGGAGGCCTTAAGCCCCAAACTGAAGGCTAGCTGAATTGGGACAGTGAGCTGGCACATTTGCTGCTAAAGCTCCCTTCAGTCCCACCCCTGACCACCTGAGCACCTTGGCCTGGGGTGGAAGGGTGGGGGTGGGGACTCACCCTTCAGCTGCCCTCCTGGAACTTCTGCCCAGCCCTCATAGTCTGGAACAATCCAGGAGGGCACGTAGCCCAGCTCACAGACCATGCTCAGTGCATAAAGGTGTGTGACCCTCGCCCCGTTTCCCATACAAGGAAACCGAGGCTTAGAAAGCGGCAGAGCCAGATCTCGAGCGCAAATCTATCCCAACACTAAAGCCACCTCCTCAGGGACCGGAGTAGCGTGGGGACGATGGACGGTGAGAAGTGCCCGGGAAACCTGGCTGCTTCTGCTGGCTTGGACTCACAGAGGATGTGTGGAAGATAAGTTCCAGGCTGTGGGGACCCCGAGCCTCAGCTCCTACTGTATGCAGGGACAGGAAACTGTAAGAACAAAGGTGAGGCTGACCCCAAAGAAACATGGGTGAGACACGGGAGGTGCCAGGAAGGGTGGCAGGCATGTGCCGGCCTCTGCAGTGGCTCCCTGTGAGGCAATCAGCTTTTCCCAGGTGGCTGCGAGCACCTGGGAGGGATGCCCCAATCCAGTTACCGGTAGTGCTAGGTCCTAGGTCCGGGCAAGGGGCTGTGAGTCTGGAGGGGTGGGGTGGATGTGAGAGGCAGCAATGGCAGGGAAGGTGGGCTCACAGAGGACAGGGAAGAGGTTCCAGGGACACCGTGACCGGGGAGCTTGGCTGGAAGTCCAGCACCCATCCCGTATGCAGCTCGAACAGGGCTAACGTCAGGCCCATGTTAGTCCCAGCCTCCCCTGAACCTCCACTTGTACCTGCTTCCTAGAACCTCCTGGACATCCGTGCCCCAGAGGCCCTACCTGTACAACCCAGCCAGGCTCTGGTCGTTGTCCAGGCCATCTCTGGCCCTCAGAGTTCTCAGAACATCAGCCCACCCTAATCAGTAACTATGAGTGGGACACAGTCACCAGGCCCAAAGGCTGAATTTCTAATTCAGCCAGGCATCTGAGTAGAGAAAAATCGCTGGGCCTCTGAAGGTGCTCCCTAAGAGTGCTGTGAGTCCTTGGCTGAGCCACGGTCCCTCTCTGGGACTCACAGTAAGGAGCTGGTTAACAAGCAGCTCTGCTTTAGATGCCAGAGGCTTGGAGCCCTCTCCCGGCTGCCTCCTCACACCCAGTCCCTGAAGGCAGAGTCCTAGCCACTGCGGCTCCCTCCCTCCCTCAGGGAGGAGGGGGAGCTGGAGAGAGAAGAGCCCAGGAGAGGAGCAGAGCTGCCACAGGAGGAAGGGCTTCAGGTCCCTTCCAGACTTGGAACTAGAGGAGGCAGAGCCACCTGCGCCTCTTATGACTCTCGCTCAGAATCCCAGAATGCAGGTGAGGGCCTCTGGCCTCTGCAGTGCTCTTGGGCTGGAGTGGCCCTGGAGTGGGATGAGAGGGAAAGGCCTAACCTGGGCCCACACAGCCATGGCTCTCAGGTGGGAGCCTGCGTGTTCTGTTCCCAGCAGCTCTGCCCAGGCCTGGCTGCCCAGAGTGCCGACTCAGGGACTCTGAACCTGGGAAAGGCCCTGGGCTCTCTCCATGCCCGTGTGGGTTTAAACCAGTTGTGGCCCCTCTGTGAATCAGGCCTTCAAAGGTTCATTTATTAAGTACCTGCCAAGGGGCTGAGACTTTCACAAGGGACTGAATGACTGCAAAGGTCCTGAGGGGGTTTGCCTGAGCAGCTGTCTCAGGAAGAAGGAGCCCACTGGTATGGACCAGCTCAGACAGAGATGAGAGGGGCTGAGCCAGAGAACTCTGGGCCGGCACAGTCAGCTTCCCCTCGCTGTGACAGAATGCTTGAAGAAATCACTGTTTACAGAAGAAAGGTTTATTCTGAATCTGAGTCTACAGCCACCTGTCGTCATGGCGGCTTTTGGTGTTCTAACACCCACTGTTAGGACACACCACCAGTGATATCACTTCCTCCCACTAGACCCCATCTCTTAGAGGATCCACTACCTTCCAAGGTGCCACAGGCTAATTAACCAAGAAAGTTTTTGACCCACAGACCTTTGAGGCAGGGGTGTTTTCATATTTCGGCTCCAGATTATAGCAGGCCTGGGGAGAACAGTGAACCCCACAGTGGCCATGAGGAGCCCAGATGCAGGTCCCTCTGGGGTTCAGTTGCAAGAATGAGACACAGTGAGTTCTTAATAAGAGCTACAATTAGCGCTGCTAAGAGATTACTCCCAGGGAATTGTGGGAGCTGGGGCTGCATTAGGGTCTGGCTCCTGGGTGGGGGGTTAGCTGGACTTGAGCCCCCTCAAGTCTGTTCCTCTTCAGGCTGGGGTTCATGGCCCTCTTTTCTGCCTCTTAAGAAAGCTGAAGACTATCCCCGAGCATCAGACCTTCCCAGGCCTTGGGACACATGGGGCACACAATGGCATTCAATCAGACCCTCAGCTCCGGAAGAAAACACACCATGTTAACACCTTTATTGCGGCCGAGCTGTATTTGAGATATTAAAAGACATCCTGTTTCTGCCCCCATGTCACTTCTGAGATGTAGCATAGATAAATGATATATCACCGCTCGAGATCTACCGAAACCATTAGTAACCGTGACATTTTGACGTCAGATTTTAAAAAATTCCTAAGTAATCTTTTTGATTTATGAAACGCTGTCTGGGTTCATCGAGAGAGATCTCAGATTTATCACCGCCTGGTTAGAATTATTAATGATTTTCAATTTGTAAATCCGAAGTCGAGAAAGTCTGTGAGCTCAGGGCGAAAACTCCCTCTGATGGAGGCCTGGCCTCTCCTCCTGCTGCTGTTTTGCCTCCAGGAGATGAGGGGACAAAGGTTCTGTGCACCTGGCACAAAGTTTCCCCAAATCCTGCCTGCAGCCAGCAAGACAGTGTGGGGGGCTCTCCAGGGAGGGGTGTCAGGCTTACTTTTCAAATGGGTCTCTCTCACACAGGCAGGAGAGCTGCCCCAGATATTCTGGTCACAGGTGGTCAGTAGGGGTGGACATAGTAGGGGCATCAACTGGCCTTCCTTTGGATCGGGTTCAGAGCCAGCTATCCTTGCCCAAGTCAGAGCCCATGCAGGCTGGACCTGTTCCCAAGCCAGATGCTGTTCATCCAGGAGCCCCTGGCCTGTACTTCCCTGTGAGCCTTACCTCTGTCCCCATTGACACCTCCAGGAGCCACCGGCAGGATGGAAAGCTGACAGGAGACCACTGGAGCCCGGGCCTCACACACATGGGAGGTGGGCGCATCATTCAGCTACTGCCCCCCAGCCACCCTGGGCTGGGTGTCATACTCACATCCTGGTACTGAGACTGCGCTCAGGCCGACCCGGCCTCTCTGCCTCCAGGAGAGGAGGGATAATGTTCTGTGCACCTGGCACAAGATCTAAATGAGGAAAGCTACAACACCCTCAAAAAGATACTGAGGGAAAAATTAAATACTTGGAGAGATAGTCCCTCTTAGAGAGCGGGAAGCCTCAGTATTGTCAGATCTTCCCCACCTTGGACTGTCCAGCCTGGTTGCAAGCAAATCCCACTAAGTTCTTCTGCAGATCTAGACTGATGTCACGTGGAGAGGCAGAAGACCCAGAGTGGCCATCTAGATACTGGAGGAAAACAGTAAAGTGGTAGGCCTGCCTCCCCCATACCAGACTTACACAGTCAGTGTGGCATGGGGGAGATCACAGACAAATGCCTAGACAGAGCCAACACCCCTGAAACATCGCTAAATGTGGTCAGCTGACGGCAGACGAAGAGAACAAGAACTGTGGAGCAGAGAACATCTACAACCAATCCTGTGGGAAGGACTCTGTACCCTTTCCAGTGACATAGTCTGGATGAAGCCACACAGCTAGCTATAAAACTCCCACAATGAGCATGCCTTTCATGCCAGCACTGAAGAAGCAGGTATCTGCAGATCTCTATGAGTCCACATCACCCTGGTCTACATGATAAGTTCCAGGCCAGCTGGAGCTACATAAAGAGAGATCCTGTCTCATAAAAACCAAACCACAACCTTCCTTCAAGGTAACATAGGAAGCCCAGATGAGTTTTAGCAGAGATGGAATTTTTAGACACAATCCTTGAAGGCAGAGCCACACGGCACCGTGGAGGTCCTGCCCTGTAAAGGACAGGTCTCTAGAATGAGGTGAGCACCAGACTCCAAGAAGATGTTTGCAAGGCTCACATCAGCTAGCACAGAGTATCACCAGAATATCAAAGAACGGCTAATATTTAACAAGAAACAGACAAGCCAGTTTTAGAAATGGATAGAAGACCTGGTCACAGGCCTCTCCAAAGAAAATACCCAAATGGAAAATCAGCAGACAGAAGTGGTCAGTGCCATGTATCTTTAGGGGATTTTGGGCAAGAGAAGGGTGGCGGATCAGCTTGGTCGCTAAAGTGCCTGCTGTGAAAGTGCCAGGACCCGAGTGAGAGACTCTGCACCGTCCCTAAAAGTGTGCGTCGTGCACCTGTGAGGCCAGCACTGAGGAGGCGGACACAGGGGGATCTCCAGGCCTTGCAGGTCAGCCATGGGACTCAGTCAGGGAGAGACTCTCAAAAAAGCTGGGGAGGGAGAACGGAGAGAGGGCGAGGTCCTGAGTGAACGTGTGTTGCTGACTTGAGCATGGCCATGCCGAGGACGCCTCCGACTAACAGGAATTGCATTCCTCCCTGGCCTGAGTCCATTATGTTGGAGAATGGATCATGTTTAGCTAAAAGCAGACCTCCTGTAGCTACCTTGTTCAGGGTGACTGCTACCCCAAGCCTGAACCCTACACAGACCCTCTACTGAGTTTAGCTGACCCACTGCCTCCTTCAGGCTGTATATAATAAATTCGCTAGTCTCCAGGCGGCTGCCGGTGTCTCCATCGGACTTTATGGCCCACCCCATGTCAGTTTGTGTCTGTCTCTTTAAATCTCTTACCACTCCTAGTCTGGGCTGCTGCCGAAGAGCAACCAAGGAAGACACCAAATCAACACACACACACACACACACACACACACACACACACACAAACACACAAACACATGCATAAAAGCAAAATGGAATTTCACTGCAAGCCACTCAGAACAGCCAAAATCCAAAACACTGACAGCACTAAATTCTGGTAAAGCTGTGGAGCAACAGAACTCTTCCTTCTCGAGGCTGGGATGCAAATACCTTGGCCTCTGTTTCAGGAATACAGTTTCAGCAGATAACACAGCAATTGCACCCTTAAGGGTTGACCCAAATGAATCAAAAAACTTCTAGCTACACAAAAAACTAGTTCTAGCCACTGACAGCGGCTTCGTTCGTAATTACCCAAACCGAGGAGCAGCCAAGACACCCTGCAGAGGACAAATGCAAACATGGCGGCATAGCCGAGTAGATGGGATACTATTCAGCACTGCGGAGGGATAATTACCAAGCACACGTTATTACGATCATATAATATTCTCAAAGAATCTAGCGTATGGAAGCAATAAAAAGGCCAGGGATAGAGCAAGTTGGGTGAATAGATGGAAGATGGAGCTTTAAGAAAACATCAAAACTATATGGATGTAATGGTGAGCACATGTCATTAGACATGTCAGAAAACAAAGTACAGCTGGACACGGTGGGTCACGCCTTCTAAGTACAGCACCTGGGAAGTGGAACCAAAAGGATCAAGAGTTCAAGGTCTTTCTCAGCTTCACAGTGAGTTTGGAAACAGCCTAAGCTATGGGACCATCTTGAAAATATAGTGCCAAGAGGTGGACCCAATGTTAATATAGATTTAGATTTAGAGGTTGATAAGATGGCTCAGTGGTTAAGATGTTTGCTGCCAAGAATGCCAATCCAAGTTTGATTCCCAGAACCCACACAGTGGAAGGAGAAAACCAACTACTGAAAGCTGTCCTCTGACCAACACACACACACACACACACACACACACACACACACACACACACACACATACACACACACACACACACACACCACACACACACGCATCAGCTAGGAGTGACTGTGCCCTAGCACTGCGGTCTTCTGATGACCATGTATGTAGGCTGCTGTGAAGGAAGTTGTAGCTATGGACAGGGGCATTGAGTACAGGAGAAACCTGTGTAACTTTTTGCTCTAAATATGGAGTTTATCAGGTAAACCAAAAGCAAAAGATGACCAAAATGAAGGGATGAAGGGAAGAGGAAGGGAGGGAGGATGCAGTAGACAGGGAACCCAGCTCACAGGCCATGGCTCTCGAGAGCATCTCACCTTGCTGAGACTGCTGGGAAAGCCTGCGCATGGCTCCAGTGGAGAGCATTTAGGCCGACGGAACACAGCATTTTAACATTGCAGGGGCTGAGGAGACTGCAGGTTCTAATGGGAAAGACATAACATTTTATTGCCTGGTGTGATGGCTATTCTTGGTTGTCAACTTGACTACATCTGGAATTAACTAAAACCAAAATCGCTGGACACACCTGTGAGAGACTTTTTTCTTAATTAAATCATTTGAAGGGGAAACCTGGTTCTTATCCAGGGATGTGAGATGGGAAAGTTCAACCGCCGAGCTGCCTCATCTTTTTTGTTTTTTGAGACAGGGTTTCTCTGTGTAACAGCTCTGACTGTCCTGGAACTAGCTCTGTAGACCAGGCTGGTCCGAACTCACAGAGATTCTCCCCACTTTGCCTCCCAAGTGCTGGTATTAAAGGCGTGTGCCAACACTGCCCGGTATATATGCCCCCTCTTCTGCTGGCAGCCAAAATAAAGGACATGGAAGAAGGAAGCTCTCTCTTTGCCCGCACACCCTCACTCACTGGCAAGTCTATTCCTTCACTGACATTAGAGCCCACCTCTTTGGGATCTCAGCTGAAGATCAGCTGAGACATCCAGCCTCATGGACTGAACAATTACTGGGTTCTCAGACCTTCTATTGGTAGACAACCATCGTTGGACTAGCTGGACCACAGCCTGTAAGCCATTCTAATAAATCTCTGTTCTCTCTCTATAGATTCAGTCTATAAGTTCTGTCACTCTAAAGAGCCATGACTAATATACCTGGTATTAAAGAGCATCCAAACAACAAAGGTGAACATTTCTCTGTGGGTTATGACTCAGTATTTTAAGTTTATCCATTCTTTTAACTGGATCTTTTTATTCAATGTGATGTCAAAGTCTTACTATAATTTCTGATTATTAAATCAATTTATTTATTTTTGTGGTGCTAGGAATTGAAGGTAGGGCTTCGCATGCACTAGGCAAGTGTGCCTTCACTGAGCTACAACCCAAGCTTCAGGGTTCTTCCTTTTTTTGAGACAGGGTTGCATGTCCTGTTTAGTTTTTATTGTCAACTTGACACAACATAGAGTCACCTGGGAAGATGGAAACTTAACTGAAGAATCGCCTTCACCAGATTGCCCGCAGCCATGTGTGTGGTTGTTTCGATTGATGATTGGTGTGGGCAACCCAGGCCACCGTCGGCAGTGCCATCCCTAAGCAGGGAACCTGAGCTGTATAAGAAAGCAGGCTTTCTTAAGCGAGAGAACAAATAAGAAAGTAGATATCCTCCATAGTTTTTGCTCCAGGTTCCTGCCTGAGCCCCTGCCCTGATGTTCTGAAGCCTATAACTGAAATAAACCCTCTTCCCCCACATATTGTGCTAGTTTGGGGTATTGATCTTAGCAACAAAAAGCAAGCTAGGATATGATGTGGGATTCCCCTTTGTATGCTGTGATCACCACTGATTAATAAAGAAACTGCTTTGGGCCTGTAGCAGGGCAGAACAGAGCCAGGTGAGGAAAACTAAACCAAATGCTGGGAGGAAGAAGGTAGAGTCGTGAGACACCATGGAGCCACTAGAGGGGAAAGACACGAGCTGCCAGCTGGAACCTTGCCTGTAGGCTACAAGCCTCATGGTAAAATATAAAATAATGAAAATGGGTTAATTCTAGATGTAAGAGCTAACTACCAATACACTTAAGCTATTGGCCAAACAGTATTACAAATAATATTTTTTGTGTGTGGTTATTTCGGGTCAGGGCAGCCGGGAACAAACAGGTAGCCTCTGCCAACAAGGATACACCCTCACTGTTGCTAAGAGACACACCCTCACTCTTTCTAGGACACATCCTCACTGTTGCTAAGACACACTTTCACTGTTGCTAGGACATACCGTCACTGTTGCTAGGACACACCCTCACTGTTGCTAGGACACACCCTCACTATTGCTAGGACACACCCTCACTGTTGCTAAGACACACCTTCACTGTTGCTAAGGCACACCTTCACTGTTGCTAGGACACACCCTCACTGTTGTACCTAAGGGGGTCTTAAACTTGTGATCCCCTGGGCTCAGTCTGGGACAATAGGCCTGTGTGGCCATGCTAGGCTCCGACATTGTTTTTGTTGTTGTTGTTGTTTAATGTCAGACTTTACATGCTGTTTACAAAATTTATACAGAAATGCACTGAGCCAAGCTATTTCTGAAGAATGACATAAGAAACCACTCTCTTGCATATCAGGAAGACTCAAGAAGCTCTGGAATTGAGCCAGTGAGGTATTGGTGCAGAGGCAGCAAACCACTCAGCAGCCTTGAGAGATCAGGATAATGGAAGGACACACATGTGGACAGAGATGACACCACAGATCTGTGTGCAGGGTGATCAGATCCTACCTCAGATAACACAGAAAGCAGTACTCGCAGAAGGGTAAAATATGTTCAACTTAAAATGAAGCAGTGTACCACAGTTCATTAAAATGCCCTATAAACCAGCAAGAAAAAGACAAGCAACATTGGAATCATAGATGCTGGGGAGATGGGGGTGGGTAAGGCGCTGGCCTCCTAAGCCTGAAAATCAGAATTCAAATGAATGCTGAGAGGCCATGATAGGGCTCTGTAATCCCAGCACAAGACCTGTTGATCTTTAAGCTCTGGGTTCAAGCCGCCTAAGTACAAAAGGTGTAGAGAGCTAGGAAGATACCTGACACTGATCTCAGGCCTCCACATGCTTGTGCACAGCCATTTATGCATATCTTCACACATGTCCACCCATGCAAACATGCACACCCACACACATACATACCCTTGTGCCACACACATACACCTGCAAAAAGAAAGAAAGAAAGAGGAGAGAGAGAGAGAGAGAGAGAGAGAAAGAAAGAAAACAAGCGAAGAACTTGAAGATGTACTTCAGAGAGAGGAGCACAGGCAAATGCCTAAAAAACACCCTCAAAGGTGTTGCCGTTGTTGGTGACAACAGGAATTCAACACAATGATTTATTGCTGTCTGGACACCAGGTTCTTGAAATCAGCAAAGCTGACGAGTCTGGGAGTGGGAAAGTTGACACTACCATATTGGAAAACCATATGAAGTCCATCCATAAAGTTCAAGAGGGCCATGGGCTCCAGCCCAGGGATCCACGCAAGCCTGGAAAGCTGCCCGAGGCACCTCAGTCTCAGGTGGCCAGCAGGCAGAAGAGCAATCAACATCCACCGGCTACAACCCCGTGATCTACAACAGTGACCTGCTTGTAAGACAGACTAGTGCAATAAAGGCACAAACATAATGGGACAAAACACCCACTCTTTGCTTGGATCTAAGGCCCATTCTGCAAGCGGGAACCCATACTTAACACTGCTAACGAGACCAAGAACCCAAGATTATATAGGACATGGACCTTGGAGGAAAACCTACTGCTATGATTCTGTTAAATGAACATAGCAATAAAATGACTGCCAATGACATACTGCCATACCCATAGACGAGTGCCTTGCTCACCCTTATCAGGGAAGCCTCTTCTTACAAGTAGGTGGGGCCTAATACAGACACCTGTAACAAGTGGACAATGTGCAGAGAGTGAGAGACTTTGGTGCACTCAGCCCCAAATGAGACTTAGCACTCCTCTTGAGACTGGAGGATCTACATGAAGAAGAGGTCAAAAGATTGTTAAAGTGTTAGAGGTGACAGGCAACTCCAAGGAACCAGTTTCTTCCAGACCAACAGGGCTGAAGCAATGTGAACTCACAGAGACTGGTTGCACACGTGAGACCTGCACGGGTTCAAACCACACAAAAGTCCAGCACGGAGAAATGGACATGGAGTCCCGACAAAGCTCCACCCCTGGCCAAGGAGCTGTTTGCAGCTGATGGCTCCTGAGAGCGGGCAATCCGTTTTCTTCCATGGTGTGACACTGGGTGGTGACCCCAAAACTCCACGTCTACACACCTGAGGGCCTTCATCGCTAGCCTTCTTTGCAATCTTCCTTTCTTAGTCTGCCTTCTGCTTCTCTAACAGAGCACGGCAGGTTGTGTGACACGTAAGTGACAGAAGAGCCTTGGCTGGAGAGTCAGAAGCATGGACGCCAGCAACCAACAAAGGCATTTACACAACATAGCGGAGGACTGGTGAGAACACGTGAGACAGCCAGTCAAACTCCCATTCCTACAGGAGCCTGTGCTAACACACTGCCAAGGTAACTAACCCATCCCAGGGATCATTAGTCCTCTCCCACAGCGCAACCTGCCCTCAAGACAGCTACCTTATTCCTGTAGTAGCTAACCCATTCCCTCTCATAAAAACTAAGCCACTTCTGCAAGAGCAGTGACAGCACCACCCCACCTCTCAGGGGCTCCAGCCCTTCACACTGCTGTGGTGGCAATGAGTGACCTTCTCGTGTGCATCCTGGAGGGAACTCGGGCACCCTCCCCTCCCCTCCCCTCGTCCTCCCCTCCCCTCTGCCGTCCCCTCCCCTCTACCCTCCCCTCCCCTCCCCTCCTTTCTCCTTCCCTCCCCTCCCTCCTTCCTTCCTTTCTATCTGTCTGTCTTTCTGTTTGTTGGTTCATTTTTTCAAGACAGGGTTTATCTGTGTAGCCTTGGCCCACAGATATCCTGGAACTAGCTCTGTAGTCCAGGCTGGCCTCCAACTCACGTAGATCCACCTGCCTCTGCCTCTTGAGTGCTGGGACTAAAGGCGTGCGCCACCACCGCCCAGCTTCCCGAGCACCCTTTAGAGGAAGTGAGAACCTGACCAACCCCTAGAGACAAGTATCTTCCTGATCCTGCCACTTAGGCAGGTCTTCCCTTCCAGGTTTTCTTCCTTTCCTGCCATATGGGCTAGGGATGGCACACATGTCATTGGTAAGCAGCAGTGAGCAGACCTCACAGATGGTCTGGGCACCTCTGGGATGGGAGGACACACTCTCTATTGACCCACCTGGTCATGGTCGCTCCATAATCCTCAAGCAGGTTGTGCATCTCCCCCTGCCCGCAGAGGTCCTCTTTTCCCCAGGTTCTCCACCCACCAGCATTTCCACAAATATTCCCTGAGGATTATCATATAGAAAACATTGTTACTGAGTGGGGTGGGGGGAGTGTGACCATGAAGAAAGTCAACAGGTTCAGGTCCTGGTGGGGAAATGACTCAAGCAGCCCCATGGGGAAAGGAAAGATCACGGTGACCGGCACACCCCCGAAAGCAGCATGCTGCCTGGCACAGCAGCGCTCATAGACACCACTTGGCCACTGGGCTGAGCAGCTGAGGTGCAATCAGCTTGCACATCCGACCAGCCAGCTGCTGTGCCCATGTTTCTGTCACTCCTTTGCAACTGAGGCACACACGCACACACCACCCACATAGCCCCACAAGCGGGCCCATGCCAGCGGGCATCTTCACACCTAGGAGCACCGCCTCCCACACAAAGCTCATTCATTTTGATTTATGAACATTACAAAGAAAAACCTGTCTTCTGGAGGATTCTGCCATTCCGACTCTGGTCCCCATGACACTGCTTCCTTCTCTCAGGTACCTAAAATTAGCAGAGTAATTCGGAATCTGTGTCTTTATTTAAAAGAAAAAACTGTAGGTGCAGAATTATAAAAATTTAATATGCTCCCAGGAAAATGAAAAATGAGAGGCTGTGATCTCGTCTAACACTTTCAAATGTGTTTATTAATTCATGTTTTAAATCATAAGTTTCATTCGGTGAGAGCCATGCACAGCAATAAGCCTGTTTTAAAATATTAATGAATAAACAATATTTCTCTATTGAAATATAACATGCTTCTTTGAACAATGGACCGCCAGTAATAAATCAAAACCAGGAGAAAATTGCATTTCATATTTAATACAAGTTGAACTCTGCCTTTTTATAAATGATATCTTTTTTGTTTAATTGGCGTCAGTTCAGATCTAGCAGATTGCTAATAAAATTCTGGATTTCCATATTTAATGATGCGTACACTTTCTGTTGAAATTTAACCAGGAAAAAAAGAGCCAGGTTTTTATTATTTCCTGAGACGGTGCAGAGGTGAGGCCTCTGCTAAGGTCTAGCCTGGAGGTGTGCGGACAGCCGGCCTGATCTCTTGAGTTAAAAGGACAATTCACCCACAGAGCCTCACTTGGTAGCTGATAACCCTGCTGCATGGTGGAAATGTCTCAGGCC
The DNA here is from genome assembly GCA_004026605.1 of Ondatra zibethicus. Classification (NCBI taxonomy): domain Eukaryota; kingdom Metazoa; phylum Chordata; class Mammalia; order Rodentia; family Cricetidae; genus Ondatra; species Ondatra zibethicus. Next base: position 243,947 of record PVIU01000647.1, on the reverse strand, counting down.
TGCCCTCCTCGTCGGATCAGTGAGCAGTCGTGAGAGAATCCCCCCATCTTACACAGCACACCACGTGGGTTCACTCTGTCTTTACTTACCTATAACGTTAGGTAGGAATGCTGTTATCACTTGGCTAGGAAACCAAGGCTTCAGAGGCCATGCCCAAAGTCACACACTACCTGCCAGATGGCAGAACTCAGCCAGGCTCAGGTGCCCTCGCTCTTTGTATTGCAGGGTGGTGCTTGGAAGCAAGATGCATTTGCCTGGGTTCTAACAACAGTGTGGGATCCACAGGAGGAGGCTTGAGCCTGTCTCTGGGTTTCCTTTGCTGTGCAGAGACACCATGACCACAGCAACAAAGGAAAACATTCAATTGGGGCTGGCTTACAGTTTTAGAGGTTTAGTCTGTTATCGTTATGGTGGGAAATGTGATATGCAGGCAGGCATGGTGCTGGAGAAGGAGCTGAGAGTTCTACATTCTTCTTTTTACTCTTTTAAAAAAATTGTTATTATTTTTTATTTTTTGAGCATTGACTGGTTTTTTTTTTTTGTTTTTTGTTTTTAAATATCCAGATTTAATGGAAGTTCTGCGCTCTTGGGTAGCCCTGAGTGGGGGGGAACCAGGAAGCTGCAGGCGACCACCGGGAGGAAGGAAAGGGACCACGTCGCATTGACTGGTTTTTGCCTGCCTGTATGCCTGTCTGAGGGTGTTGGATCCCCTGGAACTAGAGGTACAGTTGTGAGCTGTCATGTGGGTGTTGGGAATTGAACCCTGGTCCTTTGGAAGAACAACCAATGTACTTAACCCGAGTTATCTCTCCAGCCCAAAGTTCTACATCTTGATACACAGACAATAGGAGACTGCATTCCACACTAGGCATAGCTTGAGCATATAAGACACCTCTAAGCCTGCTCCCACAGTGACACACTTCCTCCAACAAGGCCACACCTCCTTAAAGTGCCCCTCCCTATGGGCCAAGCTTTCAAACACGTGAGTCTATGGGGGGCCGTACATATCCAAACCACCACAAAACCCTTTGCTGCTGTGGGATGATGCTCTTGCACACTGTAAAGATTTGTGACTCGCACTGGTTTAATAAAACGCTGATTGGCCAGTAGCTAGGCAGGAAGTATAAGCAGGGCAACCAGACCAGGAGAATTCTGGGAAGAAGAAGAAAGGCAGAGACATAGTCACAAGCCAGAAGCAGAGGAAGCAAGATGAGAATGCCTTACTGAGAAAAGATACCAGCCATGTGACTAAACATAGACAAGAATTATGGGTTAATTTAAGTTGTAAGAGCTAGTTAATAATATGCCTGAGGTAATAGGCCAAACAGTTTATAATTAATATAAGCCTTTGTGTGTTTATTTGGGACTGAACGACTGTGGAACCAGGTGGGACAGAAATATCCATCTACACCTTGCCCTGGGGTAATAAGTATTAGAGACTCCAGACCCAGCAGGATTATCTGTAGGGCACAGTACCAATCTGCCTGACCATGCCATGTTAGGTGGTAGGCGCACAACCACTAAGGAAGCTGATGCACAGGAAGGTTATGTGACTTCCCTAAGAATGCACACAGCTTGTATGTGACGGAGCCTGGACCAGACCCAGATTCCTTGGGAGCCCAGATTCCTGGTGCTAAGTCTTGGGGCCCTCTTAACCATGCAGCTATGTGTTGATCTGACTGGCAGTGACCATCTGACTGACGAAATAGGTTCCTGGCTCTGCACTTGGGCCTGGCTGGAAGAAAGTTCCTGCATATCAGCCAAGTCACCAGTTAGGGAGTAAGTTACTGGGACCCAAACTAACTGGGAACAAACTGCAGGCCTGCCATTGGCCTTAAGTTCATATGGAACTCAACCCCGGCTCTATTTGATTGATACTTTAGGCTTAGCAGTGGTAGACAGGACCCAGAAAGTTCACAGGCCCAATGCCACAGGAAAGAGACACTGACAAGGCATGGGGTTTAAGATGTGAATTGGGGAGCACAAAGGCTGCTCAGTGGATAAAGAGTTCACTGTGCGAGTATAAGGACTAGAGTTCATAGTCCCAGAGCTCACATAGAAGCCAGGTAGGCACGGCAGCCATGATCCCATGAGAGCTTCAGGGAGAGATCCTGACTCAATAAATAAGGCGGAGAGCAATCAAGGAAGACACTTGACGTTAACTTCAGACCTCTACACACATACATATGTGTATAATTGGGTATAGATGCACCCGTGTACATATGAGCACCAACACACATGTGGATGTACATACATACACCACACACACATACAAAAAAGTAAAAATTGGGTTCAGACACACCAAGACTTAAAATCTGTTTCTGTGTATGGCTAAGTGGTTGTCAGCCTTCACAGCCCTGACCTTGGTGGGGTGGCATCCCTCCTTCAAGCCTTAGATGCGCCTCATAAAAGTGGGCAGCTTAACAGAGCAACTCTAGTGGCCCCTGTGTACTGAGGTATGTGATGCTCGTGCATCACGGATGTGTGCAGTGCTGTCATTTGTGAAAGCCCACAGTAGGGGAATAAAGGACAAGGCAGAACTATCAAGGAGGCAGGGGGCAGAATTGGGCAGAGCCTGAGACTTGGAGAGATACCATGAGCACAAAGGAATTCAGACTCAGGATGCTGTAGCAATAAAGTTCCCAAAGGGGTCATGCCCCAGCCTTGTGCTCAGTGCCTATCACTAGCCATGGTGCTAGGCCCAAGCCAGCCCTAGAGCACTGGTTCTTTCATCCTTTAACTTGGTGATCCAGACGTGTGGCATCACACGATGAGTCACCATCACACACCTCAGTACACGCAGGCATGGGTGGAGAATCATGTAAGGTCCAGGGGGACAGAGGAGGATACTCCTGGCCACACTCCTTGAAAGGACCTCACACTGGAGGCATAACGGCCATCATTCACTGGAGACTCTTATACCTGCTATGGTGGTAGCTGGAAGGTCAGCAATGTTGGCCTAGGTATAATGGTTTAGTTAAACCGGTGCAGTTCCCTGAGGGGCCTCTGTGGGTCCCAGGCGGGTGGGAGACAGCACATGAGAGACCTCAGTGGGTCAGCGGGGCAGCAGGTCCCACGAAGAGCCACAGTGGGTGAGAGATGGATAGTCACCATGCAGAGAAAGTGGGTATAGTTTATTTAGTGGGTTATGGAAGGGAAAGGAAAGGGAGAAGGGGAGAAGGTGGAAGAAGAGAGAGAGGCACAGGGGGAGGGGGAGAGAGCAGAAGTTACCTATTCCAGAGAGACAGAAAGAGAGAGTGCAGGCTGGAGGAGGCAGGACCTCCCTAGGTGGAAGGTGAGGGGTTGGAAGAGGGTGGGGCTTGTCTCTTAAAGGGACAGTGTACCCAGGTGACAGACCAGGCCAGCTGATCGTAACACTAGGTATGAAAGATAACCAATAAACAAAGGTCATGTGCCCAGGATGGTTCCTTCACGAGGTATGGCAATAGACATTTACCCCTCCCCAAATCTAGGAATCTAATCCTGACATCACCTTCCACATAGAAGGGCTTCTCTAGTACACAGCCCCATTAGAAATGAACAGTTGTTGGGGTGCTGGGGCTCCAGACACTATGAACACACATTCTCACACAAGCACACATGTTCTCATCCATCCACCATTATGCAAGACCCCTTGCCTGCAAATGGCTGGTTCAAGTGACTCCCTGCTGTTATTACCTTTGGCTCCATGGGTGGGTCTTACCTGTCTTGCCAATACCCCAAAAACAATGGTTTTCAAAATCAGAAGAGAAAGACTCCCCGGATCAAGCTCCTGTGGTGTGGGACTGACTTTATTGTCTCTGGATCTGGTCTTAACCCATTGTTTGATCCAGGAGAGGTACCCATCTGAAATCTCCCAAAAACCCACCACTAAATCCACACAAGACCCTTGGGGCTAATGCTCATGTGCTCTTCAAGCCTGTAAACTATCCCTGTCCTAGAGATGCCCAGAGACTGGCAGGAAGGCCAGTGTAGCCTCTCAATGTGTCTCCAGAGGAGGCAAAAAACTGCACGTGTCATCTAAGCCACCACATGGTTGTTCCTACATCAGTGTCCCCAGAAATAGCCAGACTCTTTCCATATCCCTGCCAAGTGTTAGGAAATCCCCAGTAAGTTCTAGTGAGTGTTTCTTTCAACAGGCTGACCCAAGACAAAAGCCAAGATGGTCCTTGGGTATCTGGGGATGCTAAGGAAGATGAATTTGTGTGTGTGCATCTGTATGTGACATTTCCACGGGATCTAGTTTGTAAAACCAAACAGCCCAGGGATTATTTCATGTACAAAAATAAGAAAGGCTAACCTACAAGCTAATTGAATCATGCAAATGATTGTTTAGCCATGGGAGAGATTCCTATGGGCAGGCTGAGCACTCACACAAGGGAGGACAGCTGTGGAGGGCGATCTGTTTTATAAAGTTTATCTGCACAGAATAACTGCTGCAAGATTAATGGGGTGGCGGCCCCAGCCCTTGTTCTGCCTGGTTCTACCAGCTGAAATAGGAAAACAGATATATTTATCATAGACATTTGCTGCAACTGATTAACATTAATCTGATTTCCTGTGAGTCAATTTCCTTGAGATATAGTAAACAGGCCAATTATCTGCAATGGGCCTCTTTTATTATAAAGATTTGGACATTAGTGACAAACATGTATGCAAATATATGGACTTTATTACAACCTGAGTAACACAAAAATAATGTTCAATCTGTTAAAAACATCTAGCTGGTTGTACATATTGAAAACTGGGAATGTTAAGACAGGGAGAAGGGTGAAGGTTACCTTTTGATTGGCATGTGGGGCCCACTCTTTCCAAACCTCTGCTCACCTCCAGCTACTTAAAGAAGTGAATAGGACAAGACTCTTGCTATTCAAAAGACCATCTAGCAAGTTTCAGAGCCACATTAGGTCAGATGAATGTAAGTGCCGAGGGCAGCAGGCCCAGGTTGTCCCAGGTCTGTGCTTCAGTTTCTCAGCCCATAAACATGGGAAGGGATGTGAGATGGTCTAGTGGATGGTCAAAGGCCTCACCAGGGACAGCAGCCAGCAGCTTAGCTTCACTGCCACCCTCACCTCTATAGACCATGTGCCCTCCCCCCAACCTCCATCCCACGCCTGTGCTAGCTCAAGGAGCAGAGACACAAATGGCATTCAGGTTTAATCAGGAAAGCAAAGTTTATTCATGTTTGAAACTACATATAACTACCACAAGGAAGACTTCTCAATCCAGGGTGTGAGCCAGTAGAAAGGAACACGGAACGCTTTTAATACATCAGAATCACCGCCACAAATTATTGTCACGACTCAGTCAGTTTCAGAATCGCATACAATACAAAAGGAGGAGAGGGCCCGCCACACAGGGTGAAATGCACAGTGCTGAATACTGAATCTGAACGCATCACAAGAACCCGCCTTTTTTTTTCTTCTTTTTTTCTTTATGGGTTAGTAACAAGATGAAGGACATTCAAACGCTTCTCAGTATTTACAACAGCTTGGCTGATCCTGTGTTAAGAGTCAGACCCAACATTGCCGATCTCGGCTTTTTAAAGGTTGCAAAAGCAACCCTGAGTTTTCTTTTAAAAGATTACAATGTACATTACATTTTGTGAAGGGAAACAAAGTTAATTACAAGATGCAAAAAGATAAGAAAGAGACAAACTACAGCGTGAGTATTGTTCAGAGGTAGTAAGTGAGCGCTCTAAGCTACAGAACATGTTGGGATTCTATTGGTTTGAATGAGTTCGCATGAGGTAATAAAGCTGTGTTTTGATTGGTGGGATGTATAAATACTCTTTTGCTACACTATATACAGCACTCCCGAGAGCAGGGCCTTCCCAGGCTGCCCAAAGGACGAGCACACCTTGACAAGTCTGTGCAGCACCCAGCGCACATGGTCAAACCCAGACAGGTCTTGTTTTCATCTCTGTAGCAGCGAGATCTTCACCTCAGGGCAATCTGGATCCGTGGTCTCATCAGCGCAGACTCTGGGCTCTGGTGCTTCAGAGGGAGAAAGGAGGCCACCAGTCTTAGACCTAATTACAACGTAAGAGATGGCAACACAAACATGACTAGGGAAGTTCTGAAACACACCTTCCTTAGGAGAGGCAGGCAGACAGCGCCTCCCCTCCAAGCCCATTGGTGACATGAGGACGACAATGACTTTGCATGGAAATCTGAGGGGTTCAGCTCAGGCAAGGTGAACCTTGCACACTCTATAATCGGGGTCTAGCACAGACGGTACTTCTTACCCTTAAGGCCAAGTAACTGGCAACTGTGGAACCATTAATGTAAAAGATCGATAAAAATTATGATGAAACAGTCACAGAACTGTCAACAATGTTACATCTTGGCCTAATTGGATAAAGTGCTTTCTTTTAAATGTGTGTCTTAAGTTTAAATACAAATGATAATGATTCCTTAAAAAACAGGTTTCCCGAGTTCTCTAAGAAGACAAGGTTTACAGTAAAGCTGTAGGTGGTGGGTTACAAAACGCTTTCCTTCTCCTCCTATTGCTCTGAATGCGCTTATCAGGGCATGTCAGCTGGGAAAGCCCCGGGGATTAGTTAGAGGTATCCGAGTGCACGCTGCCCGGGCCTTCCGTAGGAGAAGTCACAGAAGATGGAGTTGTTGCGTCCTGCCAGCCTCCATTAGCCTGAAAGGAGAGGCACAGTTCAGTGGGTGCACGTCTACATATTAATTCCACTTCCCAATTTAGAACACCCAGACAACAACACGAGAGCAAAGATGCATTAGCAAAATGTATTTTCTGAACCCACTTTGGCAGGAGTTGGAAGCATGTGTTAAAGTGGGATTAAATGTATGTAAAACAAATCCATCCCATCAAGTAAAGATTGGGTGATAAATCAGCTTGGTGAAGATGACTTCAGCTAGTCCCAAGCTGACATGGAGCTTGGCCTCTGATCTGCTGGTAAAAACCACCACTCAAAAGCAACCTTTCAGAAGAGGCAGTGGGGAAACCCAACTTGATGCCTTGGTGCAACCTTGAGCTCCAGGAAACAGACACTCCAGCCAGCTTCATCACGGAGAAACTGCCCACACTTCTCCCACATATGCCTGACAGTCAGCTAATGTAACCCTTGGAAAATGAAAGCCAGAATTTCCCTCCAAATAGGATCTTCCAGAATGAAAATGTATGAACTGTGGAGGGGTACATGCTATTCAAATCGGTTTTCCAATGATCTGCAAGTGGAGCCCCTCGTTGGGATGGCGCCGCTGCCACATGCTGTGCCCTTCCCGCAGCCCTGCACCAGCACCAACAGTACTCAGAAACAAATTCGCCTCATGTCTCGCCCGATAGAGGCAATTGCTGAAATCAATGTCTGATCAATTTCTGCTGTGGCAGAAAGCTTGTCGCTACGTATTTTTATGTCAGTCAAAAAGAGGGAGGTGCTGGGCTTGTGAGTTGGGGAACACTGAGCAGAACTGATGGGGCGAGCCGGTCTGGAGGGAAGGCAAGGCAAGGGCGAGCTGCCTGATACTGTCCCCGAGGCTCCAGCTAGCCTGGCCCCACACCCCACAGAACTCCTTGTTCTCTGCTTCCCTCCTGTCCATCTGTAATTTCTCCAGAGAGTCCATATGAAGGTCTTTTGGGCGTGACAGCTGCTCCTCCCCAACAATAGCTGTGTGTGTGTGACTGCTGTGGCTTTCTGGACCTGGGTCTGGGTCCCAGGGCCTTGAGCATGCTAAAGTTCTCTGTCATGAAGCCACATTCCAAGCCCATGCTGCCCTAAAAAACACCTTGTCTTCTGTTTCTCTGCATAGCTCTGCATATAAAAGCCCTCCCATCTCTCTAGGACAGGGGCTCCCAGCCTTCCTACTGCTGTCACCCTTTAGTACAGTTCCTCACGTTGTGGTGATGCCAACCACAAAACCATTTTCATTGCTACTTTATAAGTGTAATTTTGCTACTATTATGAATCATATTGTAAATATCTGCTATGCAGAATACCTGATATGTGATTCCTAGGTAAGGGTCATTCAACTCCGGCAATGGGGTTGCGGCCCATAGGTTAAGAACCACTGCTCTAGAACCAAGGGTGAGGGCTAGAAAGAGGGCTAGGCAGGCAGTAGGGAGAAGGATGAGTAGAAAACCTAAAGGGCTGGTAGTCTAAATGAAAAAAAAAAACTGCAGCTTGAGATATCAAATTCTGGGTAGGAAAGGGAAATAATAACCCATGGCACTGTTCTTGAAAGCTTCAATCATGCCAGGTTGGGTGGTGACAAGCTCATGTGTGTCCCCTATCTAAAGGGTATGCTGTTTCCTCTCAGGTATGAGAGTCTCCTTAGGAGAAGGAAGTCTTACATAGATCCAAGCATAAAGAGATCCCATCTGAAGTAAACATCAGTCCTCTTTTATCCAAACTTATAAACAACAAATGTACAATATTTCTCCCTGCATGGCAGCTGCAGGAGAGGTTGTGAACGAACATTCTTTTTTTTCTTTTTCAAAATAAATTAATCCTTACTCTGGTGGTTTGAGATTATGCACTGTATTATACAACAGTGTCTTATCAGGCCTCATCAGTGAAGATGGAATTCATGTCTGTAAAATGCTGCAGGCAATCACGACTTCATATTTTATCATGTTGATAAGGATATCGCACATTCTCTGAAGCATTTCAAAACACTTAAATGAAAAAGGAGAAAAGCAACTAAAAGGCTTTTTATATGGCTTGTTGTGGGTTATTATGAGTTATTTATAAACCCAAAAAGAAAGATTTGACATTTCAAATGTAAAAGATTTGAGTATTTAATGGTCCTTTTTTTCCTTTACAATTGAACATCCTCAATCACTTTTTAAGTCATTAATATTTACTCTTAGAGCAAACGAAGGCCCTAAAAGGGAGGCCATTCTCCTCCTCTCTCCTTTACAGAGCTGTGTGCTTGCCATTTCCCATCCACGCCAGCATAGGAAACAAGGGAAAGCTTGTGAATCAGTAGCAAAGGTTGCTCTATGTTAAAGCAGAGGCCATTAAACTCACAGGTCACATGTTGCACCCCATGCCCACAGCCCAGTCAGCTGCCGGAAGAATGGGGTTCTTTGTTTAGCATGGCTGCTGATATGCTGGGTCTCCAAGGTTATCACCTTCACCTGCTCTGTGCTCAGGGGAATTCTCCTGCTGCTTGACTCTAAGATAAATGACCTGTTTCCCACCATCTCCCGAACACAGCATGGCTGCTGGAAAATGGCATCTTGATGGGCTGGCACTTAAGTGCCCACTGATGATAGGACATCAGCCCCTTCTGGGCATCTGAGAGGGCCTCAGAGGACAGCTAGGTAACAAACATCAAGCACTGAAGTCCATAAAATGAAACCATAGCAAAGATACTGCCACCCCCAACTGCCAACAAGATGTGGAGCCAAGTCCAGTGACTATGACCTTGTCCATTCCCACAGCTGCCTCCCGGGACTCACGTTTAAGGTGTGTGGACTGTACAGTGAGTTTGCTCCAAGGCCATCACTGTAGCCTCCCGTCTGATTGATAACATGACGGAGGGTATCCACCTAGAAGTGAGACGGAACAGAATTCATCACCTCAATCTATTAAAACACCATCACTTACAAAAGGGAACAATTTGAATTACATGTGCCACAAGGGTGGAGCATCTCCAACGAAAGACAAATTTATCAATCAAATGTGACTGGAGGGATTTCAAAGATTCCTTGCATATTTAAACTCACACACCTTTGTTTTTCACACCAGCCAAACAATAGCATCTTCATAGTAATGCAGACTTTCCATCTACAGCAAGCAAATGTGTGTGGCTGTGGGTGAAAATCTACTCACAGATAATGAATGCTGAATCAATCTCCCCACCCCAACACACACCCATCCCGACCACCAATGCATAAGACTAAGAGCACTTGTTCTCAGTTAAGAGGACAAGAAAGGGGTTGCACCTGGAATCTACTTTAAGAATTCAGGTTTCAGTTTCCTCACTTACAAAAATGCAGGAATAAAAGAGCAGTATGTTCTCTTGTTCATTCTTTTCCTCTCTCTCTCTTCCTACCCCCTCCCTGTCAAGCACACACAATCTTCTATTCTGTCATAACAAAGACCCCCCATCTCCATGAGCTCAAGCCAGAGCCGAATGCATTCACAAAGTTCATCAGCTTTGAATCATCAAAGACATTGTCCACTTGACTTCTCACTGAATTAAGAGGTGGGCAAATGTGTCCCGTTTGGATGCACCCAGCACAGGGTCTGCATGAATGTGCAGACCACTTCATGGGTCAGAGTGGGGGAGTTTTGAGCCCAAACCCTACCCTGCCAGAAAGGCCCCAGCTGGGGCATTTCTCCTACCTGTGACTGCACATTGGCTCCGACTTGGGACCCTTGGTAAGAATCCCCATTCAGACTCTGCATGTTCATGAACATGTCCCCAGAATTTGGGAGGCTAAAAGAACCAGAAGAACCTGGAAAGGAAAGAGTTAAGTAGCTGAATAACAGAGAGCTACACACACAATCCCCAAAGACCTAGAGGCAGGGAAAGGAAAAGAGACACAGAAGGGAGAGGCATTTTCAGCTCTAGAAGGACAGAGCATTAATTCGAGATCTAGAAGGTCCTGCTATTCACTCATGTTACACACAGGAAAAACCTTATAGAGGGCAAACCCAAATGAGAAACAGAGACAAATCAAAATAGACAGAAAAACACCCACAGCCTTCTTATTTCCATTTCTCTCTAGACTTAGTCATCAAACAAGCTCTTCAACATTGCTGTCATGGTGGAGAATTACCTGGAGAAGACACACTTTCCTCATGCTCTTTCTTAGCCATTACTCCACCTTCCCATCCACTAGTGTCTGTGACCCATTAGAAATGACGGAAGTGTGAGAAAATAAACACCCTTCCTTCTGGACCTTAAATATGTATTTTAAAATCACCTTAGAATGCCTCCAAGCCCCTCAAACCATCTGCTGGGGCTAGCTGCACCTTTCTTTCACTGTCAGTTACGTTCCCTGTAATTTAAAGACATTTCTTTGGGGGCTGGACAGATGGTTCAGCAGTTAAGAGCACTGCTTGCTCTTCCAGAGTACCCAGGTTCAATTCCCGGCACCCATATGGCAGCTCACAACTGTCTGTAACTCCAGTTCTAGGGATCTGGCATCCTCACACAGATATACATGCAAGCAAAACAATGCACATGAAATTTTAAAAAAATAATAAAGTTTAAAAAATAAAGACATTTCTTCTAACTCCAGCATGAATGCCACATAAAATGTCAATAGAATGCTTTGTCAAAAGCAGTGCATTTATCATCAGCTGTGGTCCGCGCATGTAATCCCAGCTCTTCAGTTAAGTAAAGAAATCATTAATTTGAGGACAGGTGGAATTCAAGACCATTCTGGACAACTTAGTAAAACTATCTCAAAAAATAAAATAAGATAAAATAAAATAAAATAAAAATTAAGGGCTAGTTACGTAGATGAGCAGCAAAGTACTGAACTTGCATATGCAAAGCCCTGGTTTCAACCCATACCACCCTCCTCCCCCCACATGCATGCACGCGCACACACACACACACACACATACACACACACGGCAATGCATTCATAAGTTCAATACTATATCTTTATATGTAAGTCCAGCAAGCTAAATGGCAAAGACAGAGGCTGCATCTAGATCCTGCAACCAAGTGCCCAACATCCAGCAAATAGCCCACATTCCCACCTGCTGATTCACTTTGACAGACCACCACAAAACAGTATGTGGTAGAACTTTACATACCTACTGAATTAAAGGCCATGATTAAGTATAAAGATTCCAGAATCTACCAGGAGCAGGCAGGATTCACTGTGAACAGTGCGCACCAGCACGGAACATCTCCACAAGTGAACATCAATCTCCCCTTAAGCTCCACTGTGTGCTCAGTGAGGCTGCAGCTTCAGTCTATGGGATGGGGCACAGTGGCAGAAGCCTGTCTGGCTGAGTGAACGTGTCATACTCACCAGAGTTCGGCGTGGTGGGTGAGTTGGTCTGGTTGTTCTGCACGGCTGCAGCCACCGCATGTGCAGCTGTCACGGCTGTTTTTGCAGCATAGAGATTGGCCTCCTCTTGGAATTTGCCGATGTTCTTCTTGTACCTGATTCGTTTGTTGCCAAACCAGTTGGACACCTACCAAATATAGGAACATGGAATGGGAAGGGTAGAGAAGTCACACAAAAAAGTCAAACTTCCTGTCCTTACTTGGGATGACAAGAGGAGCCTCTGGGTGACACAGCGCCCTGCCTTCACACCATATGGGTAGTGCATAACAGTTTTAGGGGTTCGCTTTCCATTTTGGCATACTCTTTTGTACTCTTCTGGAAGAACAATGCTTCCTGGAACTAGCCATGGGAATACTACAATGGCTGGGGCCACTGCTCATAAAAATACCCAATGTCATCAAACATAGCAATGAGATTACTAAAAGAAGCTGAAAAGCTACTGGAAACATTTGTTAGATTAGGTATCATGAAGCACACTTGAAGAATGACTTATTGTTCTTTTGTGGACCTGGAACAATTTTTGGCAGCTATATAGTAGAATCATGTTTGGTCTGCTGAAGAGGGACATCAATTAATAATGGATGAAAAATCCCTTTGTCTCTTGCCTTGGAAGACACTGCATGTCTGCCAAGATGGCTTCTCAGGCTCTGCCAGCGACTATGTAGGAAGCCTCAAGTTGAAAACTCAAGCCATCTCCATAAAGTCAAATGCAAATGCAGAGGAATGGCTGATTATATAAAGTAGAATACATATTTTTTCTTTTTTTTCAAACCTCTTATGATGTCAGCTAGTACAAATTTAAAAGAGGATGTTGGCAGATGTCTGATTTCATCATAGCTCATAGACAGCAAAACTGTAGCCCAATGCTCAGTGATTAGAGTCACACCATGTGCCTAGGTATCTATAGCCAAGCTATGTAGAGACACTGAAAGTCACACAGCCATACATAGGAAGGCATGCCCATACTGTATCGTGGAGTCTGCCTCTCTTTTGTTAACGTGACAACTTAAAGATATTCCCAGGAATGGCCTACTCATCCGGCAGAGGAACTGCTGGTGTAGTATCAGGGCCACTGTTCTACCCTAGGTGTTATCCATAAGAGCTCCTCAGGGGCCCTGGGCAGAAACAAATAATGGGATGCAGTTCAGAGCCTTCCAACCCAATTTTCTACAGTGGGCAGCCCGCTGGCCGCCTCTGCCAAGTCTTTAATTGCTTTGGAAATGGTGCTCTCATTCTTCAGCTGATGGCACTGGCCCTTTTGGAGAAGGCTAGAAAGTCCCGGCAGGGGATCCCTGAGACCGAGACTGCAATGGCCTCACTGCTGTCCATATGCTGCCTTAGGAGCACCAAGTACACACATGTACACACATACATACATAAGCACACTTTTGAGGACCCACGCTACAGCACAGGCTCCCCAGACAGGAATAAAGAAAAACCCATCCAAAATCGAGACACTAGAGATCTACGCCATCTGGCTGTTTCTGTCAAGGCTTGGGAACAAGGTAGTTGTCCAGCTGTCCTCAGCCCAGTGTTCAGCCTCTCGGCAACGTTCTGCCAGAGGTTCATTTTTTCCATGGTTCCTCCATATTTTGTTACTTTCTCCTCCTCCTTCCTCCGTCTCTCTGCCCCCCCCCGTCTCCTCCAAGGATCACCTCTTGGGCATTATCTCTATCTCTTCATCCTCATTCAAAACCTTCAGTGGTCTTCTCTATATGACTCTGAGGTTTCTCTTTCTATTTCTAACTTCTATGAAGAATTTTAGATCTGTGTAGATACCCATAAAACCCACCATAACCTCCGGCACATCTGGTTTAAGAGGAAGGGCAGGAGCTTCTCCTCTTTCCTCTCCATGCTCCCTCTCAATCCTCACCGCAGATGTGATGCCAACAGCAGAGTCCGTGACTCCATCCTTGGATAGTCCTGAGTGGACATAATACTTTATTCTGGACAAAAAAAAAATCTGGTTCTTCTCATGTCCTCACTGGTCTTACTTCTGACAACTAGAATTCATGAAATGAGGTCCATATGCTCCAACCATAGGACCCAACTCCTCTCCGTATTCTTTCTACAGTGTGGGCCTACAGCAGGTGTGCATAGGGATGGCCTGGTGGGAAGATACTCTGGAGAAAGAACAGGCACAGAGTTAAGCTGGAGATCAGGGTGGAGGGGAGAAAAGACATAATGCTGGTGCAGGGCTCAGGCCTGAAGCAGGAGATGGGGCATAAGAGGGATTTCTATGCAGAAAGAACCAGTATCCACGAGCCTTATAATACCTTCCTATAGCAGAACTACGTCATTCTAAAGAGTAATTTATTTTATGTATATGCATGTATGTATACCTATATGTGTTTATGTGTACCACAGAGTGCAGGAGCTTGAGAAGGCCAGTATCAGACTCCCTGGAACAGGAGTTAGAGGTTCCAGGATTTGAGCCACCTGATGTGGGCACTAGGAATTGAACCTGGGTTCTCCTTGAGTACAACAAGAGCTCTAAACCACTAAGTCATCTCTCCAATAGGTCATTCTAAAAACAGAAAAATGGGTCTGGGGTGTAGTTTTTGTGGGGCACTTGCCTGACATACACAGAGCCTTGGGTTTCATCCGTAACACCACACAAACCAGGCATGGTGGTGCATACCTACAATTCCCGCATTCTGGAGGCAGAGGCAAGAAGACTGGAAGTTCAAGATTATCTTTGTCTCCATATTAAGTTCAAGGCCAGCCTTCAATGCCTTAGGAATTGCGAGGAAGAAAGGAAGGAAGGAAGGAAGGAAGGAAGGAAGGAAGGAAGGAAGGAAGAAGGGAGGGAAGGAGGGAGGAATGAAGGAAGGAAACCCATAAATCCAAAAGCCAACTAACCAACCAACCACAACCCATGAAGAACAGGATAGAAACAGTACCCAAAGGTTCAAGTTCCGACACTGCTTCTTAACACAAATTCTCTTGGAATCCACCTCACCTCCCATAGTTCCTAGCCTCAGCTCAGGAGGTCCATCTCCAGCTGGCATGCTCATGGCTGCTTTCAAACAGAACAGCCCTCTGGCTTTCCTAACTTGACCTGGTAGGTCTTAGAAAGAGTTAACTATTGAATATATTGTTTATAGTGCAAAGGGAGACTAGTCCCCGCTAAGGGGGAAATTGGTATTTCTTAAGAATAATTAATGAAAATTTCCCAACTCTGAATTTAGCAGCAAAGGCCCATCCTAGAATTCTCTCCTTCTCAACAATTCTCTGCTGGGTTCAGTACTTGTAGTTAATATTACCTTGACAATCAGAGAAGCTATAATACATTAATGAAACCTAGCCTGGAAAATCAGATTACAGCTTTATTAACAGTTTCGTAATTGAGGAATCTCTACCATGGAAGGCCTCATCTCTGGATATGTAAGAATCCTCTGTTTATGCACACCCCTGGACCAATCAAACAACAGTCATCACTAATAAAGGTTTATTTAATTCTCACAGTAAAATTTTAATATCACCAGCAGCCTGGGGAAGCTTTAGCAAGTGGGTTTGCTTGACATCAGATCGTTTCCATTCTGCCAGTCCCAATACTTCTTAATCTTTAATATCAAGGCAATTAAAATTAATGACCACTCATCTGCAGCTACTGTGGGCAGTGTTTCCTTGACATCTATTGTTTGATGGGATTACCTAGAGGTTAAACTAACAAGCAAGGTTTAATTGGAAGCAATGAAAGAAGCAGTGATCATACGTTATGTTTAACCTGCATAACCACATCTAAATGAATATCTAGAAATGTTAAACTATTTCTCAAATTAAAATATGCACATCACATACATTCTGATATCGCAAATTTGGATACTGTGGTAATCAGCTAGTAAGTTCACACAGCGCAACCGAGATCAGTGTAATTAATAAAGAAATTGACACCTAAATTCAGGAATGGTTTTCATCTTTTAAACAGATACAATTACTTGCAGAAGACCTATGGCTACTCAGTGGGAAGCAAAAAAGCTACAGGGTACACGACCCCTCTTGCAACAGTGTTCATGACAGGGCCAGGCTGCAGAACGGGCCACTAAGGACAGCCTGCTCTACCGTTGAACTGTGATGGTCTGTATATTGGTCCCACAGTGGAAACAGGCAGGAAATTGGTAAAAGGGAATGGAATATGCTGACCTGTGTTTCCCTTCTGAGTCTCACATCAAAGATCCATAGCCCTGCTTGTGAGGGACAAAGGGCCAGGCAAAAATTTTAAGATTAACTAAAAATGAGAAAAGTAACACTAGCACTCTCCTGTTGATGCTCAGTGTGCCCAACCCCAGATGGGGTCTCTGGAAGTCAGAGGAGAGGGAGGGTGTATTGTGTGGGTTGCTGAATGTCTCAGTGACAGAAAAACCTTCCAGTCTCTTCTACATGCTGTGACCATGCATGTCCCCCACCTACATTCTGCAGATCACCACTTTAAAAATCCAAGCTGTTTTGGGGTTGGAACCGTAGCTCTGTGGTGCCACGTACAAGGACCTGGGTTCAATATCTGGCATCGAAACAAAACAAGAAAATCCCCACGGCGACTTACTGGTTGGAAAGCTTTTGCACCTTCTTTATAAGGCTTCCCCTTATCCTCTCATTTTGAACTTTCAACTCAAATAGTCCATTCAAATGTAGGTGTGACCATATAAAGGCTAAATGGTTAGGACTCACGCTCTGCTTTCAAATCTACATTATGTCATCTACAAGCTGAATGACTTTCAACAAGTTGAGTCCGCTCTCATATAAAATGAGCATGATAATAACACACCCTCCTTGCAGAAAAGTTAGGTGTGTGGCTGGTCTAGGCACATGGATTATCTGACCACTGTAGCTATTATATCATCCATGATTTATCAGTGAAGGAATAAGAAAGCCAGACCATTTACAAGTTGCCCCAAATTACACAGCAAAATGTGATGGAACCAGAACTCAACCCAGTAATCCCTCATCAGCATTTTCTAAGAATGTTTACTGAGGACGTCATAGTCAATATTGGCCTCAGTGCTGTGGAAAGCTTGAAAAGTAACCACATGGCTCCAGTCCAACTTTACAATATGATCGTGAAAGCAAGGCCAGCCCCCAAAACAATTAGCAAAACTTGAAGGACAGTGATAAGGTCACACAGGGCCACAAAGATGTCCTAGCAGGTCTGAGAAATTAGAGGACACTTCCTCAGTAGGGAAGAAGCTGAACTGGCCTTGACTTCACCCCAGTCCTTAGTGCTTTAATTAAGTCTGAATTCCAGCGGCAAACCCTCCAGAAGTTCACACCAACACAAACAGCACAGCCTCCTCTCCCCAGACCCTAGGGACTAGTCACTTCTCCAATCCTTCCCCATCTCTCTCTCTCTTTTCTAATGATCTCTAGTTCCCCCACGCCCTTCCCTTCCTCCCCTCTTCCTTTCTACCCTACCCATGATCCCCATGCTCCCAATTTACTCAGTAGAGTTTGTCTTTTTCTCTTTCCTATGTAGATCCATGTATGTCTCTCTTAGGGTCCTCTTTGTTGTCTAGTTTCTCTGGGGTTGTGGCCTATAGGCTAGTTTTTCTTTGCTTTATGTCTAAAAGCCACTTATGAGTGAATACATGTTATATTTGTCTTTCTGGCTTTGAGTTACCTCACTTAATATGTTTTTTTCTAAATCTGTCCATTTGCCTGCAAATTTCAAGATGTCATTATTTTTTTACCACTGTGTAGTCTCCATCTCTCTTTTGGTAGTGAAAGAGTCAGGAAAAGCCATTCTAAGGGAAGAGGCTGGGACCATCTAGCAGTGTTTCTGGAAGAGGTGAGTTCTGAGAGGACAATCAAGGAGTAAGCAACATTTCGGGTAAGGGATGGAGAGACACTGGGATGTGTGACAGCCAAGATCCCTGCAGGTGGGGCAGCTGTGGCTGAGGAAGGGCAGGTAGAGCCCGCCAGTGTGCCTAGAAGGTCTCACACCACTGCAGCCCCAGGGTCCACAATATGATGGCTGATGGCGAGGGCTGCTGGAGCTGGCCTGTCCAGTGCGGAGCGTCTGTGAGCATTTGCTGCAATCCTCCCTAAAGTAATTTTGAAAAATCATGTACTTGCTCACACATTTTTTTATTCCTTGTACATTTTTAAAGTTGGCGTGCACAATTTTTCATTGTAAGTCTTAGAGTTATAAACAATGTTATTCAGTATGTCACAAACGTTGACATTTCAAAATAAAACTGCAACACTACTCCTTAAAATGTGGTCAAATACAATAGCACAGCAATTCGATACCACTATCCACGTTCAAACAAACACACTTGCTTTTTGAGATTCAGAATTTTACATTTTTGTTCTTAAAAATATATTTCCATTTTATTTCTCTCCCATATTATCCTAATGCAATATACTTTTATGCATAGCATAAGAAATATATGGAAATTTAAACATTTAAATTGTTTTTATTTCCTATAATATAAGGTTATACATGTTTGGTATTTCCTTCTGGATTAAGCTGTCACTGCACTTAATCTAAAATTGGTCAAAGCAATACAAATATACTTACTTTGGTAAATAAAAGTACTTATTTTGAACAATAAAAGTAAGTTTATTATACATGCATTTCTTGATCAGAGAGGCAGGGGTTATAAAATTCTGAATGAAGCATAGGTTATTACCAATATGCTTCATATTACTCCTTTCTGAGGACCAAAGAGGGCCTCAAAAGACTCTGAGGTACTGGGTCAATTCTTTCTTCTGGAATGGGTGATGGGAGATGGGAGGAAGGAAAAAACAAGTGACATGAAGCTTCCTGCAGCAATCGTAAGGAGCTGGGTTTGAGGAGGGAGAACATGCACTTATACAAAGGCCTATCAGTGAGGTGTAAGCCTCTGCATGGGTGCGCTAGAGCACACCCTCAGCTCCTGGTTGGATCACCAGGGTCTCCCTGGAGAATATTGTCTGAAGTGGTTGAGCTAACTCTAGCTAGGAGTTAATCCTTCTTGTGACCATAGAAGGGAAACCCTAGGGCAGGATGTACTTGGAGAAGGCCTCCTTCACTGTAAGCATGGGGCTAACTTGGGGAACCATTCCCATGGGACACAAAGAACATTTGCACTAGACCAAGAACCATTTCGTCAGCTCCAAGAAATCAAAGATGTTCTGAGTAAAGAAAAAAATGTGTGTGTGACTTATTATTTAGCATAATTTTTCTGGAGTGATGCCAACAAAAATATATATCCTTTGACCAACATTATTATAAGAACTTATCTTGAGGAATTTACAGATACTTGTACAAAGATATTTACCACACTCCTACTTACAATAACAGCAACAACAAAAAAGATAAAATTTATAGGAACCTGTATGATGGAAAACAATCATTGATTACAGATCATGTTGAAGAGAAATACTTATTGACATGGCACTATTCATAATATACTGCAAAGAGGGGAAAAGCTAAGTTTTCCTTTCATACAATATGAAATTGTTGTGTGTGAAAGACATAGATGCATACATACATAGACTTGCATTCATGTACAGGAAGAAAGTATCATCCCAACCACCAAAAGGAGGTCATGATTAAGGGCAGACTTTGTTGGCACATATTGCTTAACAAATAAGATTTCTATAAAGTACTTCTATCTGTACAAACATGGTAGTATGTGGTGTTCTCATATACACCAAGACAGCCGTGTCAATGGGCAATCACCATCCTGTCTGCACTTCACTGTCAACAGAAATGTCATTATGCAGCTTTGCTTTCCAAAGCAATTACTGAGGCTGAACATGGCTCTCAGCACACGGGACATTGAGGTAGGAGGATGGTTTGAGCCTGGGTGGTCGAGACCGGTCGAGGCAACACGGTACAGTAAGTATGTACCATTGGAAAGCCACAAACTTAGGAGTTTATGCTGGTCCCAGGGCTATAGGAAGAATAAACTCTTATTCCTTGTATGAGAGAGGTTTCAAATAGCAGGCCTGAGAATTCTGAATACAAAATTAAAATCACTTTATAAATCTCAAGCCATTATAATTTCCCAGCAGCTTTGTGTTTAAGAAAAGTTCTATGTTAAAATGAAAAGCTAACCCATCTACAATGTCTGTACAGTCACCAACAGGCAACTAACTGATCAGCTGGTTTTAATTGTATCTTCCATTTCCATTTCTATCACATTCATTTATCATGTCAATACCAACATTAAATAAAGAAGAAACCATCACTTAAAGACTTCCCCAGCACAAGTGCAAGGTACAAGCTCTTCCTTCATAGCGTTTCTGCACAGACTGCGCCAGGGAGAGGAGTCTGCTAACACAGAAGCATCACTATCAAAATTAACAAACTAAAAATTTATGAAGCACAGCTCTTGACAAACTTGCCAATGTGTCTCCTCATGTTTACTTGTGACGCATGCTTTATGTAGTGTGCCTAATTAAACAGACATTATGGAAAACTGAAATGGTGATCTGTGTAAAATGGGACATGGCAGTGTATCTGCATGGTTAATGTTTTACCTCAATCAAATAGTTCTTCCCTAATCAATATGTTCTCATTCCCATGCTGTAGCTCAGTTTTAAATGAAGAATAGAAAGCAAGTCTAAAGTTGCTTTAAAGTAAATGTGTTGGTAAACACTAAGCCTCAATTCATTCACTCCTGTGCCCTGCAAGGCAGGCGTCTGGTAGCTTCTGAAGGGCAGAAAGCCTAGACAGTCGCATGGTATGTGTCCCCAGAGGCTCCAAAGGACAGATAAATGGGCCTGAGAGCTAACCAGAGCCATCCCAGCTCTGCAAATTCCTGCCTATCTGACTATGGGCAAGTCATGAGAGTTAAGGCTCACCTGTCCTGGGCTACAAGAGGGGCCATGATGCCCACTTATGGTGCTGCTGTGAAAATTAATCTTTCTATTACAAAACCCTATTGGGTTAAAATATGGATCAGATTAATAATCCAAACCTTTTAAATTTCCATCTTAGAAAATCAACTCCAAATTTATAATAACTGGCTTGAAAACCAACTTTTGAGACACAGTCCACCTCTAATGGTAGAACCAAAAAACTCAAGATTCTGCTTCCACACTATGTGAAATAATTTAAAGTAGATCTACTTGTCAAGTATAATATTTTTTGTTTGTTTTTTTTGTTTGAAGCTGTGAAAAATTTTTATCGCCATAATGTGCTGACATCCTTACAGTTCGGCTTAGCCCTTTCTCCTCTACGCACGATGGACTGATAACCACTCGTGACATTTACAAAGAGGCTCATCTGCGAGTCTGCAAGCTGTCAGCCTTGCAGCCACAGTGCGCAGAGGACGGCACCGCTCATCTTCCTAAAACCCGTGCTGAGAGCTGCTTCCACAGATGCTGCGCCCTTTAAGATTACTTCTTCCCTCCCTCAGAAAAAAAAATCATTTCTCCCACTTCTAAAAATAAATCTAGGTTAGGTAAACACTCCATGGTTTCCTTCCTAGGCTCTAGAGAAGCCACAACATCTCACAACGGGGGCATCACAACTACAGAGCTGCTCTCAGTAGTGGAACTGTCACTGGGTAACACAGCATCCCAGAATCCAAACTCAAGGGTACTCTAAATAATAACAGGGCAGATTTTTACCCTGAGACGTTTCATATAAATCTAATGCCAGTAAATAAAAACATAAAATTTTATTCAGCCCTATATAAAAGTCCTAGCCAAGCACTACTACCCACCACACACATGCCAGTTTCTTTTGAAAAAGCCAGAAAAATGTCATTGGCTTTCTTTCCTTCTCTTTATTATTATTCCTTACAATGCTGGAGGTCATCCTAGGGCTTCTCACACACTAAGAACACTGGTCCCTGACTGACTTCATTTAAAAAGGAGAGACCTAGTCTCAAAAGGAATCCTGCCTTTGAACATACATGAACACATCTCACCAAGACCGCATCACAGGAGTAAAGAATACAGCAGGGCTATTTCGTGAGAGCCTAAGAACAGACTCATTCTTACCTCACCCTGGATCTTGGGTTTCTGGAGTCTGTGAGAACTTGGGGACTAGGTGCTGCAGTTAGAACCCTGATTTGTTGGAGGTCAGTAGCTCCTGTCCCAAATGATCAGCTTTCTCCCCCAAATGCTGGCTAAATGGATGCTAAATAGTACTGGCAGGATACTCATGACACACTACTCTACACTGCAATCTACACAGATGATCTCAATAACACTGAATCTCGCCAAGAGACATCAGCACTCCTTTTACACATAGAGCATGACTCGATTAAACAGCCTGCTGCAGGTCCTGGCACTCAGAATATGTGGCATGAGAGGGCACGCCCACTGTCTAGAATGGACTATGAGTAATTCGGCTAGGAGCTGGTGCACCTGAAGGACAATAGTTTAACAAGTTGAGTAAGACACGAGAAAAGGAAAATTACCACTCTAGGTTGTCCCTCCTTTGGTCTTCCATTGTCACCTTAAATGGTACCAGTTAATAAAACCATCAGTTTTTTTATCCGCATTCGACCCCTGGGCTCTAAGATCGCCCAGTGCTCAGGCCACTGACAGGCTTTGCCAGGGATTCTACTTTTGGACTGGTCTCCACCCCACACATCTCACGAGTGTTGGAAATACACTGTGTTCCCCAAAGCAACCCTCTTATTGTGGCCTTGACCTCTCACATGCCGTCTTAACTTCATTCTCATTCTGTTGGTCACCACCCATCCTCTTGTAGTACCATGCGGCAACATTTACCAAGGCTTCTTAAGAGTGCAGTGCCATGCTAAGCACTCTGTGGCTATCAATCTTCCTAACAACCAAATGAGGTAGGTTTTACTATTTTCCCTATTTTATAAACAAGAAAACAAAGACATAAAGAGTCTTACTAACTATTCCAGGCATGCAACTAGCAAACGGTGGAGCACACAAGCAAACCGTGCCGGTCTGAGCTCAGAACAGGTCTAGTCACTCGCTTCTCGGTTAGGCTCCCATTCCTACTTAGAAAGTTGTCTTTTCATTCTATTTCCAAGAATAAATCTTCCAACACACATGACTCATGCTGAACACTAAAAGACTGAAGACAAGTGTTTACCTACGTGTGTGTCCCTGTGTGAGTTTGTGCATGTGAATGCAGATAACCTGGAGGTCAAAGGCATTGGATGCCCCAGAGCTGAGTTACAAGCTGTTGCAAGCTGCCACATGTGGATTCTGGGAACTGAACTTGGTTCACTACAAGAAGTGTGTACTCTTAACCATGAGCCATCTCTCCAGTCCCGTAAGACAGACTTTTCAAAGAAGCAGTGCTTGGTTTTGGTGAGATGTAGTCTATTTTTCTTCGATTCTGGTCATCTCTGCTTTTACTTTTCCTATTTCCTTCTTTCCATTCTTCTAGTCTCCTATTAGTATCCCTTAACATTCTGAGGTGGCTCCCTATCATTTACCTCTAGCCATCTATGTGTATGTATATAATATCTATATATATAAATGTACACACACACCATACATCTATGCATACATATTCTATATACATGTGTATCTGAATTTATACATTCATTTCTAAGCAAGGCCTTAGGAAAAGTCAGTGAAATTTTAATATATTACATTTCTGTTATCAGTTAATTAAAATGTTTTCAAATTTACATTGTAGATCCTGCATTAACCCAGAGGTTATTAAAGCTACTGGTTGAATTCCATTCAAATGGAATTTTCTAGTGTCTTATTACTGATGTCTACTTTAATTCTGCTGTAGTCGGAAAGCATTTTCTGCTCTAACTTGTTCAAAATGTACTAAGAAGCCACCCATGGTAGACCGTCACTGTCATTACAGCACACTCAGGTGGAAGTAAGAAGATGAAGACTTGCACAGCAAGCTCCAGGTCAGCCTGGGCTCCCTGAGTACCTGTCCCTCCCAAAAACCTAAATAAATAAAGAGAAAAAAACATGCGTTAGAGGTGTTTCATTAGCCTAGAATACATAGCTAATGTCTAAAAGAGACAAATATTGAAATATATATCTGTAACTGTTGGATATAGTGTTTTATGTAACTGAAAACTTGTGTTCACATCTCTATCTATGATACTTAAAATGTTCCAGAACATCAGTATTAAAGTAGGATCTACAAGAGGTCAGACCCTTTGGTTCAGAACTTACAGACACAGGGTCCTGAAATCTGCATTCTGACAGGTCTCTAGATCATTCTTATACATACTAAGGCTTAAAACGCACTTTCTTGTGCCTGTGCTAAAATGTGCATGTGTGTCTATCTACTGTTCAGAAACAGAAAGATATGGAATTCTGCTGCAATTTCTGGGCTTTAATTTTTCTTTGAAATTATTGAAGTTTTGGCTTTATGGGTGTGAGTTGATATTATTGGTGCTCAAAAAAGTAAAACTGCTATCACAACATTATTTTGTTTTGCCAGGAGAGCCCTTCATCTTGAAGCATTTTGAGTCTGGTATCACTTTCTGTTGGCTATTGCTTGCCTGCTCTACATTTTTTAGGTTACTACTCTTGCTTTTCCCATGTCCTTATATTTTAAGTATGTCTCTCAGAGAATACATAATTTTCATTTTATTTGACTATGCTTTCTGCTTACTTAGACTATCATATATGATTATTGATATATTTGGGAATCTTATCTCATAAGTACTTCTAATTTGTTTTATCCTGCCTCTTTTTAACCCTCTTTATTTGACAATCATATAGCCCTTCAGCACTCTTGAAATGACTAAAGATTTCACATTCTTGACTTCTATAGTTTAAAATTAATTGGCACTTTATTAGTTGGTATTTTCCAGAAAAATGCAAGAACCTTAAAATATCCCCCTTTATCACTTACAAGCCATTATAATCATATGTTTTCATTCTATGCATGGTATAACAAAGTAGGACATTAGGATCCTTATGCAATAGATTTTGATGCAAACCCACACAGCTACCCTCTGCTTACCATTTCCTACATCTGCCATCCTGTTTGAAATCTTTTTACTTCTCTATGAAGAATTGCTTTTATATATTTTTTAAAGAGAAAGAGAGACAAATTCTTTCAATTTTTGATAAAAAAAAAATCTTATTTGACTTCTATCAAAAAGCATGTTTGGCAGGTATGGAATTCTCAGCTGACATTTGCTTTAAATCATCTCTGACAATGCCGGCCCTCCCTGTCACAGCTTTATTACTCAGTTCAGTTACTGGATGGTGTAAGTGTTGCTTTTTTAGCACAATCTTATTTTCCCTCCGGATGCCTTTGTTTTGACTGCTTAGTGTGGATTACTATTTATTTATTCCGTGTGGAGACTACAGTTCCTCCTGAATCGGGGGCTTGGAATCTGCCATAAAATTTACAAAGCATTCATTTAGTACCTTTAAATTGATATGCAATGCTGGAGCTAGAATTATTTTCACAAATCTCATCATGCATCTCTTCAGAATACTTCTTGTTCTATGGGATAGCAGCTAACACTACAACACACATATAGCCTAATAATCACACCTTTTCATTTGATATTATGTTATATGATATCTCATACAATTGCTTATACTTACATTAATTATATGAACTATATTAATATGGGTTATACCAAATACACTTACATATAAATCTGAATATGTACTCATGCATGTGTGCATATATATACATACACATGACTCTACTAATTAGAATGTGAGCCCCATAGGGCAGGATCTCTGTGGCATTCATTTATATAACATTGCACAATGACTCTGAAGTTGCTAGTTGAATGCTATTGAGTAAGTTAATTAATAGATACAAGTAAGACATCTAAACCACTCAATCTCACAAGTGCAGGCTCTCCCCAGTCAGGGTCAATTTTGATGTTCCAGTACCACATCTACCATCTTAAGCCACTTACCAAGCAAGCATTTCATGTCTGGGTTGGACACTGCTAGACACTGAGAATATAGCACTGAATAAGACAAGCAGTTCTAAACAACATGGGATTTACCACCTCTAAATGAACACCACTGGACAGTTCAATACTTAGAATTGATTATGGTAAGAGTTGTGGAGGAAAAGGAGCTATGAGACTAGGCAAGGGAGGGCATAAACTGTCATCAAGGAAAGCTAGCTCTGAAGAAGCAGAAATTGATACACTGTTTTTCCATGGTTCTTGTGGGTAGAGACCATAGAGAAACACATACGTACTTGGCACTTATACATTCTGACTCTTACATCCACCTATAGGTGACTTCCAAGTATTTTCTCTCTGAAGCCCCCATAATTCTATTTCTAGTTCAGTCACATACATGAAAAAAGCAGGTGGCGGTACAAAGCCTCACTCAAAGCCAAAGGGATGGTTTGGAGACAGTAATCTTGATTCCTAGAACATCACCTCCACAGGACAAAACTCGCTATGGCCACCTGACAGACCAGCCTGGCGATGACAGAGCTCTTTGCTAAGAATGTATTTCCTTCTTGATCTGAGGACATCTTCTCCATGTCATCTTTCCTACAGGGCCTTTCCTGGTACTGTCAGCAGGAAGTAAGCCTCTCCTCAGTGTCTGGGCACAGCTGATAAGTGAGCAGGGACAGAGAAGCGGCCAACAGAAAAGGAAAAGGCAGTAAAGAGCACCTTTGGAAAAGGCTTCTGGGAGGGAGCATCACAGAGTGGTAAAGAGGGGCGCCAGAGGGCTTGGGCATGCATCCTGTACTGATCTGGGTCTTTGCCCTTAGGCTACACCATCTATTTTCTGATCACTCCTATCTCTTGCTCTCCACCCTGCTGTGGGCCCTGGGGCTGCCCTCTGCCTCAGGCTTGCCAGTTGCTGCAGGCTGGTAGGAGATGAGAGAAAAGGAGGAAAAGGAGGCCACAATATCTACTCCCCTGGCATCCTCTCTGTAAAGCTGCCTCTTCTCAGAGCTTGTTACTTCTGTCTCCATCTAACCTCCTTCCTAGGTCCTGGCAACCCTTCCTGTATCTCTTGGGGCTAAGAGGCAGCAACAGAACCAACTGCCAACATCGATCGTTGTTTCCCTACACTCTACCCACAGTTTTATAAATAGACACTTTATTAAAATTGTCTGACATTATTCTATTTTGAGCATGCCATCTGTTTTCTGCTGGGACCCTGACTTGCAGATTAGCCTACTGCCCTGACAAGCCTCGCAGAAGTGAGGCTCTAGAAAGGTGAGATGCAGTGATGAGAGACGCCATGCAGAGGGACTGGAGGGAACACACATTTACACGGAAGAACAGGACTGGGTAAAGTGAAGGAGGCAAAGCTGGCAGGTCCACATTCAGATGAAGATTCCTTTAGGGAAGAAGAATTCAAAACCACTTAAGTCTACCATGGCAACAGAACAGTACCTCTGCTCTTAGGTCTGGGTATCACAAGGGATGATAGAGGTTCCCTTAGAAAAGCCCAGTCTGAAACAGATATACTTGACATTCCTGGAGCAAATTCTACTACCCAGGGTAGACAGCCCTATCTTCAGATAACTCAGGCGTCCTTGGTCTGCACTAGGTGTTACAGCCCATTCAAAGCACTCTCAAATTTTACATCTGGCTCTTTTATTCTTCACACATTGTTTAATGACAGTCTCATCTCCACCAGGATACAAAATAGGAGCTTTTAGAACATGAGAGTCTGTCATCTTTTAAAACACTGGAAAAGAACCTCTGTAACACAATAGCAGCCATTTTCCTCCAAGCTGCTTCTGGTCTATCTACAGCACACTTACAGCCGAAACCCATTTCTGCTGGTGTCTGCTGCCAAAGCAACTGAAAAGGCCTTTATGGACAGCTGAAGCAGATATGGTAATTTGATAGTCATCTTTTTTTTTCCTGCTCTAATAATTACTTTAATGGTCGTCTTCTTGTTTTAATAGATTTTTTTTAATAAGGAAATCTTACTTACAAATTTTAATTAGCTTACTGAATATTCACTGCTTTGGAGTAAGTAGTTTAATGAGTAAGAGATCTCAGACTACTAACTAGCCTAGCTTCTCCCCAGTAGCTAGGGAGAGGAAGCAGTCCTCCTGAGAGTTCAGGCTGTACGCACAGCCAGACTCTAGCCTGGGCCCCTGGGATGCAGGAACCACACTGCCACTGGCAGGAAAAAGGTAGGAACAATCCACTTTCTTCCTTTTTATCAAGCATCTCTACCCCAGTTTCACCACTTATGAAAGTCTGCATCAGTCCTTGTCAAATCACTCCTGAGCCTCCATCCCCTTATCTGTAAGGAGCAGGGATGTGTCCTCTGTCCTCTGTGTCCACTGTTAACAGACAGGTCCTGTGCACCAACATGAAAGGCTTTGGGACATGCTAACGGCAAGAATGAAGAATTGACCCCAGTGCCACTTAACCTCTACTGTTTCTAGTTCTCTTCTTTCCTTACAGTACTTTTCAGTACAACAGCAATGAAAAATATGTTAACATTTTTCATTCTAAAAACACCTAACAGAGAAGACAGACTCAGAATCGGAATCAGGAGAACAATGGAGGCTTTGTGTCTTACTAACTTGAATAATCCATGTGGGTTAGCTCTACTCCAAAGTAAAAGTGTATTAATATCTGCTCCCCTAATTAAGAATATGTGACAACTTAAGTATGAGCCTTGGTGCATGTGAAATTCGCAATAACAGCTTTTGTGACTCTTCAGTTTACTGTATGAAAGGGAATTCCAGCTTCTCAGCTGAACTGAGCCTCATAACAGGAGGCTCCATTCTGGCCCAACTGAATTCTAAATGGAGGACTTGCATTTACAGCATGCATTGTGAATTAATGAAGGACTGCAATAGGTTTCGTCTCTACTCGCCTATCCATTTATGTTACTACACATGTGAGCTTTGAGAGCTATGGCACAGACAAACAATACATATAAGAAGAAATTCTTACCCTTTTCTCCAAAACCTCTTTCCCAAATCCTTCCCCATTGTTCTTAATAGCAACTCTGATGATCAGGATAAAAATGTCAGCTATATCCGACTTTTCCTCACCTCCTACCGCCAGCAGACCCTGCAGGTTGTACTCTCACAGTACACCCTGAACCCAGCCCAGCGCATCATCTCCACCACTGACACTCTGGTCTAAGTCACTATCATCTTCTGCCTGGATCACGACAGCTGCATGTGGGCTGGTATCTGCTTCCACTCACCCTCATGAGCGTTTCCAGTACAGCCACTATGGCAGTCCTGTGAGACAGGAAATAGCGTCACTCTTCTGCTTCCCACCCGCCTCAGAGTGAAGCCACAGTCATGCTCACTGCCCAGCAGCTGTGTGGACACCCCAGACCCTTCAGTAGTTTCCTGACCTCCCCTTTGCTCAGGCCGCTGTGGTCTCTGCTGAAGTGCTCCTCAGCCGCACATGGTGCCAGCTCTCCAAGGACTTCTCAGGAGGTGGCTTCCGTCACCCGCTAAGCACAGCTCATGCCCTCCCTCCTTTATTTTCCTCCACAGCATCCGTCATTTTCTAACTTGCTATCCCTTTGTTTCATCTCTTGTTATATTTTCCCACAGAAGCTTACACAATCTCAAGAGCAGGTTTATTGTCATGGTGCATGGACACTTTGGGTGATGTGAAAATGTACATACAAAAAGAGGCACACATTCTAAGTACAGAGCTTGACAAATTCATAGCATGAACACACCCAGGAACCCAACACCCAGATCAGGAAGCATTCCTTCGGTCTCCACTCACTACTCCCCAGAGGCAACTGCTGCCCTTACTTCTAGCACCTAAGGGTAACATGGCCTGTTACTGAGCTTGTTATAAATGGAACCATGATTCTCTATCATTAGGGAGATACACAGAGATGTAACTCATTCTTGCCGCTGAACCACAGTCCAAATAAATCACACTGATTTCTCCACTTCCCCATTTGTGGATGTTTGCACCATGTCTTGGCTGTCATGACTATCAATGCTATAAACATTCCAGTATGAATCTTTTGGAAAATATCTGTACATATTTCTATTAGGTAAGGTCAAGTACCAGTTGAACAACTGACAAAGACTTCCTTGACTTAATTTTTTTTGAGACAAATTCTTACTGTGTCAATTAAGCTGGCTTCTAACTCAGAGATCCATCTGCCTCTGCCTGAGTGCTAGAACTAAGAATACACACACCACCATGTCTGATTTTCTTAATTTATATATATAGGTTTATAATGAATGGTAATTAAGTCAGTGCCTACAACCTTGCCATTCAAATGGAAACACACATTATTAACTCCAGTGAAGTGCTTTGAATATTCCTTCCTGACCGCACTCGTCTAACTCTTCCTTTTGTCAGTTTCCTCCTTCTCTATGTATTTGATCATGGGTCTCCACTTCTGACTTCATGGAGGATGGCCATACATTCTGTATGTTCTGCAATCTGCATTTTCATGATATTTCTAGGCCACACTGACTGGAATTGACACACATTAAAATTCCTCCTCCCACTGGTGTAGATACACCACTGTGGGAATCCACTGTGTTTAACAGTCTTTTTAGGCAAACGAACAATTGCCTACTTCAAGTTTTCAGATATTTCAGTATTGCTGACAATACTCTTCCAATGTCTTAGCATACCTTTTAGAAAGAGGTTTTCCAGGGCAATTTTACCTAGATGTGAAACTGTGGGTTGACTGGCATGGGCACTTCTGAAGTGGCAGGAGATAGAGGTCCCTGCTGCTGTATATAGATTTATAACCCTTGGTATGGTTAGACTTAACTTTTTGCCAATCTAGGAAATGTATGTGAGTTCATTGTAGTTTTTCAATTACGTTTTCCTGATTGCTATCGAGAATGGGGATGTTTCTATCTAATTGAGCACTTGTATAGTCTATGACATCACTGAGGTCTTTCCCACTTTTCAAATTGGTTGTCACTAGAAAGGCACAGAGACTGTACGGCCTTTTCCTTATTAATTTATAGGAGGCCCTCATACACTGGGATTGTATGTATGGGTTGCCATGCCTAGCTCCTACTGATTCTTCATTAGTAAAGTATTTGCTGAAATAATAATAAAATTTCAGTTTTATATGCAATATCAAAAACTGCACTGTTCTTGTCATCTGTTTTCAGTATTTTAAGGTAGATTTGTATATATTCTGGTGTCTCAGTGTATTTCTGCTTTAGATCACATTGCTCTCTTTTCAGGACAGATGACCTGCTAGACCTGAAACAGAAACTCTTAACTAAGGGCTGGAGCCATGGCTCAGGTGTTAAGAGCACCGGCTACTCTTTCAGAAGACCCAGGTTTGACTCTCAGCACCCACATGGTGGCTCACAACTGTCTGTAATTCTAGTTCTAGGGGATTTGATGATCTCTTTTAGCCTGTGTGGGTACCAGGTATGCACATGGTACACAGACACACGTGAAGGTAAAACACCCACATAAAATGAAAAAAATTAATTATTTGCTTTCACTTCTCATGAACTTGAAGTAAAAACTGTAAGGATTGGAAGCAATGTTTTTAACAGAATAACTATTTTATCCACTTCAGAGATAAGGGAAGAGGGAACTGCAGGAAAGTTGGTTTTCAGACAGGAAGTGGGTGAGTTCGGAAAGCTGTCACAGCTCAGCTGAATGCATACACTGACTGACGAAGAGACAAGATCAGGAAGCGTGTCTTAGACAGGTGAGGATCTCTATGTTATTTCCATATCTTCACCTATTCCTCAAAAATTCCTAGGAGGATTTCAAAATACAACCTAAATGTACTGGTGTGACCAGGTGTGAGGGTGGACACCTGTAACCCCAACTACTAGGAGGATGAAAGGATCATTATACCCACAAGTTCGAGGACAGCTTAAGCAAGACAGCAAGCTTCATTTCAAATAAAGACAAGAAGCAGAAAAACCAGGTTTGAATTAGCAAGATGGTTCAGTAGGTAAAGGTACTTACTGGATCCTACATGGTGGAGAGAACTGACTCCATGCATGTGCATTGCACACCCACACCCTCACACACATAAACAGATACATGGTTAAAAAATACTTCAGTGCAGTGACCCAGGCCTAAACCCCCTCATGGAGGTGTGGGCAGGAGGCAGCGGCAGCCGTCTCAGTCTGGCCAGGCCAGGCCCAAAGCATAGACACAAATGTGAATGAACGCAGCAAACAGCATTTAAGAGCACTTGTTAAATGGATTCCCAGTCTGCTTTAGAAGTGAAATCTGAAGAACAGCCTGAAGAGAACCTTTTATTGCTAATTCCCAAGTATATACTGAGTATATCCTAGAACTACATCCAAATTGCTACATACTGCAGCTATCAAAAAAAAATCTGGTTTATAGAGCTTTTGAAAAGAACGTCCTGGTGTTGGATGCATTGTTAAAAAGCTACAAACACAGAGTGGGAGAAGAACACCTTAAAGGACCCAAAACATTCAAGCAAGAAGGCAGACCTGGCTGTCAGCTGGCTCAGCATATGAGCCCTTTCATTAGCATTTGGGGCACTATGCTGTTTAATCTCTATGCTCAGCTTGGCTGGGTTTAGAGTCACCTACGAGTTGCACCCGGGACTGTCTGTGAGGTCATTTTCAGAGAAGGAGGAGTAAAGCCCACCTTGAATGTGGGTAGCACCAATCCATGGCCCAGGGTCCCAAAAGGAATAAAAAGAGCAAGACACAATGGAGATCAAAGTTCACTTCTCTCTGCTTCCTGACTATGAACATATTACAACCCACAACCACATGTTCCTGCCACCATATTTCCCTGCCATGAAGGGCTGTCTCCTTGCACTGTGGCCTAAATAAGCCCTTTATTCCTTATGTTGCCCCTGTAGGGTATTTGGTCAGAACAACAAGTTCAACAACTTCAACACCCAAACCCCAGAAAACCCAAATTGAAACACTTTTGTTTGCTCTTTCCTAAAATCTAGCACATTATACTCAGTGTTTCAAGTGGCAGTCAGTGTGACGTATCCTGGAAAGAGGCATTTTCTATTAGACATAACTTTGTACCTGGAAATCCAAATCATTTACAACACATTTGAAACGGCCTATCCTGAAGATTCAAGTTCTAGCCCTAAAATCCAGGAGGAAGGAGAGGAAAGTTGTTCTGACTCCACAGACACAGTAGCACATATGTGCCTGCAAACACACTAAACAAAACATTTTAAAAAGAAACTGGACAGGGATCAAAATACACCACAATTTAATAAGTGAAGGAAATTAAGCCTTGAATGAAATCCTAATTACAAATCAAAGTTGCTCTGGAAACAACATTAAAACAAAAGTTAAAAGAAATCAGTCTAGAGTCAGAAGTGGTGGCCCCAGGCCTAAAATCCTAGCAGTAATGGAGACAGAGGCAAGCAGATCTTAGTGAGTTACTTCTAGGTTAGCCAGGGCTACACAGTGAGACCCTGTGTAATAAGACAAACAACAAAACAAAATCAGCGTAAACTCAGGATCACATAAGACATATGTATAAGACCTTCATTAGAATCCAAAGGGGATTTTTTTTTTATGTCTTGGGTTCAAGTGTATAAGAGAATTAATTATATTTATAATATGGCAGGGTGTGTTGGTCTGAATGAGAATGGCCCCCACAAGCTCATGTCTGAATGTTTGGTCCCCAGTTGACAGAAGTGTATAAGAAGGACTGGGAGTTGTGGCCTTGTCTCTCTCTCCCTACCTGCTGCTTATGAATGAGGATGTAAAGCTCTCAATCACTGCTCCAGTACCATGCCTGTCTGTTCCTGTCATGATGATCATGGACTAACCCTCTAAATCTGTAAGCAAGCCCCTAATTAAATGCTTTCTTTTATAAAAGATGCCTTGGCCATGGTGTCTCTTCACAGCATTGAGACAGTAACTAAGACACAGAAAAAATATATTTAATATTTAGTTGGAGTATATATATTGTTTTAGAATTCTGATCATTGGTCCCTATTGAATGCTAAACTTTTAGAAGTATTTCTTTCTTTCTTTTCTTTTTCTTCGGTTTTTTTTTGAGACAAGTTCTCATGGTATAGCCTTGGTTCTAGGACAACCAAGAACTGGCTCTGTAGCCGAGGCTGGCTTTGAACTCACAGAGATCCATCAGTCTCTGCCTCCCGAGTGGTGGGATTAAAGGTGAGCACCATCACCACTGGGCAAGTTAGCTTTTCTTTAAGCTCAGCATTGCCAGAACTGGTATACTATCACTGTTCATTCTAAAAGGAAGCGTTGCTTACATGGCAACCTATAAACAAAAATGTGAAAATTTGAACACAATTTTATTTTAAAGGTAATTCTAGTTAGATATTTACTTCTATCCTTTAGTTACTGCATCAGGATGGCCTCCAGAATTCCCCAGGCAACAGCAAAATCAGAAGATTCTCAAGTTACATGAATGGCTTAGTATTTACATTTCACTTATACATACCCTCCTGTATATTGAAATCATCTTATAGTACTTATAAATCTAATGTAATATGCTATATAAATAATTACTATAATATTTAGCAAATAATCACGTCTATACCTATAGACACACACGTATTGCTTTTCAATGGATAAAGGAGGAATACATATTTTTAAATTAATCAATTAATTATTTTATGTATATGAATGTCTTGCCTGGATACATGTCTGTGCATCGAGTGTCTGCCTGAGGCCGACAGAGACCATAAGAGGGCATTGGATCCCCTGGGACTGGAGTTACAGATAGTTATGAGCTGTCCTGTGGATGCTGGGAACCAAATCCAGGTCCTCTGAAAGTGCAGTAACTATTGAGCCATTTTTCCAGCCTTGAGGAAGACTATCTTTATGTTTTTTACAGATATAGTTAGTTAGATATTTTTTGAAGTGTCTCAACCTACAATACAACTTTGAGTGAGAAGGAAGAATGGAACAAAATCCACCGAATTCCAACATTACAGCACAACTACCCACAAGTGGCTCTCTGAACCCCTCGAGGCTTTCACCCAAGAGTTCAATTTCCTTTCGGCAACAAATAAACTGTTTTTTGTTGAAGCAGCTTGGGTCAGTTCTCTTGGTCAGGGAACCAGGCCTACATGACATACACAGGAAAGTGACCATGCCTCTCCCATGGCATACTTACCTGTCAATAGCAGATTGACACTTGGGCTGGAAGATGGATGGAATATTTACTCCTTGTCAGTTAGTGATTTTAAACATTACCTAAGCTTTGATTTCTTGTGTTAATTGAGGAAATATGCAAATTTTAAAATAGCTTCTCTGAAGATGACAGCAGATGAGGCCCTGGAGGAGTAGGTGTCCCGCACCCCAGGAAAGCACAGCCCCATGGGACCCCTCACCTGTGACACTGTGATGCTGCATTTCTTGGCCAGCTCCTCTTTGGCTTCTTCACTGGGGTAGGGGTTGCTGAGGTGCGAGTAGAAATATTCATTCAAGATTTCTGTGGCCTGTTTACTGAAGTTCCGCCTTTTCCGTCTACGACAAAAGCAGGAAGGAAAAAGTAAGTCACAGCTAACAGTGGTACCCAAAGGAACAATTAATCAGGACCATATAAGAACGTGGGCTTCTAAGTCATCAGGATGAGAGCTATGCGAGACTCCAGGCAGCCTCTGAAGCACGGCCCAGCTACAGCATCACTTAGAAAAGTACAAGAATATGAAGACAATTCACCTCATTCTTTATTCAAAAAGTTTATTCAAGACCTAATGTGAGCCAGGCACTGGTGGCACCTGCCTCTAATCCCAGCACTCAGGAGGCAGAGGCAGGCGATTCTTTGTGAGTTCAAGGCCAGTCTGGTCTACAGAGTGAGTTCCAGGACAGTCATAGCTACATAGAGAAACCCTGTCTCGAAAATCCAAACAAACAAACAAAAGCCAAAAACACCTAATATGTTCTAGGTATTAAATGAAGACACATGGAGAATGAAACAAACAACAAACAAACAAATAAAAGACATTTTCTAGAAAACTTACAGGCACCTGAAGGGCAGGAAGAGGGTAGAAAGACATTAAATAAGAAAAATCAGTTTGGCAGTGGTGGCACACACCTTTAATCTCAGCACTAAGGAGGCAGAGGCAGGCGATTCTCTGTGAGTTCAAGGCTGGCCTATTCTACAGCATTAGTTCCAGGCTAGCCAGGGTTATACAGAGAAACCCTGTCTCAAACACCCCCTCCCCAAAGAACACAGAAATCAGCAGGTTTGCATCACAGTGACCACACAAAGTATCATGAAGGAAAAGTGTGAGAAGAAACGGCAGTGTGTAACAGGGACACGGGACATGGCTATAACCCAGGAATGATTTCCTTGAAGAAACCAATCTGAGACCTGGAAATGCTTAGGAGTTAGACAAAGAGCAGAGGTGAACGGGAGTGAGAAGAGGTGCAAAAGAGCTTGGTTAGTCTAAAGAGCTCAGAAAAAGTTAGGGAGCATGGGGGACAGCCTGGGAGAGAAAGAGGGCTCAGATGGCGGAGGGTGTGCACCTCACAAGCTGTCCCAGGTTTCGCTCCAAGCGCAACAAGAAGTGGCTGAGGTTTCAAGCTTTCTTCTTTCTTTCTCTCTCTCTCTCTTTCTCTCTTTTCTTTTTTTTTTAAAGTTTTTCAAAACAGAAATTCTCTGTGTAACAGCCCTAGCTGTCCAGGAACTAGCTCTTGTAGACCAGGCTGGCCTTGAACTCACAGAGATCTGCCTGCCTCTGCCTCCCAAGTGCTGGGACTAAAGGCGTGTGCCACCACTGCTTGGCTTGCTTTCCTGTTTCTTAAAAAAATATTTTTACATTTGCTTTTCTAAATGTGTGTGTGTGTGTGTTCTCACATACGCATGTGTATGCATGATATATGTGTGGAGGCACACATGGCATTCAAAGGACAACTTGTGGAAGTTGGTTCTCTCTTACCATGTAGGTCCCAGGACTCAAATTCAGACTGTTAATCTTGGTATCAGGAATTTTGACCCACTGAGCTCTCTCACTTGCCCCAATGTATATATATTTTTTGATTTTGTTTGTTTTTTGAGACAGGGTCTCACTATGTAGCCTTGGCTGACCTAGAACTTGCTATACAGAACAAACTCATAGAGATCTGCCTGTCTCTGCCTTCTGAGTGGTGAGGCTATAGGCTTGCTGCACAGTTTTCATGTTTATAAGGTCACTCTGACACTGAGTACAGTTGAAATAGGGCACAAAAAGAAATGCAGAAACCACTGAAGACTGGGCCTCACCGGTCAAGCCGGAGGTGATGTAAGCTGGTACATGTGAGGGCCACAGAAATAAGATTCGAGACCCACTTAGAAGGGAGATATAGTAGGAACTGATGGGGCAATGCAGGAGTGAGACGGGGAGAGAAGGGAAGAAGGAAATACACACCAAGAAGGAATTATGGGCTTTTGCACTTAAGCAACTACACAGACCACGGCACAAGTTCCTTACAGAGGAAAGAACTGAGGAGCACATTTTGTTGTTTTAGCTGAAGGGGGACGTGTGCAGCAAATATCAGGAATCAAATATTTATTAACAACGTATTTTGGGTAGCAAAATATTCAGTGGTTATTATTTCTGTTTTGAAGAATTCCTTCGAAAATGAACATCTGTCAGATTTCACTTTAGATTAGCTACTCTGTGACTGGAAAACGCCTTCCCTAGATAATTCTCTCAACACTTGCTTTCAAATCATCTTAATGACTTTCTCAACTGCGATATCCTGCATTCCAAAAAGTGGGTGTCAGGGTGTGACTAGCTGGTTACCATGGTATCACTAATGTGGCAGTTAGGTACCACCCAGGCGGCACAGTACTCAGTCAGGGGAGTGATTAATGTAGGTTTGATAAAACCATCATAGGCTTCTATTTTGAAGTTTCTTAACTTTCTGGAAGGTTAAATCATTGTTTCCTAGGGGGAGAGGAGAGTGTCAGAATCTATTTGGTGATGAAAAGGGCAGAGGAAGAGGAACTAAAAGAAAGGAAGAGAAACCCAGTGAGAAGGAGAATTCCCATCTTGCAGGAATCACAGGTAGCTTGAAAACAGAAACAAAACACTGAGGTGGGGTCACCGCAGAGGCACACCCTGCTGAACAGGTGCAGTAAGCAGGGTAGAAAATGTCCAGAATTATCAGGCCGAAGGCCTTCCCTGTCGAGAGCTCACAGGGACGATTTGCACTAAAAACTACTTTTGTAGCTGTGTGTGGAAACCTTGAAGAGCAGCTACAGCAGCCTCCAGAAGACAGCAGTGAGCTGATGCGAGCGACAGCCTCTTAGGACCAAACTGTCCACACCCCCGTTTGCCCATTCCACTCAATTCTACTGCATGGCTATGACATGAAACCCAGAGACAAGGCCAGGGTAAAGAGAATAAATGACAGGCAGGCATTTGTTTGGGCAATGGGGAAATGTAAAGGAGGAATGAGAAGAAAACCTCTAGGAAGTAAAGTTTAACTCAGAAATTCTCATCCAGGGGAAGTTTTGGCAAAAATCTAAAAACCCCAGAGGACAGATTAACGGGCAGCACAGACTGAGCTCCATGTGAATTACAGCCCGTGAGCAGCAGCCACACAAGCTTATTCCTGAATGTTTTACACTGACAAACGCTTCAGGCTTGTCTAACGGACATGGTCTTCCAGAAAGGCATGCTGAGCAAGGGATCACCTGTCTGGGTAGTCATGCAGGCCTGGAACCTGGCTTCTTGGCACAGAGGGGTGGGTCATGCAGAGCCCAAACTCAGCGAAGGACTGAAGCACAGAGTCTGCACTCACTGGAAGGCACAGGCCAGAGGATGCTCCTGCGCTTTATTAGTCTTTAGGAAAACCTCCCCTAGAAAATGCCCACTAAGCATATGCCCTGGGCTTCACTCCCCTAGGGTGCCACACGCTACATGAAGCAACCCATAGAAGACAGTTGAAATGTCAGAAGATCAAGCATAGAATAGCCTCTTCATATTGTCTTCTCTGTCATTTCCTATTTCTTCAAAGGACAATCACTGGATCAGCAACTAGAATTCTATTTAGTGGCGCATGTGTTACCTGCTTATTATCTGTCTCCTCAAGTGGAATGCAAGCTAGGCTGGTACACACATTTGCTTGTCTGGTTAACTGTCCTACAGCACAAGTGAGTAACTGAAGAAGAAAGAAGGGAAGGGTTGGGGAGCAAGCTATAATGTGAACTAGTGAAAATAATTAAGATGTTAAAAAATAAACTATGGGTCTGGGGATGATGGTGCACACCTTTAATCCCAGCACTGGGAGACAGAGGTAGGTGGATCTCTTGAGTTTGAGTCCAACCTGGTCTACAGAGCAAGTTCCAGGCAACCAAGGTTGCACAGTGAGACCCTATCTCAAAACAACAAAACCAAACAAATGAAAAAGCAGAAGGAAATGCATCAAAACATTTGCATCACTTTTTTTTTTAGAACAAAACTCTGGCTGTCCACCTTTTCTAATTTATGCATTTTCAAGACTTTCTACAATGATCTTGGTGTTTTAGACCTAGAAACAACAGTAAGTAACCCCTAAACAGTCAAGTGTCGTGGCACCTGCTGCAATCCCAGTTCCTCTCAGTCTGAGACAGGACAACCAGGCAACTGAGACTCTATCTCAAAGTCACAATTGTCAATAGGGCTGAGGGCATAGCTCACTGGTACAAAGCTTGTCTGTTTATCACGTGCCAACATCATTTGTTCTATCCTCATCACAAAACAAACAAACAAATCCAACACAGAAAATCTTCACAACAACAAAGAGCAGGCCACACACAGAGAGCCTTCAACACCAAGAGGAGGGTGCTAATGTGAGTTACAGCAATGACAAACTGTAGTCTTGTTTTAGTTACTTATTTATTTGATCTGTCTTTTGGTAGTAGGATAAAACCTAGGGCCTCACGCATGCTAAGCTCTGCAACTGTACTTTACCCCCAAACCCAACAGGCTACCATAATGTACATCAGGGTTCCATGATGGTACTGAGGGTAAGGGATGATGAGACTGGGCTCTGGGGAGTGAGCCTGGGGATAGAGGAGCCTGGGAAAAGGTCTTAAACTAGTTTAGATACAAAAGGATGAACAGGAACCCCTAGACCAAGAAAGAAGAAAGCAAAAGCCAGTATGAGAGATGCCAAAAGAAGCCTGAGAGTCCTGGTGACAGCTCAGCAGGACCAGGGGATAAAGAATTTTGCTTACTTAGCAAAACAGCATATAATCAGGTGGAAATGTCTCCTGCTTGAATCTTAGACGGGTCTGGCATACAGATGTTCACATCCTTAGCCTTCTAACTGAATCACTGTCTCACGTATTTGTGTTGTATTCTGAGAGTTAGATGAAAATGATGGCTTCTGTCAGAATCCAAGGGGAGAAGAAAACAAGATAAAATAGAAATTTCTTTCCAAAGCTGGACAGACCCCTGGCTTGAGAAATGTTCCAGAGGCATCTTCACAGTCAGTGTGGACTAGGTCCTTGACAGTTCTTCAATGGTATTCAGTAGGTCACCATAGACAATTAGCTACCACCTACAACGCATTACCTCACTCCACATATGTACACTAGTAGGCTTTCTCCCTTGGCCTTTTAGACTAGTGTTTTATGGTAATGAGATCAATCAAACAGGGCTGCATCTCCGGTATTTGCAAACAGTATACAGAAGCAAGGTAAATGTTAAATTCTTAGAGGGGCTGGAGAGACAGCTCAGGAGTTGAGAGCACTTGATGCTCTTGAAAAGTATGGGTATAGTTCCCAGCACCCACATAGTGACTCACAACCATCTCCAACTCCAGTTCCAGACCTCTTCTGACCATTGTGAGCTCCTGCACACACTGGTACACAGTCAAACATGCAGGCAAAACACTCAAACACAGAAAATAAAAATAATCTTTAAAATTATTTTAAAAACAAAGATTAAAGCAGAGTTTCATGAAAATAAAAAAAAAACTTAAAATTTTTGGTGTCAGAATGGAAAGGATGTAGTTAGTCCTGAAGCCTCTAGCAGCTGCACCAATCCAACTTATTTCCACAGCCACTCGATTGGCAGCCGCCTGAGTTACAACTTCTAGGACAAGGAAAGGCTGTCTGATGCATGGATACCATGAGGTGCATCACCTGCCTATCCACAGAAAAGAGCTCATAGAGCCAAACTGAAGAAGAATCTAAGATTGATCGGCCAGTTTCTCTGAAAACACACAAGGAGCAAAGGGGGAAAGCCACACAGAAGATCATGGCCTCACATACCTGGCATCAAGGAACCTTGATCTTAAAATCATAACTGCTTCACACGTGCTTTGCTTGAGCTGCATCTGAATGGAGCTAAATTTCCGATGGATGATGCCCACCATCCTTTCAATCTCTTTCGGGGAAATGGGGCGCGTTCTACTCTGTTCTCGGAGGAGGTTCATCACATGTGTTGTAAATTCATTACATGCCTGTAACAGGAAAAAAAAAACTCCTTAGGACACTGACACTTTGTATTATCATACCCAGACATTCACCCATCTGAATTTCCACCTTACTAGCAATAGCCAGCAGCATTAGGCAGTGAGTAGGGAAAGTGTGAACTAAGCAGCTGAGGAAGTAGTGGTGGCAGAGTTAAAACTGCAAGATTTCTGAAACTGAATGGCCAGAGGTGCAAAGGGCCAGACCCTAACTGTCCTCCCCACCTGGCCCTGTTCCTTGACCAAATGATATGTACTATTGGAATGCACTGGCTGCTGTCTCCTACCAAATGAACGCCCATGGCTAATACTAACTGCCTCCTATTTTCTGTAGGGTGTTATGTTTACTCAGCAAATGGTTACTGTAAGATCATGACGTTAAAACCCTTCCAGAACTGCCAGAGACACAGAAATGAGCAAGAGCTAGCCTTCAGAGATGAAGCATAATATCACTTATCACATAAAGAAACCAGTGTGAAGGCTGACAGGAAGACGGTGATAAGTGTTTCGCTAATTCCAGAGGAGGGCCACCCAGAAGCTTCATGGTAGAAGTAGTGCTTGGGTTCTAAAGAGCAGGAAGGATTTTTGAGATGCAGACAAAGGTCAGAAGTGCACAGCCTAGCAATGCAGCATGTATTGAATTCAGAGGAGTGAAGGCAGACAGAACAGAACTAACAGATTTCTGTTTGGTTTGCTTTGGTTCTGGGGATGGTAAATTCACTGGCCCAGAGACCATGGTCCGAGTAAGCACACAAGCCTGTATACCAAGCATCCTAATAACATCAGGTCAGTTATCCACAGTGCAGGCCTCAGGGAACAAAAGCCGCTCAAGGAAAGCATCTCAGCTCTTCAGAGGAGAGGCAGCAAGAGACCAAGAATCCAAACTGAATCTGGAATGTTTTCACTACAATCCTCAGACAACATCTTTTTAAGTTCCCTATACTGTATGTAGTATTCCTACAGTGCTATGTTAAGTGGGCCTACACTGCAAGTCAGTACTGGTAAATAAACAGTGGTCTGTACCCTGAATAAAAAGAGCATCTACTATCTTTTTTTTTTTTTTTTTTTTTTTTTTTTTTTTTGGTTTTTCGACACACAGGGTTTCTCTGTGGCTTTGGAGCCTGTCCTGGAACTAGCTCTTATAGACCAGGCTGGTCTCGAACTCTCAGAGATCCACCTGCCTCTGCCTCCCGAGTGCTGGGATTAAAGGCGTGCGCCACCACCGCCCGGCTGAGCATCTACTATCTTAAGGCCACAAGTAAAAAATATTCTGAAGCTGTGGTAATGTCCACCTCTCTCAATACCACCCATCAGAGCAATGGTTTTCCTAACTACTCACTGAAGAACTAGCCTCTCACTTATTTAAGCTTTGCTATATACTTTCTAAAAAGAGGTAGCAGCAAGTCTTGCTCACCTTTCATTTGAAGTATTTTTCAAATGTTTTAAATTGTGAGAACTTGTTTTTTATGAGTAGTGGCCCATGTTCTAGGACTCTTCAGAGTGAAGTTGTACAATATGCATAGCAGACATTTAGTAAATACCTACAGGTTGGTAGGCTTT
Organism: Ondatra zibethicus; assembly: GCA_004026605.1. Classification (NCBI taxonomy): domain Eukaryota; kingdom Metazoa; phylum Chordata; class Mammalia; order Rodentia; family Cricetidae; genus Ondatra; species Ondatra zibethicus. The sequence continues at coordinate 201,184 of PVIU01000647.1, read as the reverse complement.
TGTACTACAACTCAAGAGTCAGAGTTAAGCTGGCTAACATCCATAAACCCAGCAGCCTGCGCCATAAGCAAAGGCGTCTAAATCACAGTCCAGGGAGAGGCTTAGGATAAGATCGTTAGGAACCTCCTGAAACTCACACACAAGCCCTGTGCACTTGTGTATTTCTGAGGGAAGACACTGTGGGGTTGATTTGTTTTCTTCTTAGAATCATAGGCCATATGGTTTTTAAAGGCCAGTAATTATTGTCCTGATATTCAATACAGTAAAACATTAAGGAATTCTGTAGATTAAAAATAGCTCTTAGGCTGGGCATGGTAGTGCACACCTTTAATCTCAGCATTCAGGAGGCAGAGGTAAAGGCAGACAGATCTCTATGAATTTGACGTAGCCTAGTCTACAGAGTGAGTTCTAGGTCAGCCTGGGCTACAAAGTGAGATACTGCCCCCAAAAGGAAACACAAACAAAAAACAAGAAGTTTTTCTGTCTTTAAGGAAGTCAAACTTTTAAAAAGTAAATTTAAGATTTTCCTATTACACTATCAATCTGGATTTACACCAAGCTGAAAGCAAGTGGCCACACGGCCAAGAAAGATATATATATGTTTCCTGTGCTTTCCCTAAGGGAATGCTTATATCATTTCCAAATTCTGTAATATGACAACCTCAGCCTCTAGTTTTCTCATAAGTAAAATGAAAAATGTTAAACTATTTTTCACAGGGTTAACAAATTCTATAGTTCCATAGAATGCTAACAGATGGTCCAAAGGTACAGTACTTTTGGAAACTGATGAACTAACTCAAGCTGTGAAATATATTTTTGCAGGGCTCCTGGGTATTTCTATGCAAACATATGTGCACACTAAATCCCTAAGGACAGTCTTTCTAACTTCACTCATAATTGGCCGCAAGACCTTATATCTCCAGAGCAGTGCATCCCAATAAAACATACAGTGAGCCACATAAATTTTTTATTCTCTATGAGCCAACATTTAAGAAATCAGGTAAAACTAATTTTAATGGTATATCTTATTCAAACAATTCATGAATCACATGAATTTCAATGCTTTAATCAATGCGTTAAAACTGTCACTGAGGTATTTCATATCCTTTTCTGCACTCTTTCAAATCCAGTGTATATTTTACATCTCAAGTCAGACTAGTTTAACTTGGCATACTTCACTAGCTACCTGTGGCTAATGGCTCTTGGCTGTTGCATGGAACAGTACAGCACTGGCACATTTTGTGAACCAATGGGTTTGGTAATCCTTGAACTAGTTCGTCAAATAGACAGACGGACAACAAACAAAGATCACAACCACACTGTCACATAAACACATAGGCTAGCCTCATTCAGGTGAGGATTACAGACTGTCCATCTTATTACATCTCAGTCCTTGAGCATGTCTTTAATGTTCTGTGTGACAAAGGGGAAGCATGCAGAAAGCTCTTCTCCTGCATATCAAAGGGCAACTGGCTCAAGAAAGCCTATTGTATGATTAAATTCATAGTTTAGTCACTTTTCCTCAAAATGCTATTTCTTTATGAAAAGAAAACAGATAAATTATTATTTGGAGTTGACTATTTGGCAGATATTTGCTCAAAAATAAACCAAGTGATTTGGTCCATCACATAGACAAAAATAGCTGGTAGAATTTGTGCCAATGACAAAATTTTAGTTTTAAATGGAAATTTGGATTTCTGAAAACTTGTGACTTGATAGTTTCCCTAGAGACTTTCTGAGAGTCAGTGTTGACATGAGAGTCTATTTCATACTGTATAATGATGTGCATTATCACACACAAGATAGCCTTAATCCAGTGAGTTAATACTTCCAAAATGATCAATGCACTGTACTACAAAAGTATGGAGAGTGCATAGGAAGGAAATCTATTCAAAGTACAAATTAGACTGATGGGTGCCCAAGGAGCACAACACAACACACTCATTCATACTGTTCCAGATTACTGCCCGGCAACTGACTGTTATAACTGCAACTTGTTGTGTTGCGGTGTATAAAAAAGGATATCCACAACTATCTGAAAGGACATTGATATCTACCCATCTCTTCTCTTTTTCAAAGTGTAAGCCCAGAAATCCCTTGTAAACTTCAACTGTATGGCAACAGACTGATTATGGAAGTGAAATCAAGAATAAAGCTCACGTCTATCATGCCTAAGATTAGTGTCTGCAAAAAGCAATGTTCTTCTTCTCACAAATATTGAAGGTGTTTTGTTTTTTTTGTTGTTGTTGTTGGCTTTTTTTTGGGGGGGGGAGAGTCTCACTATGCCTTCCTTCCTTGAACTTTCTATGTAAACCAGGCTGGCTTTGACCACACAGAGATTCACATGTCTCTTCCTTCCAAATATGGGCATTAAAGGTATAAATCACCATACCCAGCTGAAGGTGTTTTAAAAAATAAAGTTAAAAAATTAGGCTAACCTGTAATAGCTTGCTACTATCTTTAAGTAATTAATATTTTGAGTATTTGTAGCTTTAATTTCTATTATGATAAATATCGATAGATAGAATCTACCAAGCAAAAGCTTCCGGGGGCTGGAGGTTTTCAAAAGTCTAACTACAGATGCAAACTGTGGGAACCGTTTGCTGGAGAATGGAAGTGGTTCTAGCTTTCCCACTGAGCTCTGAGAATTCCTGTAAACCTACTCACACACTATGGTCCCACCCACGGCAGGGCACAAGTCACTGCAAGAAATCAAGACATCATGTGTATGATTCTTGAGACAGTAGGATGCGTATTTTCTCTGTGATTCCTAATAAGCATCCTGAAGCTCACAAGAGAAAAAGAAAAAGGCTAAAAGAAAAGAAAAAAGTTTTTCCATTTAAAAACTCATAATTTCTAAAAACTTTTGCAGAACGTTTCACAACTTATTAAACAAAGCCATCTATGAATGAAAATGCTGATGAGCAATTTGGCATTAGCCCAGCATTCACAGAACTCAGAGCTTTTCTTTAAGCCAGTAGTTCATACATGATTAATTAGAACATCTCATTTATGTGGTATGCACTTTAGTTCATTACTCTAAGTAAAATTCGTTAAGTATTTACATTTAGATAATTAAAATCTGGGTACACCCTTAAGAAAGATGCATACACTTTATACAAAGTGATATTTTCCCCTACACCATTGAAAGTAAATTACAGCCTTATTCCCATCATCATTTGTACTGGTTTCAGAGGAAAGCGCAGCAGTGCCTCATCATCTACTCTTTAAAAGGTGTATTTTCATAAAAACATATAACAGAGTAAATGCTCAAATGATTCCAGAGCAGTTTGGATGCTGTCCACACTGCAGGACAGTCACATATCTCCCTGCACCCAAGACTACATCTCTACATAATAGACAATTTTCATCATCTTACTGGTTTTCCAAGTGGAATTGTCAGTTAAAAACTTTCTAGTACAAGTTCATAATATAAATGCAAATTTACTTAGTTAACTTTAATATTTAGGAAAAGGAGTTTTAATTTCTTGAACTTTCTGATGAGAATATTGACAGAATCCCTTTCTGCTCTCAATTCAGCTACTAAAAACTAGGACGAATGTCCGTGTTTTAAAACACGCACAATATTGATACAATTTACCTAAGTCATGGAAAGCTTCATCCGATAAGACATTTTAACCAATTCTTATTGTAAGCCCCTTTCTTCGCCATTTCTTTCTCTTTAGAAAACAGAAACCAAGTGATAATGCAGGATTTAAAATATTTAGATCCTAGATAATGCTCTGATGATATTTTTGACTGGTAAAATTGTCTTCTTGATATTCAAATATATTTGAGATATTTATATGAAAAACTAAAGTTTTCAGTGTTTTTTAAAAAATTGTAATGGTGTTTTTTTCAGTTGAAATTCAAGACTCAACACTTTTCTATTCTTTTAAATACACAAAATTGTATGTGAAACTGTGAAATCAGACAGAGGACAAGCACAGATTTGAAACAAAGTTTTTAAATGGTTCAGTGGTCAGTTCTAAAAACCAAATCAGTCTTTGCAACTATCTCAATAGGATGATTCCTGGCAACAGTTCATATAACCCCCACACTAAAACACACTTTTGATGGAAAGAACAACTGTCCTTAAAGGTGGAAGCCGGTCAGATGTGGTTACATGCGTAGAGTCCCAGTTACTTTCAAGGCTGAAGCAGAAGATTCACTGAATCCAGGAATTTGAGCCCATCCTCAGCAATATAGTGAGACCCATTTCAAACAAATAGTAGTTGGCCCTAAAATCTGACTTTAACTCTTCAGTTTCTAGATGCTTTGATAACCTCATATGACCTTACTCTAATGTTATAGATTTTCATATTCACTGAATGCTTATTAAATCTACAAATTCTTATTTGAGGATAAAAGTTAACATTTAAAGATATTATATAAGCCAAATGGAATGAGATCAACATACAGTCAACCAACCAGTAACTTAGAGAAAAAGAGGGAAATATGCAAATATTCCTTCCAAGCAAGAAAACCCTTGGTGTGAAAGGCAGTGTGTAAAACCTGGCTGTGTATGCTGGCACATGCCCACAATCCCAGATGCTCAGAAGGCTGAAGTGAGAGGCTCACAAATTCAAGGCCAGCCTGGCAACTCAGCAAGACCTTGTTGTCCTGATATAAAGTTAAAGGGGCTGAAGTAGAACACTTGTTCAGCACACCTGAGACCCTAAACACACTTCCCATGAAGCAATGGGTGAAAAGAACCTTGCTAGGGAGACTGAAATACAAAATCCACACCAGTTAGTGTCCTTTGTTTATCTGCTTAACTATCATGAAAGGCAAAACGGAACTAGGCACTTGTGGTGACACGGCTATCCATCAGCACCTTTTTTGCCACTACCACAGATTGAACCTAGGATCACCTACATGCCAAAGGGCTCTTCTGCCAAGCTACACCCCCCAATGGTAACATCAGCATTTTTAATCTGATAAAATAAAATCCCTTTACAAGAAAAGGTGATTTTGCCAGCAAATTTAAGTATAAAATGCAGGGATGCTCCAAAACCACAAACACAGTCTTTACTGTGGCTTAAATTCTTCCACCCTTCATTCCCCAGGAGTCTCCAGAAACCTCAGTAGTAAGTTCTTGGTAGTCTTTTGCAAGCCAAATGATACCTGGTTTTGAGCACATTCAGAGTTCAGGTCCAGTTCTAGTGCTTTAGTGGATTTGGGATGAATTCAAAGAGCAGCTTTCCAGATGCTTAAGAAGGGTTGGGAACCTTACAATACTTTTGCCTTGAGCAAAAATGTATTTCAATATAATTATAGTAGATAGCTTTCAATGTGTCATCTCTATTACAGCAGCTGTAAATTACAGCATGAATTGCCTGTATACAAGCATTTCCTCTGCTACAAGCAGAGTGGGAGAGCTGCATCGAGCATGATATATCTTTTCCTCTTCAACTGAGGACAAAAAACTGAGGTCAAATCTCATTTGCAAAAACCAGTATGTCCATTCCCTTTTGGTAGCAAGATAGAAAGACCCAGAAAGAACAGCTCAACCAAGAGCTTCAGTTCTTTAAAACAAGACTCATTAGCACCAGGACTTAAGTTCATTCAGAATTCATCTATTCTAACAGCTGGGCCTCTAGCCATACGGACATTGAAAAATACAGTAAAGGCATTTTCCAAGATTTGTAGCTAATCAAGAAGATGGAGGTTTGTCTCTTAAACAGAAGAAAGCAATAAACTCAAGATGAAGTATTAAGGTACTTGCTGCAAGCTTGGGAAACTATCATATTCCAGCTAGGAGTCAGATCAGCAAGACCAAAGGAGAATGTTATTGTTTCCTGTTGGGTGATGGTAATATTTAAATACCTTACTATACACATCCAACATGTAATATCTCAAAAACATTTGTAAGTGAATTTGGATGATTATCTTCAAAATCATCAAATCTCTGAGTCTATGAAATAGAGATGTATGATCAAAGAACATTTTCTAGAGGGACAGAGTAGGAGTGTAAAGACACTCCATCCCTAATATGGAAAGCTGAGCCTTGTAGCTTAGATGGGATTTTGCTCCTGCTGCAGCACTAGCCTGCTCACTGTGAGTATGGCTGCGCTTTAACTTGCGAGGTTCTTTAATTTACCGCAGTGGTGATGTTTGTTAATTTTATGGCAATCTAAATCTGAGCAGGCTTCAGATACATTTTCATTACAGCTTCATTGCAAAACACAGCAGAGTAAATACTGCTTAAGATCCTGATGCGGTTTATTTCTTTGAGAGTCACAGAATTTCCCAACAAAGCCTCTGCCTTGACATACATGGTCTTCCTGCTTCCTGATAAACACTCTGTCATTTAACAGCCAGGATCTCTTTTAAGACAAAGATATATTTTTTGGAAAGTCTTTAAGATAGTTGTTTTCATCTGTTTCTGTTTCCATTTCAAATTCAAACCAACACAGGCCGATTTGAGGATGCCCAAATCTGATGGCCTGCATTATCTTCCAGTTCTATGTGTCTAGCAATAGAACTCACAGACAAGGATACTTATGACCAGAACCTGATCTGATGCCTGATTCTGACACTGGGCAGTCACCTCATCTAGAGAATGGAAATAAAACACTATCTATTTTAGAAATGTCACTCCTTGCCCTCAAACAGCTCTACTTAACCATTCAATTAATCAAAGCCCCTTGTTCTTGTGTCTAAACAGAGGAAAATCTCTTCCTATAAAACACTGGCAGAAACACAGCTCTAAAGCTGTCCAAAGACAACTCAAAAGGTTAAACACCATTGCATCATCTGTAAACAACTGAGAACTTACAGAAAAAAAAGTGTGTAAAGTAAAAGTCAGCTAAATCTATGATCATTTCATCATAATCTGCCCACAGTGCTGCACAGATTCCACATGTCTATACATGTCCTTCTGAACACGTTAAAAACTAGGAAGGAAACATATATTAAAGAATCTGTGAAGCCATTATAACATTTAAATTAGTTATTTCCCAATTTTATATTTAATTCAAATATGATTGATTAATCTATGTAGAACTTGTGTATAATATGAATTTTTAAGGCAACACACACACACACACACACACACACACCCTTATTCTGATATTAGCTGATTCTGGTATTAGCTAAGACTGAAACTACTGAAGTCTCATGGGAAATCTTTAGGGCATTTCTAAGATAAGAAGGCTTCGCTGATGCCAACTTCACCCAATTTCTAACAGAGCCCATCTGATGAAGCAGTAAGCCTGTTGTGAAGGAAGAGTACTGTGGCAGAGGGCAGTCAGGAACAAACAGAACAATGTGGCCATTTCTAGGCAAGGTGACTAGTGGCAGTTGCTCGGTAAACATGCATAGACCTATTTAACATAAAGTCATGCAATTAGGATTATACTACAAATTAGAATCATTTCTACTGTTTATGCTCAGGGCAACCTTTCAACCATGACTTATTTTGTTTATTCTCAATTATTCATGTCAAATCAGAAAGCTGGATTTTTTTTCTGTACACATACACAATAATTTTTCCAAATTCCTTATCTGAACATTCTCTTCCAAAATTTACCCTTGCAAATGAAACACAGTTTTGAATCCCAGAAAGTCTTGTCCCAAAATAGAAAATTTTATTATTATTAATTTGCATTTCATTTTAACATACATTGTATCTTTCTATTCTTCCTCAAAACACTCACCTCTGGGATAAAGATGCAACATTTGTTTAATACCATCTTTCTTAGAAAATAAGATCCAGGTGGAGGGCCAACATATACAACTGAAACTGTTCAGAGACTGTGAAATTCAGCACTAAAACCAAAGAGTGGTTTCCAGGGATCAGTGGGGGAGGAGTGAAGCAGGGAAAGGGAAGAGAGGGAGAGAGAGAAAGATGGAGAGGGTGGGAAGGAGGGGGAGAGGGAAGGGAAGGGAGAAGCAAAGAGAATGTGCAACAAGGACCATTAGGGCAAATGTTCTCAGATGCTGTAAGCATGTGCATCTCTCCTAGTGCATGGACTGCACGAGACCAGGAGAATGTGGATGTGGGGTGCTGATGTGCAGGTGCTGGTTCATGAGGTTTAATAAACCTCTCTGGCAGGTGCTGTGGCTAAGTAAGCCATGTATATGTGGGAACGGGGAGCATGGAAGACATCTCTGAGATAATAGTGCCCTGAACCTAAACTGCTCTTAATTTTCTTTAAGGAAAAGGAAAGTCACCAGGAACACCCCTCCACCCCACAAATACACACAGTTCCTGCTAAAGTGTAAGGGCATTAAGAATAACTGCTAACATACAGTATCTATTTTATAAGATTCAACCTAACTCATCTCTTTATTCTTGTGTATGTTCAAAAGTTGACATTATAGTGAATCTTCTAAAGACCTTTCAAATGAGAATCCATGTTAAATGAGAAGTCCTTAACTTAAGTAGAATTTTAAACTTAAATTATTAACTAAAATATGTTAAAAATTGATAACCTGCATTTTACCATATTATGTTGAATCCAGGAATCACTTATTTCTCTTACATTTTAACTAATTTGGGTTTCTGGAAATCTAGAGTCACTTGGTAATCTAATCAATAGCATGCCAGAGTTAAATTACAATGTGACTTTCTGTTATTAGCAGATAGAACGATGGCATAGCTTAAACTCAAAAGATACCTAAGGCTCAATGAAGTATGGCTAGTAAATTTGTTGAGAAGATTTTTAATCCTTATTCTTTGTGATCAGGGTTTAGCACACAATGTCTGGTCTATCCTGCCCTGGCGAAGTTACAATTAACCAGGAGTCTCATCTTCAAATGATCCTGGAAGCTTCTTCCACACAGTCTAGTACAGTCCACAGAATTAAGTCCTAGGAGGGTCCTAGAACTCACAGTATCGCTATGCAATGATACTTCTCCTTTTGCCAGCCGTTCAAGCTTATGAACAAAGCTAGGTTGAATTCTACAGAGCTCTGCAGGGCACCAAGTGTGAGTCAGTGGGAAGGAAGGGCTTACAGTTGTGCAAGTTAGGTACCATGAATGTGAGGAATGAATAAAACTGGAACAAAGGGATATGAGAGTTGGTTCTGCCCCTCAAAGCTCACAGCATCTTCATTTCATGGCTCCCACAACTCTCTTGGTTTTGTATATCATCTTTGTTTATTTTAGTTTGTGTTAACACCTACCCCTTATGGCCCTTGGAATTGGTTAGTACAGTCTAGGAGAAGAGCAACAGAGGGTTTGTGCAGGACTGAGAGTGGCGGCTGCTGACCTGTTCATATTTCTCCAGTTCTGTGTGATAGATTTGTCTGATCTGGGTCAATTTGGCTCTGTAATCTGAGTGTTCAATAGAGTTATCTGAAGAACCTCCAGAGGCTGCTGCGGCTGCAGCTGCTGCTGCCGATCCCCCACCTTTCTCAGGACCTGAAACCCCTTCTGCCAAAAGCATATTGTCCAGTCTCATTAGCTGGGGGTCGGGAGGGTCTTCCTCCTGGGCTCCTCTGATGCTGAGACCTTCAAGGAAAGAGAAAGACAGAGAGAAGAAGCGAGAGACAGAGGACAAACAGTGTGAGTATTTTGTTTATTTAAGAAAATGATCAAACAACATCAGTGTACTACAATTCATGCTGGGAGCTTCATCTCTCCCATTGCATAAACAAGTTTGACTATGTGACTTGCTTTTTAAAATATAGTTACATGCATCCTAGGACTCTTTACACATCCCTTCAGAATTTAACCCCAACTTGGACTCTTAGAAAGAGGCAAGCTCAATTTCTTAGAATATTGATTATCCAAACTTCAGATTTAAATGATTTATGCATAAAGTAGGAAGAAGGACCTAAGAAGAAAATATTGCAGAGATAAAAACAAACTCAAAGTGTGGCTAGTCTGTCTCTTTATACAGTCAGATAAATAGAACTGAAAATTCCATAAAATAGTTTTAATCCACAAGATGTATCAAAAATTTGGAAATACACAGCACTAAATGGCTTTTCTATCACGCAATCTCAGAAGCAAAACACATTCGATATGAAGTAATTAGCTAGACTTAAATACATATTAAAAGGGCATTGCTAGGCACGTGCCAGCAAACTGCACAAGGACACCAAACAGAGCTTAAAATGTGCCACTGACATGGCAACTGCGTGCTGGGCACACTAGTTTCAATCTCATTCTGCTTTTACGTCAAGATTTCCAAGTGATGCCAGTCAGCAACCTCTTCTGAGTACGATAGATCACAGCTGACAATTCATAGGTTTAATCAGGTCACACAGGCTTTCTGCCAAGATGTTTTCAGTAACACAGAAGACAAAGTTTTAAAATAATTATCGTGGTATAAAAAGCACTGGAGTCATGACAGCTCAAAATCAGCATTTTCATTAATGTGTAACACAATATAAACTATCCCAGCCCAATTAACCTCTGTAAATCTGCTCAGAAGCAGGTTCCCTGCACTAGTTACAAGGCATGGGGAGGGGGAGCTGGCATCTCAAATGTTTGCATTTGGATTCTGCCTCTTGCACGTGTGCCTGTTGTTTATCCGCAGTGGCACACACTCTGTGTCTGGTGTAACTTACATGACAGTAACATCTATAAGCTGCCAAGTCCTCAACTGATCACCAGCTCTGAGATTTCATATGCTAACCCACATGTACCATCAGTTCTTTTATAAACAGACGTCATTGATAGACGCCCTGAATTACACTCACAGCATGACAGAGCTCTTGGTTGCCTTAGCTCAAATGAACAACTTTGATTTCCTCCCCCAAAACATTTTAAAGCTGTCACTTCTGTTTAAAAATAATTTCAACTGAATAATAAAACTAAGTCACCATAATTTAAAAATTACATCAGTTGCCTATTCAGAGACAAATATCTGAAAATTATAACATATGAAGGTAATAAATTCATTTAGAGAAACCAAAAGTTAGATAATTCTTTAAGTTAAACTCTCTAGGAACGTATCATTGCTGACGGTGTATTTGCTAGTTACTGGGGACTAGAAAGAATTGCCTCATAGTTTTCTAGAACTGCTCCATAGTGGCTAAGTTGCTATTTTCAACTTAACGTCTCTTCTTTCTTCTGACTCGCTTAAATGTTCCAAGTGTTAAGACATTACGAAGACCCACGCCTGGTTACACATCCTGCTCTCCGTGCTTCGGTGTGCCTGAGCTCGCTGGCTGGCTTCATCCTGTACTTTTAGTTCTGTTTCGCTTTCAACCAAGTTAGGCTCTTTATGCTTCTCTGTTGTAAGTCAACTTCTGCTCACTTTTTGGGGGGGTTATTTCTCCTTTATTTCTAGATAATTGTACTGCTGAAAAGGGAGGAATTTTTGGTGAGTGATAGGGTATTACTACATAGCCCACGTTGGCATGACTGACACTCGTCCCCTCAACGTGAGCCACCATACCTGTCTGCAAATGTGTATTTTTTAAAAAAACACCTTCAAGGTTCTGTAGGATTTCTAATTTCCCCTTTGTATTTAAACACACCGATCTTTTCCTCATGGCATGTTGGTAAGGTTCTTTGAAAGTCATCAAGAGTACACAAGGCAGAAAATGCCTCGGTACCTGTGGCATTCTAGTAGTATTTAATATTGTACCGCCCCTGTGATGCGACTAGGAGGCTCAGTAGCAGTGGGCACAGGGAAGTTATAAGTACATATTTTAACAGCTATAATACTTTATAATGATGCCTGCTTTATAAAACCATAAGTAAATCAACATGTGCTTGCCTCAAGAACAAGAAAAATGTTTTAATGAAATCCTTCTGTATTTACTTTCTAAATTATGTGCATCAAATCCCATGAGAAAAAATTGTTTTCTAACAGAAACCTCATATCCTGTGAATAGAAATGGCTGGAGAGCATGTATGATTAGGCAGCATTGAGAAGGCTGTTGATTAATAAAGTCACTTTCAAAACTACAGTTTGAAAAGTAAATAGATTTTATCTATTAAGCAAAGTAATGACTATGGGATGCCTAAAAAATAGTACTTGATTTCTAAAGTTATTTTCAGTATCAATATTTGTATTTATTTCTCTGCTTACATCGTTATTTGACTTCCCATCCTTCCTACCTCTCCATCACCATTACTAGTCTTTCTAACCCCCCAGGGCACACATGGCTTCCAGTCACAACACCCCACTCCTCTGGGCACCTATAAACATTTTTTTTCCTATAACATTTTAATGAGAGTAGATTTGCAAAGGCCAGAATGATTCAGCCTGATGACATCAAAGGGTCCTGGTAACTTCACATTAAAACTTGGTGAAACAAAAATTTAAAGATTTTAATTCAAAATGTGTGTATCTAAAGAGGTTTATAAAGTTTTACATCACAGCTTTCTGGTTATCACAGCATTATTTTCTTAAGAGGCAAAAACAAAACAAAAATCCAAAACTGTTTGCAGTCTACTTATAGCCATGACATTCATTTCAGTACCCAGAAGATCTAGAAAACTCATACAAACACAGTAAAACATTGTTTAACAATGAACTTGGCTTTGTTATAAGCCCACAGTTTTTGCATATCTTTCAGCAAATCCTAATTAGCTGTCTTTCAACACACTGTGCACCTGCCCCACAGATAATGGGAGAGAGAGCATCTGCATAGACAACTGCATCTGAGGGCAATAAATAAATTACAGGTCAAAATTATTATAAAGCTTTCTCTGAATACACACACACCCTTCACAATAGTAAGCTGTAGATGTGAAAAGTACCTACAGCCCACTCAAATGGTATGATTATGGGGCTGTTTCAGTTCAATAATCTGACTGTAATTCAGGCATTTTCAACAGCTCATTAAGGGTTCATTAATATATAGGCAAGCTTTTGAATTATAAATAAGCAGATTAGGAATCTGCATTGGCTGGACTGTGCAGTGCTAGCCTCTAGTAGCACAACACTATCCACAACAGGGCTTGCCCTAAGAGGAGGAGTTGCAAATTAAGAGCACTAACTAAGCAAAGCCACTAGACCATGAGTAACCTCCGTTCACCCAGGACCAAATTGTGGCTTCAGATCACAGTCACTGCAAATGTGTAGTTCACACGCTGGGACTCACACTGAGGTCCAGCCAGCACTTCCACCCACAATGTCATAATGGCAATGAAGAAAGTGATGAAACCTCTTTCTGTAAAGAGTATGTCATTCACCAAGAAAGAAGCACTATTGTGGAAACTTGGTTTTCTTCCCTAATGAGCATACTACGAAACAAAATTCCTGATTGTTCACAAAGCTTGGACTATGAGATCTCCATATTTTGTTCTGACACACTTATTTTTGACTACCAAGCCAGAGATGTAGCTCAGAAGAAAATATTTTAGCCAAATCATGTAAACAAAGCCAGATCAGCTATCTTCAACAAGGCTTGAATTCTTGAGGCTTTAAAACAAGTAACAATTCTAGCATTTCCAGCTGACCTTATCATTTTCCACAGATTTCATTTTATGTCTGTCATGTAATAAGCAGGACTGTGGTCAGAAGTTATGAACCTGACTAAGACAATACCAATTCCATTTAAAAATTTCAAGACAGCCAGTTTGAGATATCTAACCAAGCTATAAAGATGAATACAAACATACCAACCTCTTTTTCTCCCCAAACATGGAAGAAATAAAAAATCTCCTGAACCTGTAAGGAAGCTGTGAAGTGTGACATTGAAGAACCAGACACAAGTGACATAGTCAGTCATTATTGTAAGATTCTGTTTGGAATTATTAATATTTTTGTAATTTGTGAAAACTGTCACATAATCTGGAAATAAAGTAGAGAAAGGCACTGACAAACTTTGTATACCACTGACTAAAGAAGAGACTGTAGGGGAGGGTGAGAGGCTGCGGTTCTCAAGAGAAACAGCAGATAGACCAGAGCCAGAACTAAGGCACCAAGCCCATTGCAGGCTGATCTTTAAATGGAGAGGCAAAGAGAGGTAAGAAGGGGAGGGGGGAGAAGAGAAGGAAAGGGGAAGAATGAGAGAGGAAAAGGAAGGGTACCAGGAGAGAGTAGAACTGAGCAGCATCAAGCATTTCCTGAAATAATGCTTTCACTTGAGATGACCCTCATCAAGGAAGGCAAAGCTCATACGCTTTCACAGATACCAATAGAAAACCAGCTAATTCTTAAAATACTATGAATGAATCACAGAGAATCCAGCTGCCTAGCTCAACCCTTGGCCCCAGTGCCCATCCCACACCCGCTCCAAACCAGCTGCCTTTTAAGACCATGTTAGTGTCTAATTCACTGAATATGGAAGTCATATTACAAGCTAATGTCACTTCCACTCCTGTTTAAGGTGGCTGTGTGGCGTGTGCACGTTTTTCATGTCAGGTATATTAAATATAACACGGCAATGCACTGCACATTCCCACGCCAACCCAGTTGTCACTTTCGCTTGACTCATTCTCTATTGAGGGAAAATGCAGCACTGGGAATTTACAAGGCTTTTCAGTTAAATGGACATAAATCACAGGTTTCATTCAAACCGAATAATCACTGGCCATAAAGAGCTACTTGTCTCTTACCATATATTACAGTGAAGTTCCTGTGAGCAATAATGCAGCCATTCATGGCAAAGAAAAACAGAGCGAGACATTAAGAACTGACATGTAATCCTGTTAGGGCCCTGACGTGGAGAGTGTGGCTGACATTTTTATCATATATGTCCATTTCTATTTGGAAAATCAGAGGAATAAAAATGATTACTTCGCTGCCCAAATCTACCTTTCTAAAACAGCCCACTGAGGTTTGTTTACATGCTGGGGAACTGCTTACTAGAAATTCATAAATCTAAGATTCTGAAGCATTTCCCCTGATGGTTAAATTGAAGATATGACTAGAAAGATTCCCCATAATGCTTCTCCACACCTCCATTTCCTTCACTTTCAACACATAAACTGTCAATCTGTTGCTTTATTACATTTCTCCTTCATTATAAAGCTGTTGGCAGAATGCCTGTCTCTAACACACAGCACTGATAACTTTCCTCTGTGCACTGGCTGCAGAGCCATCTCACTCACGAAAGCTGGCAACTAATGACCTTTATTAGCAGTTCGATGGAAACCGGCTAGATGTCCTAATGACATTATTAGTATCTTGGTCTGTGCAGGTACTAGACTCCTGGGCAGAACACGGTTGCTATTTTTCTGTAACTGCACAGATGCACTTTAAATGAGGGGAGGGAAAGCATTTAAAGGCATTTCCTGAATCACCAGCATTTCTTTGCCATGGAATTCCCAAGGCTATGACTCTGGTGTTTCTGCAAGCTCCCAGCAATGCAATGGCAGCACAGAGAACATGTGAGAATCTCTTCTCCCTGACGATAGCAACAATCCCAGCCACATCACATGCTCAGATTAATTTTTATCAGGAACAGTAGAATATTTTACACAAGAGTTAACCCTGAAGTAATGATAAGCATTTTGCTATTTGAAACTATCAAAAGTATCAGCCATACTACAAAACCACAGCGTAATTTGCTCACTTGAAAACCTTCTCTCCATGTGCAGGAAAAGACTCCTTATATCCTTCAGTTTCATTACATTTTTTCTCTTTAACCTTCCAGCTTACTTTAACAAAATGTTTACAGAAAAAAAAACTGAAACTATTGTTAGCTAGTAAAGGCAAATTTTGAAGACTTTCCTCTTGCCAATTAGATCTTGCCTCAAGAGACAGGAAAAGGAGTGAGCCTTGTCACTGGGAAGTGAAGAGCAGCCCAAGATGAAGGAGCAGATGGACTGTGCAATAAAAATGCAGAAAGCAGAGTTACATTTTTAAGGCACTTTTTTGTTAAATGGAGCTGCATCTTGTTGGAGGCTTGATATATAAGCACTGTCAGCTACAGAAGAGAACAGGGGCCAGGGCAAGATATGAAGTATGCTGTGCTTGCATGAGACAGTGAAAAAGGATGAGGAGGAAACAGGCCGTGTTTCTTACGCATATTAGCATTCAGGGTTACCTGTGTTCTATTTTTAAAGGAAATTATTACACGTGGTAGGGAAGGGAAAGGGCCACTTTCTTTTTATCTAAAAGAAAAGATGTTCGAAGAAAATGAAATTCAAAGAGACTTTTAGTGTTTGTAAATATGACAAATTCTAAAAAGGAGAAAAACAATATTATTTAAAGAGAAAGCAAAGCACTCCAGAACCCAAGTGTGTCTATGGGGAAGGCAGAATTATGATAACAGCATGCTTTAATACCCATGGGTCTTTGTGACTAGCTACTCCGTGATCACCAGTGATCTAATGACCTAATGTGTCAGTGATAGCCTTTGAAAGGAACCACATATTCAAAATGCCTTGACTAGAAAATGAGAGGCCCACATTTGGACTACTCTCAAAAGTAATTAATTAGTCCTTGTATACTATACTCTGCATACAAGCACCGGCTTACACAGAAGCGGACTGCAAGCTTCCCTCTCCACAGCCCCACACTCTGTCCCCTTGCCTTGTCTCGCAGCAAAATGAGGTTGCTATTGCACTTTCATTTCCTGTCCTGTCAGTTAAGATCACTGCCATGCTGTGAATAGGATAACATTACTCTGTGGAGCTGCTCCCTCTAACACAGAGAGCATCCTGTGCAGACCCAAAGCTGGATCCCTCCATGCTCTAGTGTTTGCAAGACCACATTTTCCAGACAGGGAAGTTCATTCCAGACACGGTTTACAATTCAAAATATTTCTGCCTAAAAACAATGTCTCCTGCCCTTTTGTTCCTGATGTAGAGAGCTTTCACTTCCTGCTTTACAAGTGTTAATGTTAAAGTAACATAGGTATAAGAGTTTAATTCTTAGCCTGAAAGTCCTCCAGGTTTAAATCTCCATAGTACTGAACGCACACCACACCTGTGCCTTCCACAAGCACTCTCACTTGGTTTTTAAATAACCTTATCCTGGTAGATGCCATTGGCCTCACAGATGAGAAAATTAAATTCCGAAGAGGTTAAGCTACCACAGAACCCATGGTCATATAGGAATGTTTTTATTTTTTGTTTTAAATCCAAATACAAAACTAGAGAGATGGTTCCGCAGTTAAAAGTATTAGGTGCTCTTCCAGAGGACATGGGTTTAATTCCCACCACACATGTGGTGGCTCACAACCATCTTTAATTCCAGTTCTAGACTTCATGGGCACTAGGTTCACACATAGTACATAGACATACATGAAAGCAAAATACCATACATAAAAAAAGACTCAAAAACTTGAAATACAGTTTTCTCTTTCTTAAATAAAAAAATCTAGAGAAATAGATCATGATACTGGACTTAAAAGTCCCACTATGGGCTGGGGAGGTGGCTTGGCTGTTACGAGTACCTTCATAGCTCAGTTCTCAACACCCTCCTGAGGCAGCTCACAGCTGCCTGTAAACCCAGCTCCAGAGGATTAGATGCCCTCTTCTGGCTTCTAAGTGAGCCTGTACACATGGAGCACACATACATACACATACATTTAAAAATAAATGAATATTTGAAAAATTAAAATAAAACTCACATTGCAATTATAATTTAAATAAACGACAGCCTAGGAAAATTGTGGCTCTGGAGTCAGAGTGGTCTAGATCCCGGTCCTGCCTGTCACTCACTGTCTCTGTGACCGGGGGGTCTCTGCTCTCTCTGTGCATAGGGTTCCACCAGCTGAGGAGATGACTGTGCAGTTCACATGATATAAAATGCCTAATAGAACACCTAGCACACAACTGGCACTTTAACAAATAATAACGCTCACTTAAAACCACACATCCAAAATAATTTTATTAAAATACTGCATCTTTCAGTCAAAGAATGAATTGTTTGGTATAATACATAAAAATGAAACATTACCAAAACACCAACTTATGCATATAAACAATATGGAAGTGATCTAAAATAATTCTACCTATAGTTTTAAGAATTATCTAATTTCTGATAGTATTTGTTACATGGTCAACTTTGTCCTTTTTAAGATTCTAGCATTTTCTGTATTAAATTCCTTCATCATAGACAGTGTTGCCATTATTCTGCAGCATAGTTTGATAGCAGGTTGTTTTATTGCTTTTAGCTATCTCAATGTTATGGCGCCAGCTTCACTCCCCCATCCCCTCTAGGAGTGGCACTCTGATCCATATCAGTGACAAGACGTAGATGGTGGGTCACTGGGAGTGAGTTCTGCTCACACCTTTAAGAAAGCATGAAGCCTTGAGAATAGCCATGTGAAGGAACACAGGGGAAGTAAATGGTGCTGCTGATTTGTTCTGAATAAGGCCTCTGCTCTTCTGGCAAATGTACTAATTAAAGTGTTCGAAATGGCTACACAGTGTTCTTGTTAAGATTACTTAAAATGAGGCCAAGGTTACATATCCTCTTCATTAGTGTTTTGGAAACTTGAATCAACTATCTCACAGATGAAATGAATGCTAGTATTAAAAAGCATGCATATCCATGCATTAAGTAAAATGTCTAGTCTGAAACTACTAATGGGGAGAAAGGGTCCTTTTTCCATTATGACTTTACTCAAGTGAAAATACTAGACTCCAGCTGAATTTTAAAATCTCAAATATATCTATGTATCTTAAAGTGATTACTATCTGTCACTCACAAGTCCCTCAGCCCTATCAGATAACTAATCTCATGCTTATCTGTGTATTCATTTCTCTTCCTTTTCTCAAAACTGCAAAAGCGAATTTATAAATCACAGCCTCTTGATTTAATCATGAACAGCAAATACCTACCCTTCCCCTTTCTCCCTTCAGGAGAGAGTGTCCACTTTGTTATTTTTGGAATGCCAAATTATCTTGATGCACAGAGCGCTCAGAAAGAATGCTAGTAAATATACCAAGAGAGTTATTGGCATTCCCTGTACATTCCAACAGAAGAGCACACATAAAGTTTTATCTGTACTATTATAAAGGACACAGGCTGGGTTTTATTGGAAGGGCTTTGTGAAGCAAAATATGATTATAGGAAACACAAGCTTTACTAGAGTTGCCACATGATTTTGTTTGAAAGTACACTAGGCTTTTAATATAAACACCGCATCTAAATAATGACTGAAAATGGCTTTTGTGTTTTTTATGCAGTCTTCATCTATATGCATCTTGCTTAAGCATTCACATGCTGCTGTAAGAACTGCAGCCTCAGGCAACAGTGGAGGTCAAAGCTCATACTTGGGCTTCTTATGGTACCAACATACCATTGCGCCCTTCCATTAAAAACCATGCATGTTTCCAAAGGAACAATCATCCACATGGCATGCAAGGACAACACAAAGAGCTTAAAGTCCTCTTCAAAGCAGATCTCATGAATAATGTAAATAATTCATTTTTTAGAAATACAGTTAAAATGGTATATTCTTACATAGAAACTGCAAACAATGGCTGGCTTGGCAAAGTCATAAAACATTCCAATGAATTTTTTAATTATCTACTTTCCAGTACCAATAATTTAAAAAAGTTTAAGCTGGGCAGTGGTGGTGCACACCTTTAATCCCAGCACTCAGAGGCAGGCGGATCTCTGAGTTTAAGGCCAACCTGGTCTACAAGAGCTACTTACAGGACACGCTCCAAAGCTACAGAGAAACCCTGTCTCAAAAAACAACAACAACAACAAAAACCAACCAAACCAAAAAAAAAAATAGCTTAAGTTAAAAAAATTATCTGTCATCCTGTCCAACACTAACATTTTCAGCAAAGACATTCGAAGTCCTTTCTTAGACTGGGGATGTAGCTCAGTGGCACAGCACTTGCTGAGCATGTACAAGACCTTGGGTAGATCCCTGTCAGAGCGAAAACAAAGGTTTGGGTTTTCTGTCTGTTTTTCATAAACATTTGACTTCTTAAAGCATATTCTTTCTCTTGAAATTATATAAACTTAATATTCCCTTTTAAGGAATAAGTCACGTTTCCTATCCCACATATCAAAATCAAGGTAAATTTGAAAATAATGACAATTAATTACAGTATTTCTCATTAGAACAGTTAAAAAACAGCCCCTGTTCTGGGCATCTCTTTGTCCTCTCCCACCTAGGAGGGTGTGAGACTATGGTGCACAATCAGACACATAAACAATAATTAGAAGAGCTGATTTAAGAAGAATAAACACTTATAGCCTTTAAATAAAGCAGTTATAAGCATCGCCTTTCCTAGGTCCTCTAAGGGCAGTGTGAAAATGTGCATCTACTCCGGCTTCCTGGTTAGGAAACAACTCTTCATTACTAACCTACTTCTCTGAGGAGGAAAGACCCATGTCTACAGATTTATATTAAGAATCTACAGATTTCAAAATTGCCTAAAGAAACCTGATTTTGAACTAGATGTTTTAGGGGTAAACCATGGAAATGTCAACTTCGATTTGAGCTAACAAAAAAAGAATTTAGAGGTTGGATAAGCTCCAGGACCTTTGAATTAAATGAAAGACCAGAACACTCTACAGAATGCCTGCAATAACAGTCTCTACAGAAAATTATGAGGAACTACATAAATCCACCCTCTTCCTCTTCACACAGGCTCATTAAAGCTGTACTGACTCTCTGGGCAGCTATAATTCTGCTGACTGATACCCTGGAATCACCCTGTCAATACCCAGTGGTGTGCTGCCTCTCCAACTATCTCTGCCCCTAATATTCCTCTCTTTGATGGGATTTGCTGACCTTTAATCTGATGCTAGTTTACTCTCATCACTGAAGTGTAAGTCGGAGAGCAATAAAACGGCAACCTCCCTGATTCAAAAGGGAGAGCTAAAGCCTGCTAACTGTGAATCTAACCTTTCGTAATGGCTCGCTCTTAAAGGAAGAAGCATGAAGTGGAAGGCAGCTAAAACAAACAATGTGCGATGCTGAACACAAGATTTATTAGAATCCCTTTTGCATGGGTATTGCAAGAGGACATCAGCACTGTTAAACAAGAGATACACAAATATTTGCCAGAGAGACCAAAGTCCCAGTCAGAGTATCCTTCCATACCAATACAAATCTCTAGTAAGAGCAGTGTTACAGAATCAAGCAAGTTCAGATGAATGAAAAGACAATTCCAGAAGGATGGATAGAAACAATACCGGAGTGGCAAAGTCATTAAAATTAGTGCTGAAAATCAAAAACTCAAATTCTTGTGAGTTCCTCAGGAATGAAAACAGTGGAAATAAACAAATGCTTCCAAATAATTTTCAGCACAATAGGAAACAAGGAAAGGGATAGGAAAGGGAATGAGGATGAAGGAAGGAAAGGGAAAGAAGGCAGGCTAAAACAGTAAAAATATCAAGTTCTCACTATCAGATCCTTAGTAAATTTGTGAGCTCACAATTTTTTTTTGTTTTTAAAAAAAAATCAATGAGTTTGAAGCAACAAAACTAAGGAATATCATTTATAACAACACAATTTTAAAATGTTACATTTTAAAATGTTAGCCTCCAAGTAAATCTCTTGAAGATAAACATCACCAGGTGTATTTTACAAAGATGTTGACAAGGAAGAAGCAGGAAGCTAAGATTTTAATGCTATAATAACATAGCCCCAAATAGCTCACATTTCAAAGAATAAAGCATACTTATGAAACAGAAAACAAACCTATTACCCATGTTCTCAAACAAATGCAAAATCTGGCCTTTGCTTACAGTGTGAAATTACCATTGGTTTCTTTTGTTTTCAAATGACTGATCTTGTAAGAGTAAAAAAGATTTTGAAAGGCCATAATTAAATCAAAAGTATATGTGGACTAATATCAAGTAGGGATAGTGGCCACTTTTTACCTGCCTGCATTTGGACTGAGCGTGATTTTCATCTTAAATCAATGAAGGGAACAGAACAAAGAAAGAGGAGGAGAAGGAAGAAGAAGAAGATGAGGTGGAAGAGAAGGAAGAAGAGGAGGATCTTTTAGAATGCAAAGCATGTGACACTATATAAAATACTCACTAAATGCTGGAGCGTAAACAAAGCATAAGTTACTACATAACAAATCTCTTCTAGTCCTCTTGGGGAAAACAGAGTCTGACAGCATTAGGTTCTAACAGGTGCAGATAGCAGAAGGATTACATATTCATTCTACCAGGGAGAAAAAGAATAATAAAAAGCATAATTTAATTTATAATTTATGTTTACAAGTGTTACTCTAAGAGTTACAGTCTGCTTTGCAGATTATTTGGTCTGGTTCAAGTTGATGCGTTGCATCATAGAACAAGCCTGAAGGGTCTTCACAAACGTGTACAGTAATTAACACGTCATTAACACATTAACTAAAACACATTCAACATCATCAATGTTAATAGCGTAATAATTAACTTTTTGTACATAGCACACAACACCCCTGGCACTTTTCGAAATAAATTTGGAAATGTATGCTTTCAAATATTAAAAAGGTAGCTATTCACACTGAAATATCTCACCAATAAACATTTTATATGTGTATTGCGTGTGCTTTAGATGAGGCATAGTTAGTGATGCTACAAATTAACTCTATCTAATTCAAGCTGAACAGCCCCAAAATACAAAGAACAAAGACAAGCCTTACACTATGAAAGAACTAGTAATACATTAAAAATTTAATACTTGGCAGGTCAAATCTGGATACTCTCTGCTGAAGACAACCAATATTAATGAATCAGACCACAGAGTCATTGTCTAGGATCCCAGAGGAAACAATAATGTGAGTACAAATTCCTCTTGGAAGAGAAAATCCTGCAAAACTACTTAGCAGAATAGCACTGGCCACTGTTCTCATACATAGGAAGCCTCAAGCCTCCCATAATGCCTTAGACGTGCATAATGCCTTAGATATAAGTAACAACTTAGACTATGCATGTACACCAGGCACAGTTTCAATTAAGCATTCAGTCTAATATTATTTTCCAGTTTTTAGGTCCTTGCAGTAGAAGTTTCTGCATAAAGGATTGCCTCCCGTTAATCTCTCTGAAATAAGAAATAATCACTTATTAAAACTACAAGTTCTGTTTTATTACCAGCCAGCTCTGAACGATACAATTTAAACAGCTGCTTTAAGAAACAGATTTGGGTTTCTGTAACAATAAAAAGGAAAGGCAATTAAAAAGGAAGACAAAGATAACACCAGGTTGTCAGGGCTTAAGCAAGGGTCCTGCCAGGTCAGGTAGCTACTTTTCACAGTTGATTTGTAGAACTCCTGAGCAGAAACTGACAAGAAAAAATACAAAAGGATGAGACAAACAAAATAAACACATGGCAGACAGGCTATCAGGGGGAGCAGATTACTGTCTAGTTATTTTTAAAATAACATTCTCTGGCTGGAGAGAGGGCTCAGTGCTTAACAGCACTGGCTCTTCCAGAGGATCTGGGTTCAATTTCCAGCACCCATATGGCAGTTCACACTTGTCTGTAACTACAGTTCCAGGGTTTCTGACACCCTCACACAGTTACACATGAAGGCAAAACACCAACGAACACAAAATAAAAATAAATTTTATGTTTAAAAAAGAAAAAATAATTCTCCCACAGCTTATGGAAGTAAGCCTAATAGGCAAGTTGATTCAGCTAGCTACAGAGTATTTACCGTCTGAGGCCTATTCTGTTTTCTTTCCATACACCTCTGCAAGCACCTACTCTATGGAACTGTATCATATAAAACTCGTAACTTGTTGGCAAAACTTACTAATTATAACCAAGTCTTGGTAACTAACTTCAGACTCCTTGAGGAAACAGTTCCTTGAAGAAACAGCTATTTCAGAAAATAAATTTTGAAATCTAATTGCTAAAATTTTCATTCGACTCAGATGCTATCTTCTAAAACAAGTTGTGCAAAGATAACTGTATTTGTTAAGTTTTTATACTAGTCAAGGAAGTAGGATACACAGTCAAATGCCATAATAAATCTACTAATGTTCTCTAAGGAGAAAATATTTATTTAAAAACCACAAAGCCCACCCCTCCCTCTTTACGCTGCTTTAGCTCTCAGCTACCTTTGAGCCCCGGCACTGCTGTGAGGTAGGGAAGTATCATTACAATTAGAGATTAGAAAATTAGTGAAAATACCAACTTCCAAAAATAGGATGCTCAATGTTCTTCTGGCTTTAAAATTATATAGTTCTGTAACAGTGTCAAATGACCTACAAAACTATATAAGCTTCTAATATTAATGACTTCTTTCTAGCTGGTTAGAAAATGAGTAAGTTATAATTTACTCCTTGAAAAAACAATCTCCCTATTTTGTTCTTATCTAGGAAAAGAACGTGAAATCAGAATAGCCCCTTTTTAAGCATTTTGGTTTCCAGGTATATTGAAAAGATGACCAGTTATCTGCTAAAATACATTCCATATCTAACACAGGGTTTGGCAGATGTGTCTCTTTTTGAGAAGTAACAGGTCTTATTGGGAAGGTCGGTACTGTGATAGAAATAATGCCAGCATGCACGTAACTAGCATGGTCTAATATGCTTCCAAGGCATCTCTGTGTGGCCTCCTTGGGTATAAAGCCACCTGACCACAGAGGCCACTCTGTGGATGAACTAAACCGTCAGCAGTTTATCCTAGGGTCATCTGCACTACACACAATTACACTGGGGTCACCTGGGTTATATAGGAAGCCTGAAGTTCTAAACTGTCATTAGAATACTGCGGCCCAATTTTAACAATACAGCAGTGCTCCTAATGATCTGAAAGGTGATTCGCTATTCAGACCCCAAGCAAAAGATGCAAATGTAGCACTGAAAGCTCCTTATTAAATACCCACAGGCTACATCTCTGCACAATAAGTGGTCCAGGTCTTTCTAGAACATACTAATTAGATGAACAGAGAATCAGAAAAATGCAAAACCAGGTCATGCAGCAAAAATAGTGAAATGTTAAAAAAAGGGGGGGGGGGAGAGGGAATGAAGAGAGTACACCAAACATCTCATCCCTCCATTATTAAAAATTATCTAAAATATAGGGTCAAAATAAATCATGTCAGGTCACTATCTGACTAACTCATTTTAGGGTGGTAGTACTACTAAAGGTGAATTTTAAGTTTATTGTCAGAGATGCACTTAACTGATTATACAATGGTATGAATAATACAGTAAGCAAAAGCCCAATCTAAAATTCATTCGGCCTTAGGTTATCTCC
This sequence comes from Ondatra zibethicus, assembly GCA_004026605.1. Lineage (NCBI taxonomy): Eukaryota > Metazoa > Chordata > Mammalia > Rodentia > Cricetidae > Ondatra > Ondatra zibethicus. The sequence goes on along the minus strand of PVIU01000647.1, from coordinate 176,201 downwards.
CATTTCTATAAACATTCAGCAATTTATAAATGAAAGCCAGTATCAAAAAAAGGGACTTCTTCATGGGTTTTCCTCTTTAATAGTTCAATACACAGTTACCAAACCAACACCTCTACTTTTTATAGATGTTACTGCCCCTACATCAGTTACTTCTAGATAAATACACACAGAGGTACATTCAATACAGGAATATTACACTTGTCAAGCTTCAAGCATCTTCATATTAAGTGTTTGGACAAGGTACCTTTCCTTTCCAGTCTTTTGCAAAATGAAGTGTGGCTGTTCAGATTCTTTCACTGTAGGAAGTGCAGAACAGGGGGCTAGTATTATGTTCTAGCAACTAAGGCAGAAGCTGCAGACACTAACGGCGATATCAAGCACATTTTGAAGCTGTGAGATTTGTGTCCTACTCATCTATCTTCATGTCCCTACTCCCCGACAATCATCTCTTCCCTGTCATCCAAAAAACACGAAGCACACAGTAATGGGGAAAATTAGGTTCCTGGCATAAAAGAATGCCATGTGTTGGGAAATAAATTTGATTTCTTTAGATGCACTTCAACACCACAGATGTTTCTTTTATTTTGTAAACATGGGGGGGGGGGGTTCGCACGAAGAAAACCTCTTGATGTCCAATTGGGTTTTCTTGAGTTGTTTTGGAATGTTTGGTCCTATTCTACTACAAATTCATTTCTTATCTTATTACACATCTTTCTAATGTGATATGTACATCTGGTCATCTATCTTAAATGATAAATTTGTATTCATTAAAAATTATATTCTTGTAACAACATTCAATATAACATAAGACAGATAACCATAGAATCAATCACTACAGCTTGGATCTATGCTACTTAGAACACTGGCAGGCAGGGCCTACAATCCAGCCCCTATCTGCTGACCACACACAGTACTTCTGTTACATGGCCTTGAACAAGGTCAGCCTCCCCTGAATAACTTCTCTACTAGAAAACAAAAGGCTGCACCAGATGTTCTACAGGATTCTCATCAAGCTCAGAATATGTTTCGGACCCTTTGGACAGTCTATGAACCATGAGCTGTAAGTGCCCCAATGATTCTGAAGTGTGTCTTAAAAAAATTCAAAAGGGCCTTAAATGTATTTAATTTACTTTTAAAACTAATTTAAACCATAACACCAACTTCCCTGAAGCTCAAGTTGAATTTTATGCCAAAGAAGACTATGGAAATGTTCAAGGAAAGTTTGCTGCCCTCTCAGAATGGGGTCATTCTTAAGGGTATGGGATGGTGGTGAGACCACATCCTTATTGATAAGAACAGATATTCCCAACTGAAAGAGAAAATGAACCCTAAGATGTAGAGACACCTCCCCAAAAGCCTTTTCTGCCTTTTCTGGCTGAAGGACCACCGTGCCACAAAAGGAAAGTCTTAACAGTAACCTATTCCTGTCTGTTTAATCACTTACATTTAGCTGACTTATTTATAGCAGGTCAGGAGTTCTTACATATAGGCCCTGTGTTTAACGGCTGGATCTGTGAGGTTGTGTATTTTCTAGTGTGTTGAGTAGTTCTTAAAAACAAAGACAAAAACAAATGGATGTGAATGACAGTCAAAATATTACATAACATCTTAATTATTTTAAGGATGACTAAATGAATTATGTACAGCTGTTTCATTTAGAATGCTCCTTTATTTAAAGCTACCATTCTTTTATTTTTATTATATATGTGTATTGTTTTACTGTATTAGTGTGTGTCATATGTGTGCAGTTGTCCTAGAGGACAGAAAAAGATGCTGAATCCCCTGGAGCTGGAGGTGAAGATTGTGAACCACTCAGTGTGAATGCTGAAAACTAAACTCAGGTCCTCTGGGAGAAGATCAAGTGACCTTAAACTGGGCCATCACTCCAGGCCAGAATGCTATATCTTTAGTTCTTATTTGTTTAATCTGGCCAGTGGTAAACATATTCATGTAGATCTTTGCTAGGTTATGCAAATGGTAATTCTGGCCATGTCCAATATACCTGCACCATAGCCTCTGATGCTGCTCCACACTGTAGTCCAGTACTCTCAAATCAGACAGCCCACCACAGTACTTCTTTCCTGCATAAACTACAAGTATAAATTTCACTATGTGGTTTCTAAGACATGCGAATACATTTTGCTCGTAACTGTGTCATTTAGTTAAGGCCTTCACTAATTTGCTGAAGATATTCAAATATTTTAAACCAAAAGCATGAGTAACATTTCCCCAGGAAGATATAATAGTGATAATTCTGAAACACAAAAAAGGCTGCATCAATTCACACTGTGTTAAAACAAAATACTCTGCTTTTCTGGTACTCTCAACAAAGGTCTTCAGTTTGATTGGATGGTGTAACAAACTATCTTATGAATGTTTTTTTGCCCTCAAGATGCTATTCTAAATGAATTAGTCTTCCACAAATTAATGAATTCATATTTTAAGATGCATTTGCAAAATGTCCTATCATTCCAATGCTAATTTTCAATCTAGTTAAGAAATGTTAGCCTAACCGAAAAAAGAATTCTAATGGGGAGTGAATGTCATGTTTGCACAGGAGGAAAAAAGTGACTATAAAGCCCATATGCATTTAGTTTGACAAGGTGCTGCATTTAAGTAATTTTGTTATGAATATTATTTCAAAACTCCAATAGTATCTAAATATACATTTAACTATTTAAATTTTATTAATTATTAAAAATTTTAAATCACATTAAATTACATGCAATTTCTTGAAATCAATTATAGACGAACAGGAAACAGTTAATATACTAATTACAGTAATTAAGAGTTGCCAATTTAATTATAGCTGGGGATATGAATGCTCTAACATTTGTTAAGAGTGAAAAAACAAAGCTTTAATGCAGAGATTTTGCTCACAAACACCTAATGGAGCCCTCCTCTGCCTCACTCTGGCTTCTCTGCTGACACAACAGCAACGGGTTCAGATTGAAGAACTTGTCAGCAATCAGGCAGGAGGAGGCTAATTAGCTTGCAGGTTAATGAGTGTGATGGCTCTTGACAGCATTTTGTTACAGCCTCTTCTGTATTTAAACAATAAATGATTACTTATACACAGTCGAGACAGTCTAATGGTAATAGCTAAGCACATCTTAGATTTACAGATACAATATCAACTCTTTTGTTTTTAAATTTTAAAAATGTAAAATTTGTGCTAATTATAGTTCTACCATGTTATCACAATAAGCTTGACATAAAATGAGCACTTTTTAGAAAAGGTAATAAACATACTTTATATAGAGGTATTGACCTTTGAGCTGAAAATTCCCATTGAAAGGATGCCCGGTAGGCAGTATAATGGGACTGCTGAGTAATAATTTAAATATGGCAGCTTTTCAGTAATGTGCAATGACTTTCCTTTAAAAAAATTTCAAGAAAGAATTTTGTCTTAATTTTTTTATTCTAATTTTTTCTCTGTGTGAAACAGCCACACACAGAGGACTTTCTCTGCTTACCTTGTCGGTTCCTTGGGATTTGAAAACAGGTGGTGAATTAAGGAAATAGCTCTACTGAGAGATTAACCCATTTCATCAGCCAGTGGAGAAGGAAATAAGAATATTTTTACAGCATCTCTATAATATATTTAGTGGAATCAGAAATGCCTAATAAAGGCACCAAGAAAAGCAGTAAGAACTTCAAAGCAGTTTGATTTACTTTGTAAAGCACCAAGTATTAAGATCTAAGTGGTGCAGGGTTTATTTACATGAGAAGAGGATAATATGTGTCTAGGAAAGGCTCACCTGGAAACTAAACTGAGCTTAGGCTGCATGATAACAAGGAAGACTATCTCAGGTTACTGCTCAGTGCTCTCAGAAACTTGAGCACATGGAAGGGATACCTGCTGAGATTCACGTGGCTCTTTAAATTATTTTGCAGAAATATTATTTGTGTACCTTCACACTGCTCTTTGATGAACATTTGAATAAACTAGAAAAGTAATAAAATCTTCAAATATGCACCCTTTTAATGCTTTTTTAAGAATAAAAGTATTATATCATCACCTTTATGGCAGCCAATCAATAACTGTAACCAGAGAGCACCCACAGACCTAGACAGAGACAGCAGGGAAGGGTACTAGCAGTAAAGCCTATGTGTAGGCATCCAGGTGGAGGGAGTCTGAATGCAAGTTCAAACTCTGCACTTAACTGGTCCTTTTCTTTCTCTTAGTTAAGATGAATAAATCTTTAGGTTCAAAATATAAGTATGTTAAGTTTTTATATAGTTGTGTGTTTCATACACATACAGACATATCTGAAGTCTGTAAGTAACAAATGACAAAAGCATATGAACACAGATTTCTCTGTGCCCTGCAACAAAACTTGCTGTTAATCACAGATGTGTCCTTGGCACGCAGACATGGAGCCTGCTGTCCACTTCACCTCTAAATCAGGTAACACTATCCATAAGCCCAGGTCACAACACTGGGCAATACTTAGATGAACTCATGGTATCAACTTTCCTTAAGTTCACAATTACTTGTTGGACAATCAAAAATTCCCTCCAAATTTTAATAACAGTTCTACCTGACTTTGGGAGTGGATGACAGCTAGTCAAAATCAGAACCCATTCTGCCTGTTTGGATGAGAATATTCCTCAGCCTGAGAATTATTGATAGAGATTTTTTACTACCCTGTATACTGCAATGTTATTTCCTTTCCCACACACTAGCAAAGTCCATTTTCACAACTGCTATAAAGCGGCATGTTCACAGCTAGTAAAACAACTCAATAAATAGCCTCACGAAGCTATAGCTGTCTCATATCCTTTCCTCAATAAAAACAGAGGTGAACTGCTTATTTTCCGCAGCACACTATAAGAAGACAGAGGCATTATGACTGCTCATACATTCTGACTATCATTTGCCACTAGCTATATCTGTCAGCATTAAATAAAGCTGCATTATAAATGTAAACAAAACACCCACATCTACAAAATGAGCTGTCCGCCATGGCTGTAGGCATGAATTGAACCCACTTATTGACTCAGGTTGCTCTTTTTATTTATTCTTCTACAAAGACATGCATTTACTTTACCCTACAAGCACACAGGCTTTCAGAAAGGCAACTAGTCTTGTGTACAGCAAACCAGGCACATGTTGACAAATGCATGTCTTAATAGAATATTATCTTGTGGGCAAACATTGACCAACAGTTTCTGTACAGTTGATGTATGTTTAAAAGTTGCTCTGATCAAAACACTGAGCTGTAAATCACCAGTGGACTTGATTCTCTGGCTATATACTTCTAAATTATAAGAAAATTTATTATTAAGACCAATAGGACTTTATTTTCAAATTTTTGACAAAATGGGGAGGACACCCATAACAACTAACTATTCACCTTTCACTCTTAGGTGTCCACTGATTAAGTCAATCTTATAAGGAGGAAATTAAATACCAAAAGAATTCAACTATGTAGAGCATAAGATTAATTCAAGCTGTCAAATTTTTCTCTATTAAAAAAATGAAAATAGCAACTGTAGACTGACTTCTGTACTTCCTCAAGTGCTAGTGCCACTGTGCACAGCTGACATAGTATAATGAAGGCACACGAAAACTCTGTGAACTTTAAAACATTTTTAGTCTTTATTTTTAAATTTTGGGTGTTGATAATTCTGAACCTACCACAGTAGGTTTATACTCTCATCTAGAACTTTCCAAAAAATCCCTCGCCCTGCCTTTCTCTTGTTGCCAGTCTCCCCCTAAGCTACCCAAGTATGCCTTGAACTTAATAGACCAAGGAATCGTCCTAGCTCAGCCTCCCGAGTAACTGGGGCTATATGCATGTGACACTGCCCAGCCGCCTTTCTATTGTTATTTTATGAAAGGACATCATGCTGGGAAGTGGACAGCTGTCTGAGATACAGACACACAGGATCCCTGAGAATGAACGTAGTAGCTCTGGTAATATTCTGACAGGTGTGCTACACATTAAGGTCTTAGTCTATGTCCAGGCTTATTTTGAAAAGGAGCATCACTATGACAAATCATGACAAATGAAGATACATTTCTAAGAAATTCCTTGCAGACAGTGTCAGAGAGCACAAATGAATCACAACACATACGCATTAAAGAAAAGTGAAACACACAGTCCTTCAAATCATCACAAAGGCCTTTATGTGCATATCATCAAAGAATTTCATAATTCACTTTCTCTAATAAGCTGATTTCTTTAGCTTCACAAAGACAGAGCTCCAGTACTAGAGTGAAAATGAGCTTCAGTAGCCAAAGACATCCCAGTGGATTCCAGAAGTCCCATCTGGAAGTATACAGAGGCCAAGTACTCTGAAGAATTTAGACTCACTGTCACCTGTTGACCAATTAAGACTCAATGGTCAGTCTAAAAGCTTATCCCTCGGTCTAATTGCAAAACAGCCCACATGCTAGAGCCTAGATGTTTAAAGGAAGTAATACGGTGGTTAAAATATGTTACAACTTCATCATGCCCTGTAAGAGGGAAAGCATAAATGTCCATCCCTTTGGTACTCGCTACTCCACAGACGCTGTTAATTATTACTGTACTTCCTAAGGTAGGCCTGCTAACAAGAGGTACAGAGAGCTTCCAGCCGCTGTCCAGGGGGCAGGCCGCATCACTGTTTATGATGTTTACAGAAAAAAGGGAAATGATACAAAGAAGTAGCATGGAGTAATTAATGTATTGTAGTGTAGTAATTTCTACGTTCTACCTCCATTTAAATAAAATAAAGCTCAGCAATGCCAGCGTAAATCAGAGAGAGCCACAGGGGAGCACAGCGAGGCAGACATTAAAGCCGAACCAGAGCCCTTCTTCACCCAAGCTACTACTATTATTACTCGTGCAAAGCAAATATTCAGCCTCCAACCCTAAATCATTTCAATTCCTATTTCCAAGTATAATTTAATCTTTTTCAGCGACACTTGATGCTTACTTCATCACAGCATAATGACAGATTAAAAAGTTGTTGAATTAAATATTAAAGAGGACTTCAGGCACTTCTGCATTTTTAAGGAATAACACAGATTGGGGATGAAATGAGAAGCCCAAATGCATATTTTATACCAAAAGGAAAGAATACATATATTTTTCCTCCAGGCCACCTACTTTGTAATAAAACACAGAGTAGGTTTTTATTTAGTGGATAGGAATGTGAAATAGTATAAGCTTCATATCACTGTAAACTGGCACCATACAGTGACATCAAGGCTAATGATACTCTGTGAAAACATGGTCTTTATATCTTATAAAAATATTTATTTATTACTTGTGTTTCTTTAAGATTTTATTAATTTGTGAATGTTTATCTCAGATAATCTCATAGACGATATCATTAAGAGGGAGGCATCATGTAAACAAATTCATGACTGGAACTGTTCTGAGTGGGTATGGGGAAAGTTGAGCTGTAACTGTAAATCAAATTCTTGTTAAAATGCTGATTGAAGAAGTATTTGGTCTCTATTGGAGGTTTGCATTAGACTTACGTAAGGTTAAAAATGAGATGTAACTAGTGTCTTAATTCTTAAATGGAATATAAGCCAAGTTTTATATGCTCACATATATACACACATACATATGTATGTAACAAAAATAACTGAAGAGGCTATGAATTTGAGAGGGAGTAAAGAAATACAGTAAGAGATGGAAGAGGGAAGAAGAAAAGTGAAAATGATATAAATACAGTACTCATGTATAAGATTCTCAAAAAACTTAATTAGAAAAGCAAAAAAAATCTGGGAGCTTTTACTTAAGACACGTGTGTGTGTGTGTGTGTGCGTGTGTATTAAAAACAAAAATTCTAAAGGCCCAATAGTCACCAAATTTATATGTTTTTCATTTTGTTTTTAAGAAAGAGCTCCACTCCAAGGTTTGGAAAGAAATAAACTTTTAAATTCTTATTTTGTTGCAAATTTAAAGCAATTCAACAGAGAAAAATGAGCTCCATGAATATTTTATTCTATTTGTGCAACAACAAATTGCAATCTATCTATACATGCAGCTTTACACTGTGATGTGGCAATAATCTGTACATTGGCCTACTATATAAACTACTGAAAGTAGCATGTTGTTTTTCCTCCGGTTTGACATTCCACTTGCATGTTTCTAATGCTGCCTATTTGATTAGACCATGTGAAATTGCCATTTTGTAGTAAAAAGGTGAGGAGTCTGCAATCTTTGATGAGTCAACCTTCACTTTAGAAAGTTGTAATTTTATATTTCTATTAGAGAAAAAGATTATCGATCTATAATTGTGTGTTTTAGTGATTAGAAGTGACATTAAAATTATGTACCATGCAACAGAGTGGTCGACGTTGTCCTGGTGAGCCAAGGAGCAAATGACAATTGTTTTTAAAGAAAAAAAAAAGTTCATTTTTGGAACAAGAACACAGAATAGAGCATCAAACATTTTTAAGTAATACATGTTATTTCATAAATCAAAAGGAAAGACAAAGATACAAAGCTGGTTTCCCAGAAATTAAAACTCTGGCTGGGATGGAGGTAAATGTCATCTCTTCTGGTGACTACACTTGGCCTTGAAAGGATGGCCTAATTCCTTTTGGAAAAAAAATAAATCTCACTATGATTGCTCCTGGCTGAATGTTCCAGGTTTTACTCACATAATGCTATATTTGAAATCCTTTATTTTAAAGAAAAGCATGCAACTGTACCGGGGAATTGTTTAGGAATCCAAAAGGGAGCAAGGCTTCTGGCTTTTTTTATTATTATTATTATTAATCTTTACAATTCTCAGTGTGCTGCTGCTCTACTGGCAGGAGACTTGGCTAGTCCCTCCTCCCAAGAAGACCATTCTAATCCCCCACAATTACATGTGTAAGGTACACACTGTAGAAATGCTGTACAGTCATCTTCTCTGATACTGTACAAAAAGAATAGAGAAAGCAGATACCCTAGCAGCTCCAACGTTTCTTCACTGGAGCTAAGTCACTGGCAGGGAAACCTAGACAAGGGCATTTCCCCATGGTTTCCATATGGAAACCTTAAAAGAGCAATAACCTCTCTTTTCTGGAGATTTTCAACCAATAATAATGAAGTAATAATTCCCCATCATCTAGGACATAGGTTCTCAACAAATGTTTGTACAGCTCAATTCCCTGTGCTGCCTGTGTAAGTCGGATCCATTTGAAAGACACCATCATTAAGTTAGGATGCCTCCACACCAATTATAGTGGGGAAACCTCCCAGATGATGGTATGTTTCAGATTCAGAGTGAAGGGTTTTGTTTTTGTCTTATTCCCTCTCCCTTACCCCCAACCACCGTTTTCCCTAGATGTTCTATGTTTTGCAGGTGGCTGGGCATTTTCTTCTGTTAAAATGTTCACACGGAGTCTTTCCGCGGTCCTCCTCTGAGATTTTCCTGTAGGCGGCAGCTGAGAGATCTGAAATCCAGGAAAGACTCCTCTGCTGTGGCCAGTGGCCACAAAGCAAGTTTCTGGGCTTAGGTTTGAGGACTTCTCTAGCAATGAGCGGAGCCCGGAGACTCGGAGCCCATTGTTCTCTGCGGCCACAGCCCTACCGCCTAGCCTGACAGCGCTCCCGCCCTGACTGCATAATTAATGCAAATGGAGCAGCCTCCTGGTCTGAAGCTCTTAGGGTTTACTTTTGTGCGACACTTACGCAGGAATATTAACTAGAGAAAGCAGCATCACAACAGGGGTGGAAAATCAGCCTGTCAGGGACTCATTCCAAATGCCACGGAGACCCTAGCTGCTTCGAGATTGTTTCATCAAGGTGATTGAGAACAAAAACTACCACAGAAAGAAAATTCGAGCCGAAACCAAGATCCCACACAGCCTGTATTTATCGCTGCAGTCTCGATTCCATAGGGGAAAGGTTGTCATCACGCCTTTATGCAACCCTGCGGTGAGCAGCCGCCCTGGGATGGTGCCCAAAAGCCAAAGACCAGGACGGCCCTCTGCACCGGTCAGTGGTAGCCCAGAACCATGGGGCAGAAGATTCACATTTAACAGAATCAAAGATCTATGTCCTAAAGGAGACTTGAAGGGCTATGCCATAAGGTGCCTGGCTGCTGTACTTGCTACAGATCACACTAAATAAGGAACAGCTGACTATGAATTATGGGAGCGTTGACTGTTTCCTTATACCGTGCTGTTGGTAAAAGTAATTAAATGCCATATTTAAGCTTCCAAATCATATTTTAACAAAAAGTATATATCTCTTGAAATAAACTTAACAGCGTTTTCAGAATATTCCATATACGATGTGTTCTTAAGGAGCTGAGAAGTAACTTCCACCACATGGCTATATGTACCTGTTCTTCACACACTTGCCAGACTTGCATTCTGTGTCAACTATTTAAAAAAAATCAGGATTTTGTATTTCAAATACATGCATTTGGTTAATTACTTTTTTTTGAGATGGTTTCTTTGTGTAGCCTTGGCGGTCCTGGAACTAGCTCTGTAGACTAGGCTGGCCTTGAACTCATAGAGACCTAAGTGCTGGAATTAAAAGCTGTGCCACCACCACCTATCTAAATAATTTCATTTAGACTTAAACAGAATATTATAAATTTGTGAACAAATTCTGAACAATTACATTAAGGCTATGTTTTTATAATAGCAATCAAACCTTAAACTTCCCAAAGATTTTTACACATTTTAAGAAAGAAATGAAATACAGTGGGGGTAGGGGGGAAGAAAGAGCATAGCTGAACATTTTAATTCATTTTTTCGGGTGTAAAAGACTAGAAGAGGGCTGTGAATTAAATCCATGCCTTCCCTAAATGCCATCAAATGGGTGTCTATTTCTGAAAGCGCTTGTGTGCCACCTCTGGTCTCACATAACAGAAACATTTAATCCCGAACATTCTCTAAAAATTCTTCCACACAAAGGGGTCAATTGTAATGCCACAGAATAACCACACACATATTTGTCCGCTGAATGGCCAGGAACTACATTCATCTGAATATCTTCACTGACTTAATTAAATATGTTCACAATAACTGAAAATCATCCCTTCAACCACTAAATACACTCTGGGGCAGAAGAGATCAAAATAGACACGCTGATCAAAAGGTTTACTTTAGACAGGAAGCAGCCGTCAGACCGTTGTTACAAATTAAAGGTATTATATTCAATCATTTTTAATCTCTTAAAATGAATAACCCTTCTCTGCACATTAAATCATTTTTCACCAGAGGTAGCATTTTTTTATGTCTAAACGCATACATTCCTTCATCATGCTCCAGTTCTACTAGCAGTGGTGGTCATTTATCCATCTCTGAGCCAATGTTCTCACCAGCTTTTGATTCCTCCCTTAACCTAAGAGAACATATCACGTATTTCAGCAGAAGCTTCTACATACAAAAAATGGGAATCAACACTCACTATAGATGGCAACCTCTTAAATCTCAGCCTACTGCATGAATGTCCTGATACTAGCATTCTGTAATTAATAACTTCTAAAATAGCAAATGCTGTTTATGTCCAGTCACTTTGTTTACCAAGTATAAAATAAATACACCCTTACTTTCAAAAAGAAGTAAATTTGCCCTCTGATTTTCAAACTTTTTACTGTTTAGAATTTACAATTCAGCCGGGTTAAAGGTACACACACTCTGGAGGCAGAGGCAGGGAAATCTCTGTGAGTTCAAGGCCAGCCAATCTGCACAACGACTTCCAGGACAGCCAGAGAGCTACATAGTGAGATTCTCTCAAAACACAAAATGCAAAGAACAACACCAAAATGGATTTAAAATTCTGAGATACTAATTTTGATATAAGAAAATTTATGAGTTTGAGTTCAGTCTGGACTTCACAGAAAGTCTGAAGCTAGCCCGATATGCACAAAGAGGCCCTGTCTCAAAACAAACAAATATTGATGTTTTTAAAAAAAGATACCCAATTTAATATTGGCATACACAAAACTATGGAAAGTCCCTTGAGATACGGTGTGAAACCTGCAGCTCAATGACTGGGTTCTTGATAATATGCTATTAGGCTGACAAACAAGCTGACCCGTGCGTAAAGGCAGATCTGTGCAAACACAACACAAGTTAAAAACAGCTTCAAGTGACTGTTTAAAACTGTAGGCTTCAAAACCTTAAAATACAGGAAAGCATTGCATAGTTTATTTAAAATTGGCAACCACAGTTTAACAAGCTATTCTAACAAATGATTAGCATAGCATGTGCCTTTCTTTAGCCATCAATTATGACACAGGGTAATGCAGGGCACAACCTAAGTGTCAAATTACAATATGCTGTACAAAACCACTTTGCAACATAGCTTTCTGTTTGCTTAGCAATTACTACAGAGCACGCTGCTTTTCATAAAAGGAACTGGTCAGAACTGTTTATAAGAATTACTACAAATGTTTATATATTTATATTTTAAAAAATTAGTTGACAATTTCATAAAATTTCTCTTTACTAGCTGGCTGGGCTATTTATCTCATGTTGTTTTTAAAGTATACAACCAACCAAAATGTTCTGAGTTTTTTTACTTCTTAAAAAAATTTCATTTGTGTATGTAAACTAACACAAAATAGTAGTTGTTTTTTTTTTTTTACCAAATACAGAGGATCTTTTCCCTAATTTTGTCCACCAACAATATTTAAATATTGTGTTCTTTTAACTATGAGTGTAGTTGCATCCAAAGGCTGATGCTACAGCAATGCCTTTGATAATCCTCAGCAAGACAACATGATTCCAACACAAACAAGCAGAATTTCAGAAATCAGATTAAGCTGTACTTTTTACAGGCAGTCAGTGTTTCAACACTTGATCTGCCAGTGCTCAGATAAAGGTTATCTGTCTTAATTGCAGGGCCATCCATTAATTCATAAAACTCTTATGTGAATAAATACTTAATGAGAAAAGGGGGGGAATACACAAAACAGTTTTTCTGCTGTTTTTTCCGTTCTGCTGCTGTCCTTTCTCCTGCATTTGCCTAAAGGCTCTCAGTAAATTACACTCCCAGTAAATGACTGTAATTTACCCGTTGAATTCCCTTGTTCAGGAAAAGCACAAAAACACATTCCAGCATTTCCACAGCTCAGATTTACTATTCTGGATGTCAAGAACAATCCATGGGCAGTAATTTGAAACTGTTTGAACCTTCAAATGAGGGAAATTAGAAATGTTTTCAGAGCTAAGATTTTCAGTGAGGAGCTAAAAACCTGATAAAAATCTCTAACTGTTCCATTCCTGCTTTCCCCCCACATCAAAGTCTGAGGCCCAAGTGTCCACAGTGGGCTCAGCCAGGGCAGCAGTCTCGAGAAGTCAAGTTTACCTTTCCTGGGTTAGTTCTAAGGGAAATATGACTATATTAATGTCAAATTTAATCCTAAAAACATAGATGCGGTTACACAGCTTTCTTATCCAAATGTTCTCTTGAAGCCTCTCTGACCATCACTCAGGGTAACTTTCTCTAGGACAACTTCTGAGCAAAGTTATAAGGTTCAGGGTCCCAGGGATTCTAGGCAGGCACAGTTACAACTATTTATAGAAAAAGAACGAAGACTTTCAACTTAGTCACACTTCAAAACAGATATCCCAAGTACAAAGATATACAAGCATTTACATGGGCCATTCTTGAACCATGGTACTTGATATTTTAATAGTCAACACAAGGTGACATTCATATTCTCTAGTCTCAGAATATCTCTCTCTCTCTTTCTCTCTCTCCAGTTAAGAACATTCAATAACCAAAACAGCCTATTTTACTCTGTCTAAAGGCAGGTTTTCAAATGGCAACATGGTTATAAATCCTCATTATCCTAAATAAAATTACAGCACTTTAAACATTTCCAGGGAGCACATTCTCTCTCCTAAACAACTACCTTAGCGAGTAATAGGAAGCAATATGGCTGCACTTGTGTCACAGTTGGAAGCCTTTTTAAACTGTCGCCCTGCTAGCAAACCGACTACATATTAAAATGAATGTGTTGCTTATTTCAAGGGGGGAGATCATTTATAACATCAAGACCATTATTAGGGTACCGTGACTTGGTTCGTCGTAAAATGAACTAAAGTGTGAGTGGCAACAACCCGCACATGCTCACCTGCTTTCTCTGCACCAGCAGTTTGGTCTACGATGAGGTGTTGCCTGTTCTGCATTTACTATCAAAACAGCCCATTTGTCACAGAGATTTCTAATCACAGGTTACATAGGGGGTAAAAAAAACCTTAAGATTCCCTTTTAATATAAAAAGCAAAGTCTTCACAAATGTCTCAACTAAACTACATATCTTTTTTAAAGTATATATCTTTATTTTAGATTATTTTTAATTTTTTTATGTGTATGAGTACTGTAAGTGGCACGTAACCACACCCTAAGTCAGGATATCTTGTTTTGTAGTCATGCCTGTTGTTAACAACTTTGAAAGAGCAAAAATAAACTCAAACTCTTTGACCTCCAGTTGGGTTGGAACAGGCTCACATCTGTGTGTGTCCCCACATATAAGTGTTTTATTGCATGCATGTCTGTGCAATATTTGTGTGCCTGGTACCCACAGAGGTCAAAAGAAAGTGTTAGATCCTCTGAAACTGGAATTACGAATGCTCATGAGCTGCCATGTTGGTGCTGGGAATTGAACCCAGGTACTCTACAAAAGCAGCCAATGTTCTTAACCACTGAGTTATCTCTCTAATCCCTTATTTTGAGTATTTCACAAAAGCATGCATTTCCCAACAATTGTGTTAACATCAAAAAGAGCTCCCATTATTCTACTAGCTATATAGTGACCAACGCATTCATAGTTTAGATTGTCGGATGTCAGATCCAAGAGAAGCATGAGGGCCTAACTTTGTGTTGTGCCCTAAAGTTCAAAGAGGAAAGGATGATGAGCATTAGCATTCAGTGGGAAAGAAAAAGCGTTTGCTTGTGTTCACTTTGTACTCAGCTGTGAAAAATACACTGGAAGTTATCTCAGGCTTCTTTCTAAATGCATGGTGGCCTTCTGATACTTTCTCAGCAAAGATGAAGTGATGCAATCCCAACAAAAGATGATAATAGCACATGGTGGTCCATGTCTGTAATCTCAGCTTTTGTGAAATGGAGGCAAAGGCAGGAGGATTGCATTGCAGGTATGAGGTTGAGCCTGGACAGCATAGTGAGATTCTTTCTTTTTTTTGTTTTGTTTTTTAAATAAGGTCAAAAAAGTCAAATGTAAGTGTGAGCAAAAGAAACTTGCAGGAAGTATAACTGTCCACTGAACAGCTGCTTTGCTTGTTTATAAAACATTCTTTGTAGATTCTTAAACATTAATTTTGTGAGCATTTAGTGAGGACTGAAAATTTGCATGATCTCCGCTTTGCTCTCATTTGGAGTACGTATTCAATACAATGAGTATTTTCTATACACCATGCTTAAATGGGAAAGACAACTAGTAATAAAGTAATTAACTCCTCAACCAAGACAACTGTATGTTCTGTGTTATTCTTGATTGAAGTCTTCTCAGCTAATTCCCAGACAATTATATTATCTACTTCATAATTGCAAACCTGGATGAATTGTTTCTAAAAGTTACATCATGGTTCATTCCAGTAGAACCTATGAGTGCATGAAAGATCCTGTTTCTAATGTCACTGTTATCAAGCCAAAAACAATTACACTCATCTGAGTTATGGCAACCAATAAACTTAGATAATCGCCATATGCAACACAACATTTTGGCACTTGAACTTAAAACTCTTGTAGACAACTATAGATTGCTTCTAATGCAGAGCACTCTTGTCCTACCCAAGGCTGCCAATAGAAATGCCAAAGCTGCTGAACACGAAGCATCCTAGTAATGCTGTCAGTAAATGGCACATTCACACAGCCCCCAATCCTCTCTTCCCAGGCATGGTCTTCTCCAGCTGCAGCTTAATTTCCTGTGACTTGCCTAATTACTGTAATTAAGGATTAATTGCCATTAATTATTCACACATAAGCTCATCGCAAATCATGGGGTAAATGTCTTATGAAAGCTGCCATACAAGCCATGTATAAACACACTGGGATGCTTCAGGCAGGCGAATCTATCACTCAGCCCTCAAGCAAATCTCTGTGCTTCTCTTACAAAAACAGCTATAATTCTGGGCAACTCGACAGTCCTCTCAGGTAAGCACTGGGTTCCGAAGCATGTTTTCCTGTGGAAGTCACACCGGTTTTATTAGTACTATAAATGCTGTTTTATCTTTCCAACTGCTATTTTTATGTTTCCATTTTTATTCTACAGTGCTCAGTTTAGGACAACCACTTCAAGGAGGGATGTTTGCAGTTCCTGCTTTCCCCATCACAGCTAGGAACAGTTCCTTGTGCTTTACAATATATGATTATGCAACTGGGATAAGCATAAGAAGCATAAGAAAAGAAAGAGAGAGAAAAAGAGAGAGGGCGAGAGGGGCAAACAACAGAGACCAGCTATATAGTTGGGCTGGAGACCATCCGATTTTCAGAATTCAGTTTCTGCTCTTGGTCTAAAAAGCCACAGAAAAGCATGTTTAGTTGCTGCAAAGATGCTCCATATAAGGCAAGTGCTTGTTTGGCCATGAAAGTACCACTGACTGAAAGGACTGAAACAAAACGCCTTGTATTTGTGTTGGATCAATGTCATATTAGTAGATGCCCTGTTTGCATAATGTCCAGTCTCTTCAGAATTATAAAATATACTAAAACATAATGCTCCCAACACCCCTTTCTAGTTATCTATGTTTCTAATGTTTGAATGGCCGGGAACAGAATACTTTATTTTAACAACAGAACAAATTGTATGTCTGAAGACTTCAGCCCCATCAGCACTGCTTATTGTCACTGCCCTAGGAAATTTTAATCTAAGTAGGCAAATGTTACTCTAATTGTTATGTTAGATTCTTCTGCAGCAAATTAATGCATGAAACATTTTCATTTCAGTACATTTGTATCTTGAGTTAACATTTATGTAAATAGACCTTATGGCAGACTGCTAATGTGTCAAAAGTCCTCTACAACAGCGCCACTTTCAAATACCTCTTTTAAGAGTTCTTTCCCCCATTTTCTGCAGCACTGAAGATGGGGTATGTAGCAACTTAAGTATTTTCACAATTTAAAAAGCAACGCTTAAAATATACTGCAGGAATAATTACAGACTACAATTACAGTCAGACAATATGTCACATAGGCTTACAGAGCCATTGGCTATCCAAAAAGGAAAAATTAAACATATAACCTTACTAATATCTAATTGAGAACATATTTTCTAATCATAATTTTAATCAAGTTGGAAGAGACAGCAAATAGAAGCTTTTTCACTGCTGAACAGCATAGATTATCCAAAACTGTAGTGTGGAGGTTAGTCTCATACTCCATAGTGAGACGGGTCCTCTCAAGCTCACCCATTTGGACCATCTCTTCCAACAAAAACATGATAATAGACAATTAAGGTTCTTAAGGGCTTGAGAGTCTGAAATCTTTTACTCACGTAAGTATTGCAATTATCAAAAATCCTGAAAACTGACTCAACAGTAAAATTCATTAAAAAATTATTTTGGTAGACATTTATAACTGTATTGTATTGTTGATGATAACAATTGATTTTTAAATCTATCTAGAGGTCAATGCTTTAACTTAGCTGTCGGTTTACCAAATAATTCCTGTCTCCCTGTTCTACAATCAGCAGATAGTAACATGGGGAATTGTTTAAAATCTACCATCCTAACACACAGCTTCACCATCAATGTCATCTAATTGATACTTCCCTATTTTTGTCACCTTGCCTTGATGTCAGCTGCCAAGTTCTGCCATGTCACTTTCCATTTATGGACTCCCAAGTCCCTTGATCTGACTAATTAGGGTTTATGTGTTAATTGGAGTAAATACAAAGATGGGAGTCACAGGCACAAATTTCAAAGCACAGCCATAAATTGAGGAGCTGATAAGCAGGGAAAGATGCCTTCATGGAACAAGTGTCAAGTTTATTTCATCACTGGGAAAAACCTAGAATTTCCTGACAATGTGACACCTGTAGGTTTTTAAAGACATAATAAGGGCAGTGACCAGCAAATTAGCAATTCTAGTCTGTTAGCCGCAGAGGGCACAGAAACCTAAATTCAGCTTAAGAAAATTAAACTTTACTTTTTAAATTCTTAGAATTTTTCTATTTAAGACAGATTGTTATTTTTATTTCATTTCAAAGAAAGTATATAACTTGAGTTTAATTTTTAGTAAAAGAAAATCTAATATTTGAATATCAGGAGATTATACTTAAAAGAGAAAACATGCTAATTAATATTTGGACATTATTACTTTTTCTACTAAATCTTAACCCTAAAGGATAACTTTGATTTGGGAATGATTACCACAAATAAAATCAGAGAGGTTGTCCAAGAATTGTATGGACTAGATTTCATGTGTTTATTTCAAAAGTCAGTTACCTGAGATGCCTGAAGAGACAGTGAATGCTTGCTGCTTGTAGTGATCATAGCACACAGGGCATGGTGGGACATGCCACTCATCCCAGCACGCCAGAGGCAGGCAGAGGTGGAAGGATGCTACACAAGTTCAAGGCCAGCATGGTCTACAGAGGGAGTTCCAAGCCAGTCAGGACTACACAATGAGATTCCCACAAACACACAAAAAAATGGGTTGCCAACATTTTCTAAAGTCTTCTTTGCCAAAACAATGTCTACTGAGATACTGATTTCCCAGTGAGAAGAAATCAGTAATTATTATGCAAAAACCCTCATATTTCTTTTTCTGTTGTTTTTCTTTTATTTCAAACAAAAAAATCACCTGATATCTAGTTGGAAAAAATATGCAAAGAGAGGATCACTTCACTTGCTATATCATTGTATTTGTACCAATTCCTGGAGTTACTTAATAAAACAACAGGAAAAACAAGAGCAAACCACCACAAAATGTTCTCACTTATTTTCTCTAAGTTAGGTAACTAGCAGAAGTTGGATAACCAAACCATTTTCAGATATACTTGCACAAGAGCGATTCTATCTTATGGTTGCAAAAGCACTGAGGTACTAATAAAGGTATTAAAAGGCAAAATTAGTAATAACTTGTGTTTAAATCTGGATGGTCCTTCTAAAGGGTCTATTGCAGTAACAGCTTACTACAGACAGCAGAGGAAACCCGCTGTCCATCTCAAAGAACCCTTTCTCACTCCTGTCCTTTTACTCAACAAAACGTGGTGCTCATCCAAGCAGTTTATAACTTAGATCTACGTGTGCTCCTTACGTCAACCTCATGCTTCAGATTCTAACTTCCTTTAGTATTTTTAATTCACTCATTACAAGTCTGAAATTTATCAACTTTTTCCATAAGCAGAAAACACTTGGAATAAATGAAATGTTATTTTCTATTAATCATAATTTTACAAGAAAACCTTCAGGTATTCATAAATCTCCTCTTGAGAAACAAAACACCCCTTATTTGCTTGTTTGTTTGTTTGTTTTTGGAGACAGGGCTTCTCTGTGTAAGAGTCCTGGCTTCCCTGGAACTCACTCTATAGACCAGGCTGGCCTCGAAATCACAGAGATCTGCCTGCCTCTGCCTCCTGAGTGCTGGGTGATTAAAAGAGTGCATCACCACTGCCCAGCTACAAAACACTCTTTAAACACAGTCCCTGAAAAACCTAAGAGAGCCATATTTAAGATTTCAGAAATAACACAAATAATTCCAATTAACTTTTTCCAGGGGTTGGGGACTACTTGCTTCCAACGATATTACACTCAAGAAATATATTCAAGAAAAATACTTCAAATTCATGTATAAGAAAGAGTAAGTGAGAATATCACACAGGGACATCTGGAACCAGATCACACATGACCTCACCAGTAACTTTATACAACTTTTTAATCAAAACTATCTTATAACTTTATTGAGGTTTTAACTGAAAACAACCAAGCTAAGTTCTCCAAATTAACAGTAAGAACAACAGTAAGAACAGTAAGAACAAAGATGAGCATCATCAGCATCAAATGAGTTTACTGCAGGATTTTCTAAAGCACATCCGATCTTGGCTACAGCCTGAGTCTACCTTTCAACTCACAAATGACAATGTCACCAAACACTGTCCTTCCATCAATCAAGCTGGGTCATGAATACACAAAAGGCAGCAGAGAGGCTGGCTACCTCCCGCAGTGCAACTTGGCCTAATTATCTAGGCCTTTCTTTTGGTTACCGTCTGAAGAGTATCCACCCAGTCAGCTGCTGGGCAGCCGGAGGCCTAATCAAGAGAGGTTATGCATACTGACCCTTATATGGACATCCAATGCAAGTTAAATGTGAGCACCACATGTCATTTTTCTTATTCATCATTATGAAATTTCCCTCCCCTTTCGAAATACCAATCTGCTGCCATTTTCAGACCCTCCTCTTACCCCCCTCCAAGCTGTCATCTCCGTGTGCTGCTGCTCCATTGAGTGAATTAGCATTCTAACTGATGTGCTTGCTCTTCTCAGACAAATCCTTGAGCTGCATTAACTAATGACTTCTCTCTAGAAAAAGGAACTGATAGTCAACCATTGATAAAAGCAATTGCATTTCCATAAATCACAATGGTAGAAAAATCAGGGAAGAGTGACTATGGTTGTGCACTTGCCCTTGTTTTCTTTCTCATTCCACTACCAGAAACAACCTACAACACTAAACAGAACATGAGACAGCTCTTCTGTGGCTGGATATGATGGTGAACTTGAAGCAAAACCATTATTAAGCATTAAAGGACTGGTGAAGATGGGAGGAAGGCAAACAACGAGAAACCCTTCTCACGGCTCATCCAACTAAGAATGGGTCTAAGAATAAAGCATCCCCATGCCCAGAGCTGTACCTTGCACAGGACAGGGTGCTGAGCATGACGATGGTAACAGCTGTAAATGCTGTAGCAGATTGAATGGTGTGGAGCTGGAAAAACAAGTCCTAGAAATACTATGTGTATAAGGCATGAAATGGAGTGAGATGGGAGGGAAAGAAGGCCTGCTGAGATACAACATCCATTTGAAAAGAGAAAACAGAGAAGACATCTTTATGGACTAGGCATATATATTACTTTCTGTTTTATAAATCTAGTTTCTACATCTATACACTTCTATGAACAACAAGACCAGGTGCCATTGGCTATGACAAAAGATGACATTGTGATTCATGACCCTGCAAGTCCTATATAAGTACTGAAAAGCTGCATCTGACTCAAAGGGCAAGTCCAAATACTTTTGAATAAAGTGGGTGGGGATGGAAGAGATGGGAGAAAAGAGCCCCTCATGGTTAAGTCTGAAGACTGATTTATTTATTGATTTATAAAACCAATCTGGACCCACTAAACAGGTATCTATTAAAAAATCCTTATATGGCAGTTTCATAGGGCCTGTGAGTGAATCTCTGGGAAAGGGAATATATAAATGGCATTGTTCCTGGGCTCAAATTGTTTGTCTCAGTAGACAGACAGACAGACATATAAAGAGTCAAAAAAAAAAACCCACAAAATTTAAAAAGACTACATTTACAATAAATACTAAAAACAAGATTTAAGTATATTGTGGAGTGTGCTGGGGATGTAATCAAAAACCTTGTTCATGGTAGGCAAGTTTTTCCTACTAAGCTACATAATTGGCATTATTGGTGGCATATAAACAAAAGTCAAGAGAGGAATAGAAAGAAATTAGTTTTCAGGTTTGGAGAAGAATGGTCCAAAAGCAGGCACACAGCACACTTATAAACGAAAACCATGGGGCCGGGCAGTGGTGGCATACGCCTTTAATCCCAGCACTTGGGAGGCAGAAGCAGGCAGATCTCCATGAGTTGGAGGTCTACAAGAGCTAGTTCCAGGACAGGCACCAAAAACTCCAGAGAAACCCTGTCTCAATAATCAAAAAAAGAAAAAAAAAAAAAGATGGGCTAGAGAGATGGCTCAGAGGTTAAGAGCACTGACTGCTCTTCCAGAGGTCCTGAGTTCAATTCCCAGCAACCACATGGTGGCTCAGAGCCATCTATAATGAGATCTGGTGCCCTCTTCTGGCCTGCATGGACACATGCAGGCAGAACACCGTATACATAATAAATAAATCTTTAAAACCTCGTTATTAAATTTAAGCACGAAGCAGATTCATCACATTTCCTAAGAAATGAAGCAGACCTGCGTGAGCACATCAAGGTGCTTTCGTGTGGGAGTGGTAGGAGCTCTGCATTCTTTGAGTCTCCCCATTTTCCTGCAAATATGTCATCCACAATTCACAATCCTTTAATCATGAAAGGTTGTCTCTTATTTGTAACCAATATTTTACATCATACTTACCACATATTCAGCACTAAATAAGTAGTGACTGAGCTCAGTGATAGAGCACTTCCATTAACATGCACAGGTTTGGGTTTGGTTCCCAGTACACCTCCCACCAAAAAAAAGTCCAGTTTACAAAGAGTTAAAAATTTCAGACTAGAGATTTTCAACTTTATGTTGCAGGCAATGGGACAAATAAAGCTTGGAGTTTTATGATATAAGCAGTATTCTAGGAAGTTACATGAGAAACTAAACTTGGTAGGCTATGTATGGTTCAGCCTGTTGTCCTGGGTTTGATCCCTGGGAGAGAGAAAAAAAAAAAAAAAGAAAGAGGGGCAGGGAGAAGGAGAGCAAGCCAAGAACAGCTGTGAAGAGTTCCACCTGGGAAAGGGTCTAAATGATCACGAGTCAATCAAACGCTCAATTTTCCTCCAGTTCCACTTCCATACCTGCTTTTTTATATGGAATGCCCTTCCTCCTATCTGAAAAATACTGTTGAATCTTCAAAAAACAACTTTACTTGCAAAAAATGGTCATTGTAACCTTATTTAGAATAACAAAAAACTAAAGACAATTAAAAAGCTATAGAATATAGAACTGACTAAGAAAATAATAAGAGTCACTCAATAAAACATTAAATAAAACTATCCATCAAAAATGCTAACATAATGGGCTAGTAAGATGTCTCAGCAGATTAAGGCACTTGCCACCAAGCACACATAAGCCCACACATACATACAATAAGTAAATAAATGTAATAAAAACAAATTGTTAGCATAATCCAGTAACAGAGGCACATGCCTGACAATGTAGTTATACTGCTACCCAAGAGCTGAGATAGGAGGACTGTTTTAGCCTACCTCAAGGTCAGCAAAGGCAGCAAAGTAGCAAGATACCATGTTTTTTAAAAAAAAAAAATCCTCAAATCAGAAGTAGAAGGGCATATCTACAGTCAGTACTCATGGTCTGAGGCGGGACCCACAGCCTCTCTATAGCCTGGTTTATGTGTAGTTCTAGGCTGGCCTAAGCTGACACCCCTAATAAAGTCACTTACATTATAATACCAATGAGAAACATCTATAAAACTGCTTAAATTTTTTTATTATAAGACAAAAGTAGGCATTAAGTACGAGAAAATTTTAGCAGTAGCTAGTAGAGACCCACATGAGGGAAGTAACACACCTCCAAGAAGTGCCTAGTGCACTGACCAGAAGAAAGACATGGGGTGTTCATTGTTTGGCTTTATGACACAGGGTCTCACTCTGTAGCTCAGGCTCCTAAATGCTGGGATTACAGGTATGTGCATGGCTTTACTTATGAACTTTTAAAATTACATTCATTATTTTGTATATATGGACATGGGGCTGCCATGGAGCCCATGTAGAGGTCAGAGGACAACATTTGGAAGTCAGTATTCTGCCATAATACAAGGTCCTGAGGACCTACCTCAGGTCAGTGGGCTTGGTGGCAACTGCTTTTGCCTGCTAAGCCATCTTGCCATCTGTGCAAATGTTTTAAACACAGCTAGAAGTAAGTTTCTTGTTTCTTGCTGTCTGACTTCAGCATTCACCTATAATAGCACAGCACTTAAATGCAAGAAAGAAAAACAACTGTTTCACTCAACAACTGGTAGGCTTATGTTCTCTGTTGTTATTATAATAAACCTCTCATAAACATTCAAATCTAGACATGTGTATGCACACACACACCTCTGTAGGTTGTGCCTTAGTATAGAGCTAGTATCTGAAGGTCTTGCCAGTCTTGGTGCTGCACAAGCCTCAATAGCTGCACCAACTCATACTTCCGCCAGCAGCGTGAAGCTTCTGCTGCTCCTTTCTTCTCAGCACTGTGTGTGTGCAAGATCAGATTCACTTTATGTGTTGGTGAACATTCCAGATGAACCTGAAAAGAATGCATAGTCTGCTGTGGTTGGGGAGAGCAGAACAGTCAATTGGATGAAGTCATGTGATTGCATTGTTCAAGTCTGCTAGGTTGTTACTGACATTTTTAATAGACCAATATTACATTCAAGATACAAACTGAACCTGGTTTCAGCATAGACACTGGATGTCTATCTACAGGTATTGCTGAACTCCATTGGACAACATTTTGTTTATAATTTTCCATTTATATTCATCAGTGAGACAGGTATATCACTTTACTTTCTTATGCCTGTACATTTCTGTTTCAATATCACACTTTATAAGAAATATCTAGTTAGCTGAAGATGATACTTTTGCTTTGTTCAAAACAGTAGATTTGTATAAGATATGAATTATTCATTCCTTTGTTGCTCAGAACAGTTATAAAACCTTCTGCTATTAATATTCTCCTAATAATAAGACTTTAAAGGACTGGTTTACTTATCCTAATATTATGGACACTTTTGACATCTTTCAGTTTTCTAGAACTTGTTTGGTTTTGGTTTGCTAGGTTTGGTTTTGGTAGTACCAGGTATAGATCCCAGGGCCTCAGGGATGCTAGATAAATACTTATCACTGACTTGCATGCCCAGCACGTAAGAGTAATTTCTATATTTCTATTAATATTACATGTTTATCTCACATCAAATGTATTAATAAAGTACCTATAATATCCTTTCTTTTCAACCTCTGATGTTCTATCTTCTTTTTCAAATTCAATATTATTAATTTGTATCTTTTCTGTTTCTTTTTACTTCTTTGATAATCTTTACAGAAGCTTTATGAATTTTATAAATTTCCAAGGCATAAACTTTAGCTTTACTGGGATTTCTATGGGAGTTTTCTTTTATGTACTTTGTTCTCCTACTTCAATGACTTTTTATTTCATATGTTTTTATTTTCTTTAGGTATAGCCAGTTGTTCATGGTATTTTTAAGGCAAATTTCAGCTAACTAACATTATTGCTTTTCAAATTTTATAAAATGAACACAAGATTAAAAACAATATAAAGCTTTAGCTATAGGTCAGAAGTTTCAGTATAAAGTATCTGTACCATTTTAAGCCTGTTTAAGATGTCAGTTTCTCTCGGTGCTCCTCTGTTCATCTCTGTTTGTTTTGCCATAAGTGAATATGGTTGGAGTAATACTCATTCCTTTAAACATACTGAAGACTGACTTACGGTTAAATCTTAAGTGGTCTTATAACTTTTTAGACAGCCCACATCATACAGCTGCTGGTGACATACTCTCCACGTGCCTACTAGGTCAAGTCTGTTAAGCATATTAACGTTTTCTACACAGTTAGTTACACATGGTTTTGTCTGCTTCTTCTATCATTTCCCACAGAAATATGGTCAGACCTTCCAAAACATGAATCTATTTCTTCTTGAAGGAATATCAAAATTTGCTTTGTGATTTGAAGCTATCAAGTGAAGTAATTTCAGAATTGTTAGAGTTATATTGGCAAATCAAGCTATAATGCCATCTCCACCTTGAGAAATGCTTCCTGCCTTCACTTCCTTTACTTGATCTCGGAGCTAGCCCTGCTGTCCTTACACCAGGGATGGTGTGCTGTTTTCCATCACTGTCAGCAGCAGTTCTGTGTCTTTTTTTAGAGGTGTGCCTCTTGAAATCAGGCCTGCTATTAGATTTCCTGCGTATCCATTCGTTTTTCTTGGACATCCTCAATCTTTACTCCTTTATCTTTCAAACTCATCATATGGGTGCTATGCTATGATACTTGAACTTATATCTCAACTCATCTTATATTTTCAATTTATCTTACTTTTGCTTCTTCACTCTTCTGTCCTACTTTTAGGTTGAGTTAATTGTATTTTTCATTCTGCTCCTATCATTTCCTTGTTCTTCCTTAATTATTCTGGAAGCTATTCAAACTATTTCAGTGTGTTTACTGTTCTCTCATAAAATTCACTAACAACATACTAAGGATAATTTTAAATAAATAAATTTTTTTTTAGATTTTGAGATATATACAGAGAAAGATACAGGTAATGGCTCACATTGATTTGTCAACTTGGCAAATCCCTTACAGAGCACATCTGTAAGGGATTATCTAGATAATGTAATTGAGGTGGGGAAATGCAACTTAGATGTGGGTGGCGCCATTCCATGGACTAGAATCCCAGACTTTAAAAAAGGAGAAAGCAAGCTGAACACGCGCATTCATCATATTCTTGCTTCCTGAGACAAAATGCACAGTGACTGCAGCCTCCTGCTTCCACTGCCACCGTCCCCTTAGTGTCACAGCAACATGGAAGTAATTAATAAAATGCATTGTTACACACACACACACACACACACACACACACACACACACATAGACATGCAGACAGATGGGCACACACCCCTTTGATTTTAGTGACTTCTGAAGCTATGAAGATTCTAGTTTATATATTTACTAACAAAGAAGTTTCTATTGCCCTGTGTCCTCAAAAATTTTGCGTTATAAAATTTTTTGACAGTCTGGTATGTAAACAATATCTCAATGGTTTAATTTTATTTTTGTTTTTCATAGTCCTAGAGATTAGATCCAAAGCCTTACACATGGCAAGTGCTCACCTCCAGAGTAACAAGCACACCCCTCACTATGGTTTAATTCATACTTTCCTGATTATGGAAATCTTTATCTTAGTCTAGGGCAGTGGTTCTCACCTTCCTAATGCTGCAACCCTTTAATACAGTTCCTCATGATGTGGTGACCCCAGCCATAAAATTATCTTATTGTTACTTCATTATTGTAATTTTGCTCCTGCTATGAATCATAAATGTGAACATATGACATGCAAGATATCTGATATGCAACCTCAAAAAGGTCATGACACACAGGTTGAGAACCACTGATCTAGACAATGAAAGGACCTTCACATCTTTTAACTCTGATCACAACTCCCAAACTTACACTTCAGTTATGTCTATGGAAGCATCTTTACTTTGACATGCTTCAGATGTTGCAGTCACAGGCTGTTCCAGGATGCTTCCATGTCCTCTCCTAACCGAGATCATACAACTGTGCTCTGGTGAGAGGTGTACTGAGCCTTTGGGAGTCCACAGCTTCACTGCACTATGACTTGGTAGGGAACAGCTTTCCATTCTGTCCACTGTCAACCACTGGACATCTGATTATCAGTACTGATCAATTCTGACATGTTCTCAACTATATAAATATCTCTTACGATATAGCTTTTCCTCTATCCTATGGTTACCAACTTCTAAACCACATATTAAATTACTTTATGCTCTTAACCCATATTTCATATTCTCACATCCTCTCTTTTTCCCTGCATTTCTCCATATCTGTTGTAAACATATGACCTGAGAATTTCCCTTGTTTTTCACGCTGCTGTATTAATTTTAACTGCATCTCATTGAGTTCAACAGACTTTCAGTCGTTCATCTCTTTAAGTATACTGATTTTACTTGCTATAACTGATTATACAAATGTCTTTGTAACCCTGATCCTTTAACGTGACATAGTTTGTGCTAACTCATAATCACAGTGGCCTTTTTACTCCAATATTGACTTATTACAATTATATACCTATATTCCTCAATAATGACACAAATTCTCTGACACTTAAGATAAAGAACTTTCTAAATGAACAGATGCTCATTTCTTAAATGAGATGCTGAGGGCACTAGTAACACACCCCAAGCTAAATGTGAGGCCTGAGCTTTTCGGTACCACACATATGGTATGAATTCCAACCTTAATCGGCTAAATATAGGCAAGGGTTTACATCTCTAGTACTCTCCCATCTAAGGTCAAGGGTAATTCACGCTGCAAAAGTTCTTCCCTTTAGGGCAGTGGTTCTCAACCTTCCAAAGCTGTGACCCACTAATACAGTTCTTCATGTTGTGGTGACCCCCAACCATAAAATTATTATCATTGCTACCTCAAAAGTGTAACTGTAACTACTTTATAACTGTTGCTACTGCTATGAATCATATTGTAAATCTGTGTTTTCTGATGGTCTCAGGGGACCCCTGTTGGCCCCCAGGTTGAGAATCACTACTTTAGGGCTTCTAGCTTTTTATAAAAAAATTCTAGTTTTTATCTCGTAAGTCCCTTAAAAACTACAGACTCTGAATCACTCTAGATGGGGCATGGGTAGATCCTCTCATTGACCCAAGTAATGGGTATCAGCAGAATGACTGTCCTTCTTGACTCAATAATCTTACTCTACCACCAGCTCAGCCATACCTTGGAGATGAAGTTCTCTACAGCTTTTTTAAGTGTACAAACTAGGTGAGGTTTTTGAACTGCAATCTATTTTTCAAATGCAAATTCATAACCTGAGCTTTGAAATTTAATAAAATCAACATATTATCTACAGCTTTAGTTTTCTATGTAAAATAGGTATAAAATGGCATCTACCTTGGAGGATTCTTATAAAAATTACTTGAACAAATTCATACAAAGTGCTTGGCACAGTGCCTGGAATACAGGAAACATGTAAGAGAGCTCTTGCCCATATCATTATTATTATGACTGACTTGGGCCCAACATTATAACCTTTTAAACTGTTTTGTTTTTAGAGTCTTGGTTTTATTATTGAACAGCTATTTCCTCCAGCAACACACATCCTAAAAATTTATTGCCCATGCCTTCTATTTTTCTATCAGAATAACTGACTTTTTTTTCTTAAATAGGGCCGAGGACATAGCTCAGTGGCCAGAGTGCTTGTGTAATATGCAAGAAGCCCTGGGTTCAATCCCCAGCACCATGCAAAATGGGACATGGTGGTACATGATGTGATCCCAGCACTCAGGAGACACAAAGACAAAGATCTGAAATTTATTGTCATTCTTGAACACATAGGGAAGCCATCAAGGGATTCGTGAGACCTTTCCTTTAAAAACACACACACAAACAGAAAAACATACCTCATATAAAACCAAGGACTCATCCAGAGGGAAGGATCCTTGAGATATCAATCTAAAATGACAACCCATCAATTATAGGATATTTAAACCACATTTTTAATTTCCGTTGGAATTCCTACATGGTGATATTTTTGTCAAATGACTACTTAGAAGCATTGTAAAGGCCAATACTAACGCCATAGGACTCTAGATTTGCCGTTCTAATTACTATGTGAGCACAAAGGTGTGATATAATGTATGTTTACTACATAACTATAAAAATCTATTCAGGTGTGGAAGAAGAAAGGGAGAAGCTTGAGTGGGTTAGACAAAAAGTCATCAAATGAAGAATTCAGTTGTCATGAACATCACCAAAGTATACACTGAAATACTATCAATAATGCAGATACTTTTGGGAAAGGTAATTGTTGATATTTCTTTCAAAAAAAATAAGTAGAGCTATTATGTCTCATTTAAACAAAGTTGAAGATTATATCTGCAATTTGAGCCTTGTTATCTAAAAAAACAAAATCAAGGCCAAAAACTATGTATCTGTAATCTTCTTAAGGCACCTGCAGAGGTTTTGGACTTCAAATTTCCCCTCTAATAAAAATCAGTCACCATAAGCTTCTTTCCTCTTGCATTCCAGGCAAGGATCTGCCTTTGCTCACCATCTTCACTTCCTGCCTAGCTGACTGCAAGCTCCACAAGAGGGCAAACACATGATTAATGCACGGGGTAGGGCTGGGAATTTGGAACATGTTAGACTATTTAAATACTGGATGGATAAATTTAACTTCCTATTCCAAAGCCAAAATTTAAACTAAGTTCCTGATTCCAAAAAGCTATGAAATAATCACAGAACTATCTATGATTAAAAGACAATGTATAGCTCATAAAATTGGTAGAAAAGGCAACATGGTAATGTTATGTGGCCAAGCCAATAGGACAACATAAAACATGCTAACATGCAAAGACACACATGTCTTATTCAACAAAAGACAACAGCTAGACAACAGCATATTTAATTCATTTTAGAAAATAATATGTAGAGAAGTGTTAGCACAATCTAGAAAATATTTATCTCTGAGTAGCAGAAATTTCAGTAAATCGTGTTATTTTCTTTATACTTTTTGGTATTACTTGAATATTTTAAGGATCAGCAAAGACAATTTTGTAATAATAATAATAAAAAGAGGTTGAGCTATCTTCTTTGGTAGATGGTGCAGGGTGACAGAGGGGAACAGGAAAGCACACAGCACACTTCTTCCTGACACAGTATTTCCTAAGTCCTCAGAGAACTGTTCACACCAAACACTTATGGAAATGAACTCCGACTAATGACAGTTCCCACATTCTTCTACAGGTAAGACTGGATAATCATTATCTCTTCTGATCCTAAATTCTTTTATAGTAGGTCTGCTTAATGAGTTTGGCACTCCAGATAGGTGACACTATCCTCCCATTTATCGGGTGCTTTGGGATCTTTAGAAAAAGGAAGTGTTATATAAGAGGGAAAAAAGTCAGCTCAGTTCTTCCTTATTACTGGAAGTCCCTCTGGGGCTATAGAAACAGAGTCCATGCTCATTTAGAGAGGTTAGAAACATCCAGATTACCATTTAAACATAGTAATAATAATTTTTATAAATCACCCTAAACAGGAATTACTGTGGAAAACAGCTGATATTTCCGTCTATCTAACGAACCATTGCAGATAAAGCTGCAATCCATAATTTAGAACAAATACAGCTCCAAAAATACTGGAGAAATTCCCTAAGAAACACAATTATTTTCTCTTGGATTATTGAATTTCTTTTCACAAAGATCCATGGTGTAGGCTGAATATAAGATCACATTCACATGTCAGCAATTGCTCCTGACTCACTCTCCAGAGCGCAGCCCTTTTCTTAGAAAAGGGAGAAATGGCCTGGTAATGATGAAATCAGTCCATGCCCAGGTGCTCTCTGCAGTTACAGGTTCTGTATTCAGATCCTGGTGTGGTTAAGAGCAGGTACTATCATCCCCGCATGGTAGTACAGGTGAGTGCACGGGAGCCCTGCAGAATAGCTCCAAACCAGATAACATTACTGTTCTGCAACTGCAGGTGACAGAAAGACAAAGCTTGCTGCACAAGCACAGGCTGGTCATTAATTTCTTAAACCCTATTTCCCTTTCTTAAACAGGAACTTTATCCCGGATAATGCCTCACATCGTGCCTAGATCTAGCTTCTATAATTTAGCAGGAATACACAACATACCACTAAAGAACTTAAAATACTCTCTCAAGAGTTTGTCTGCCTAGTCCCTCAAGTTATGTTCAAGTACAGAAAAAGAAAACAAAAAGAAAAAAGAGAAAAAAAAACCAAGAAGATAAAACAGAAGAAACCAATTCCAGGTCACATAAGTTTAAGAACTGTGGTGTCCTGTATGACTGTCAAGGGTAGGAGGCAACGCAGCAGAACCTGAAAGGCTGTAGGAGCTCAGTCTAGTGTTTCTGTAGCATACTTTCCCCATGGACTGTTTATTCTCCCTTATTACCTCGCAGAGTCTGCATTTATGGAGTATACCCTGAAACACCCTCTCCTGGTTTGTGAGTCACTTTCCCATCATTACCTGCTTCTGTGAGGAAGCAGGAACTTAGGTGCCAATCAAAATACTGATTCAATAAAAAGTCCTTCAGGATTATATAAACATACACACACACACACACACACACACACACACACACACACACACACACACACAAAACCCTCAGGATATCTAAATAGTAGCAAGAGAAGAAAATCAACACATGGGCAAAACTATTAAGAAAATAGAAAAATTATATAGGAAAAGGGGTGCCAAAAAAGCTATCTGTGATGAGAACAGCTGATTTCCCCCATACACTGTAACTAGTACACGTAGGCCACACTACCAATCACACTACAGTATAAGCTGTTTGATTCTCAGAAGGAATCTTCAAGGCTCTTGGATTCTCCTTTTAAATTTTTTTGAGCAACATTTTCTACTCTGCTATGGCTCACTATTTGCAAACATGGAAAGAAATGCATGAAATAAATTTGTTTGTACATTCTTAAAATCAATACACAACATTCAGGATTATTTACAGATTTGAGTTCTCAACCCCTTGTGCTTCCATACTCTGTAATCACAAATGGTGAAAAAATAGGGTTTCTTTTTAAAAGTACTACACTGTTAATCTTCTTTCAAGACAGTGATACCCATTCCATGAATTCTATGCTGGTGGTTGTCGCTATTTCAACATGTAGGAGATGGTTTCCAGGCGCAGCTTGGTCCATAAATGCTAAGGGGAACAAGACATCAAGAAGAGGCAAGATGACTACAGGAGAAACACCAAGCGTCTGCATACAGAGGCAAAACGAACAGAATGTGGCTAACTGGCTGGCAGCTCATTAGGATGTCACTGACTCTCAAAGGCATCCAGTTTCAAAGACATGAAAATGTGTGTCTCAGGATCAGTGATATCTATCCACAGGCCACAATGCATTTCCCTAGACCATTTGTTAAAATGAATTTGAGACACAAGTCATATACAAAATTAGAACATAGACAAAATGTTCTAATACTTAAGTATACAATTCAGTGGTTTAGAGTATATTCAGAGTTGTACAATGCTCACAAATTTCGTCATCCTTTCCCAAAACATCCACTGGCACTTCTCACAGGTCTGTACACCACTTCCCTCTCTACACTCTCCTATTTCTCTAAAGATTTGCCAATTCAAGACACTTAATATAAATATGAACACATAATATGTGGGGTTTGGTGAATGGCTTTTCTCAGTAACATGTTTTCAAGATTTATGCATACTGTGTCGTGTAATCAGTACTTCATTCCTTTTTATGGCTGAATAATATTCCATTATTTGGGTAGAGCACCATTTATTTATCCCTTCACTGATGAATAAATATTTGAGTCCCATCCACTTTGTGGTTTTTATGAATAACATTGCTGTGAACGCCTATATAAGAAAATTGTGTGAACATATGTTTTCAATTCTTTTGGATATACAAAATCAT
This sequence comes from Ondatra zibethicus, assembly GCA_004026605.1. Lineage (NCBI taxonomy): Eukaryota > Metazoa > Chordata > Mammalia > Rodentia > Cricetidae > Ondatra > Ondatra zibethicus. The sequence goes on along the minus strand of PVIU01000647.1, from coordinate 143,135 downwards.
GAAATTGCTAGGTTAAAAACTGGAACGAAGGAAAACTGTAAAATATTATGATATTGGAGGTCTGGATAAAGTGTGACCAGTTAAAGCTTTTGTAGAAATGATATGAATAATTTTACCTGCATCTTCAAATATCTCTTCCTTTATCCATATACAATAAGTGACTACAATGTTACCCTTTCTCATATGTATCTAAGCCTTCTGGCATTCAAATCCTACTGAGAAACCTCAGGACATTTGCACTCTGTCACACATGTGACATCCATTTCTAAATTAAGGTTAAGATAAGGCACATAAGTATACCATCCTAATTTAAAGCCAAAATCAACTTGCGAAAGATTTAACTGTATGTTCTTCTGAAGAACACAGAACATGCTGCATGAAAATCACAATAGAATTGGGCAGGAATACCAACTAAAAGCATATCCAGATGGCAAAGAATTCATTGAAACAAGAATTATAGAAGTATATTCAAAGCAATATTCTGTCTTTGATAATTTAGAGGCAGCCATGATAACCACCATTTGTACATGACAGTCATATGAAATAATAAACCTTGCTAGCTATAAACATTACCAAATTCTGACACTACTGATTTATTATGTCTAACAGTGACATCAAACCAAACAACTGACAGAAACAATGTTACAGCTTTAAGAGCAGTTTGTCAACGATTAATACTGCCAAACGGGGTTTAGCTTTATGCTGGGACCGCTTGTCTAGCAGTTGTCAATCCAACCAAAAATTACTACTGCCACACGTCTGCTAACACAGGCCCGAGGCGCCGCTCCGTTAGCCCTCATTACCCCGATCACTGCAAATACAGATGCAAGGCCAGTCCCTATTTAATATGCGTGTTAATTATGCAAATTATTAATTGGGCTGGTGCTTGAGGACTTGTGTTTATGCCCAGATTAGAGTCAATAACTGTATCACACAGCATTTTAAGCCTGACCTGTGACAGAAAGAATGCTGTGCAGAAAGCAACATTTTTCTCCTCCTTGTCTGCTTCAGAGCACAAGTTCTGCACACAAGGAGGCCTCACCGGGAACACAAAGGCCAGAGAATATACATTTTATTAGTATATTTATTTGTTAATATTCTTACCTGATACTGTTCATAATTATTTATAGCATTCATTAAATTACTTTACCAAGTCCACTGTTTCTATAGGAAAAATGTTGAATGCACTAAGCATTAAAATATATTTTTATGGTTATTTTTTTCCAATAAGGCTAAGTAAGGTTTGGTCCTATTTATATTATATGTCCATAAAAAATGTATGACATGATATTATGCTGTAAATTTTTTTACTTAAAAAAATCATATAGATTTAAGCCTCCAAAGATAGAGTAAAGCTATAAGGTTTTTCCAATTAAAATTTACAGCAGACAATGTTGTAAATTTTATACAGTTGTAATGCTTGCTGCGGTTGTACTGAAATGGGAGCTATTGATCAGTATGATTTCCCAGGACACATGAGGGGGGAACAAGGTACTGCACAAACAGAAACAAAACTTTCATTTGTAAAGCTTTCTATTAGACTTTACTGCCCTCATTTGGTTCTAGATGCATCCATCTGAACAGGGGGAAAGTGACATGCCCCATAGAACTACAGCAAAATTAAAAATGAACATACCATGAGAACAAACAGACAAATGAGATGAAGACCCCCACACTCTATCAGAAGTCACATCGTCTCACAGTAAAGGGTAGTTTTACACATTGTTAAAAAACGGCCTCTATAATTTGAAGAGATTTGTCGTCTGAGGAAATTTGAAGGAGGGATGTTTTTTAAAGAAAAAAAAAACTTGACCTTGAAAGCAAAGCAAATGAAGATGAATTAGAATACTGAAATGCATGGGCCATCAGGAGCCCGGGGCTTCATCAAGAACACTTAAAGGTGTTTATATGGTTATAAAGTGCTTTAGACATTTTGATGCATTTATAAACTTTAACTATTGGCATAAGTAAAATAAAATTTTTCAGCCAATTCAAAATTATGATAATAAAAGCATCACAGGCTTGATTATGAAATTAAAGTAGTGAAGTTGTACTTTCTTGAACAGGCTTTAATGAAATAAAACTAAGAGTGTGAGCCACGGCTTATCCAGGTGTGAACCCACTTGTGCAAGTGTGTCACATAGGCCTGCTGATGACAGTTCGCTCTTCCTGGCTATAAACCATGCAGCATGGACTAACCATGGAGCTGTTGGTAGGTGAACAGCTGAGGAGGTCAACTCCACTCAAAGACCAAATTCAGGTCAAAGTATTTCAAGCTTGGCCACAAAGATAAAACTAAAGGGCCTTTGTCTGTCTTAATCACTCATGCTAATACAGTTTGGTTTCCTGAACAGCCATTCTTCCAGGCCCCTTTCACTAACATGTGTGAGCAGATACTATGTACATTTTTCTCAATAAGAAACCAAATCTCAAGAAAGTTCCATGACTAGTCCAAAATCCTAACTGAAATAAGCAACAAAACTAGGAGTCTGGAACCAGGGCAGAGCCCAGACTAGCTACTTTCAGTTCAAAGGCTTTGCTGTGAGAAGAAGCTAGCACGGCTGGAAAATGGAGAAGGAAACCAGCAGACATGGAGCTAACTTTGCTGGCAGTCTGACGCAGGTAAGGCAGCTGAGATTATCGGAACGAGGCAGCCCAACACGTTCATTCCTACAACCTCCACGTGTATATTTGGAAGGAAGGATGCTTATGTCTAAACTGGGAGTTGTTGTTGTTGTTGTTTTTGCCAATGAAATTTAAAAGGTAATTATCTGAGAATCAAAGACTCTAAAAGCTGAAATTTTCAATATTAAAAACAAATTCATCTAGGCATGGTAGAACATGCCTATAACAGCAACTACTTGAGTGAAACAAGCCAGCCTATGTTACAAGGACTTTGTCTCAGAAAAATACAAATAAAAAAATCATAGAATTAAATGGCAGGCGCATGTGACATAAAGGTCTCCTCAGTACCATCAAATGTAAGGGTTGTGTGTATGTGTATGTGTTGGTGAAGATGACATGTATATATAAACACAGCCAATTAATGTTCTTTGTTTAAATAAATAATTATTTTCTTGTTAGTGTCAACTTATTAATTAACATTAAGCATTAAACTATCTGCTCTAAAATATAGATCACAGTTTTAACATGTTATACACACTCTTAACTTGTGATGACTCATAGGTAACTCAAAAAACTTAGGTAACTGAGAAGCATTCATTTACAACCACAAGACAAAACAAAACAAAACAAAATGGTCTAAGAAAAAATGGATAACACATAAACTCAGATGATCTCTGATCTTCTTAAGTTACAGTTATGAGAGGTATTGTACACACTAGGTCACAACTTGCAGGAGCTGACTCCTTCTACAATGTTACCACTAAACATCTCACTGGTGATGATTGCCAACTTTTAATGGGAATATTTAATCTTTTACCTGGGTGATTATCATTTTCCAACTTCAATCAGACACTGAAATTTTATATTATTAAATCTTACACTTGGATAAATTTGAAGAAAGTGTTTCCTTTCCTACCTAAAGTGACTAAAGAACCTGAATTTTCAGGGTCACCTGTGACATCTAGGGCTAGCTACAGTCAGCACTTTCTAAATAAATGTGCTTTTCTAGTAGATGAATGGCATTTTTCTTTTTTAAAAAAAAATGAATTACAGTAAAAAAGTATGGGGCTTGCACTGTGTGAGGACTTTGTTCTCTTGACAACGGTTCCTGGGGGGGGGGACACTTGGAAAGGAAGTGTACAACTGGGGAAACTGCAGGCGACACTTAGAGGTGACCACTGAAGCCCTCTAACTTCTCCACATTTAGTTTAAGAGCTACTTTTTTTTCAGTTACAATAATTATTAATTCAAGGCCAGAATAGGACAAAAATTCTAAGGTCTGGGGAAGACAGTTGGAGCAGAAGACAAACAAGGTGGAAGGTATGACTTTCGGTGTTTCCTGTACATTTTATAGTATGCACAGACGAGCTGGCACCAGAGGAAAGCCCAGAGAACAAGAGGGGAGGACAGGAAGGAATTTATATCTGTGAAAGATAAACATATTTTTTATGAAATGTTGACTCAAAGACCACTAAAATTAAAAGATATCTTCTTACCTTACACTTGACTCGGTATTAGGTATGCACCGAAATGGCTTATGAGGTATTATTCACTAATTAACAAAAACATTGTTATTATTTCCATTTACAAGTTCCACTTCAATCCAATCATGTATTCACTACCAAACCCTGTGTCAAAAGCAGAGCAAATTTTCTGAGAAAATAACTGGAAAGGAGATAGTCTCAGAAAAGTTCTAACCATAAATTCAGCATTTCATGAATAAAAAAAAATTTGTTTCATTTTTTAATTCTAACAGTGTGATAAGCCTACCAGTGCTTCAGAGACAGCGCATTAGCCAACAGCTCATCCTAATACTACATGAAGCTCTCTAGGACGTGCAATGGTACTAAAAGAGCACACACTCAGTGTGTTGTGGCTGGGATTTCACTGCACTCTGCAGTGCTTATCCAAATCTGGTCAGCAGTTCTGAAAGCCAAATGACCCATCTTTAGTACTGACCAGTTAACATGGAGAATGCAATCATTTAGCTAACCTCACACAGTAATTGCCCAGAAAAAAAAAACAGATAGTAAGAGGCAACATTCTATTTAAAAGAGGAAAAAGAGAAATAGACAATGGATAGAACTAATCATGAGAAAAGATAACAAAGACCTAGGATTCTAGCATCTGGCACTAAATGAACTTTTTTGTAAACTGAATGGCGGTTTCCAGAACTGCTCCAAGCATCATTCCTTTGCCAAGGCAGTAAACAGCTTTTATCAGCAATAATGATGGCATAATCCCTGCGAAAAGCAGAGCAACATATGGCAGCGGCCCTGCAAACGCCACCCCAGCAGAGTAGGGGGCTTTTATTACAGCGTCCACTGTGGAAAATCTGCCAGACAGCTTCTCTTTTTTCTCTTCTTCCCTCTTTATTATTTGTTTTTAAACAGGTTATCATCTTCTCTAAACTGATTATCTCATTTAGGGATTTTAAACTCGTGCCTTTTTCTTAAACACATCTAGAGACACACACACAAAGACCATGTCACAGCAAATGATGGATAGTAAAATAAAATAGGGTTGCCAATTTTTAAAAGGCATTGAAATGGTTTTTAGATCTCTAAACTTAGAAACAAATGCCTTTAATTGCAGTGCTTCTATCAGCATCAAACACACTGATGTATGCATGAACACCCGAGAAATAACTGCTTTCATTGTCTAAGAACAGGCAGTAAAAAATTAGGGTATATAGAAGTACAAGAGATAGAACACTACCATATAGCAGATCAGGAATAAAGTACAGAAAACTACAAAGAAACATAATTTGTAAATGATCTTGTCAAAACATCACATCTCATAATATATAGCTATGATCTAAATGATTACAATGAAGTTTTTTTTAGTCCAATATTATGTTTGTTAATCAATGAAATTGTAAAAGAGGGTACTTCTATAAAATATCTGCTAATGGCCCATGGAGTGAACTAATGAATCACAAATCGCACCTGGGTTTGCAAGGGCAGACCCTGTTTTCACAGACAGTCAATGGCTGGCCTGTTTTTACCTGGGCTCTTGGTCTTTCATAATGCTTCCAATATACTCTGAGTGATGAAGATGCAATTTTTATTTAGATATTTTAAATGTTATAATGAACAGATCTGGAAAATAAGTTTACTAATTGTAATTATTGTATTCTGTACATTTCGCAAACCTTTGCTTGTTTCTGGCAAATTTGTCAGATGATAAAGCAATCAATGAAAAAGTAAAAGAATGTTAATATTTTTGACATCTTTACCCATAAATACTTTTTCAGGCTGAAAGATGTATCTAATCGCTCCAGTCACTGATGTGCGCTACAATTTACTACAGCGTCTATATTTCTGTTGTCAGTTTTACAGTATCTCCCTTCATTAAACCTATCAAGTTTTCCTTTTGATCATGCAACCAAGGCCAGAAGACAGATCTCTTCCTGGAACAGAGCGGTCTGCCAAGTCTTTCACAAGACCAGCTTAACCTCCCTATTGATTTTCTCAACAGTGCAGCCATTCATTGTTTGTGACATTTGGCTGTCGGCTCTTTAACACCCTTCAACCAAATCAATTTCATATTTTTGTCAATGCTCTGCAAGAGGATGAGTAAAACTACAAAGACACTTCACATGATTTAAAATGCAGATTTCCCTCAGTTACACTTTTAGTTTATATAAGACTCCTAAAACTTAGTTCGTGTATTTATTTATATTCCTGCAAAAAATGGGGTAAAGCTTTGTAAATTATAATTTACAATAGTCATGATCTTATGCTTACTCTCTTTTTTAAATACTTAATTTTCTTAAAGTAAATTAATGTTTATTCCTATTACAACCTACTTTCTCTAGAAAAGAAATAATTTTTTCTATGGGTTTAAACATTTAAATAATATGTAAGAAACACTGTGAAAGGTAATATACATAATATCATCATTACTAAAGGCAACTGTGAGTCTAAACTTGCAATGCGCCTAAGACTAAACACCACGGACTACCTTCAGCTGCCAATGCAAAAACTCCTCTTGACATCAGTTAGAACAACATGTAAAAATGAAAGATACATATGTTCCAAACGGTGCCAAACCTCCCATCGTTCAGCAAATTCTGTAGACTCTCATAGAAGGAAATGAGTTGGAAACAAAATCTAAAGGAAGTTGGTATTTTTCTTCATTTTTGCTAGCAAATTTTAAATCAATATTTAAAATATTAATTTCTATAATGTCTCTATTGTTAATTATAAAAAATAGAGGCAAAGATCTTTGAAATACATTAGTGATTCATTTAAATGTTTTTTTTAAAAAAACTGAGCCAATGACTTATGGAAAAAGTTGGTGATTTCTTTTGAAAGACATTACATATTATGCATATGCATATAATATGTAATTCTCCAAAAATATAACAGTAACATATGCATAGTTTATAAGTACATTAGTAGCTGTTCCAAAAGTACCCTAACATAGTTATGTTGCACAGTAAGTAAAAATTAAGAAATTTCAAAAACAATGTTCTTAGCGAAGAAAAAAGTTCATTATAAATGAAGAGCTAGCACCTTCAAAAGCAACTTTAAGCGCAAAGCATTGCTCTCTTACATCTTAATGCATAAAGAAACCCATAATAAAATGACGATTCAAATAGCTAGCAGCCTTCAGAGTATAGGACATATAGAATGTTGTCACTAAATATATATAATTATATTCTGTCAAATCTAAGGCACTATCAGTAGTAAGACTTACCATGATCTTATATGCTTTTATGAAAAAGAAAATATTCTTTGAGGTGTGATAGAGCACACCTGTGATCCTAACACTTGGGAGGCTGAGGCAGTATGATAGCCACAAATTCAAGGGCAGATTGGGCTATACAGTCAATTTCAGGACAGCCTGGATTACAGGATGAGACTCTGACTCATACACACACACCAACTGGACTATGACACAGTATCAATTCTGAGAGGCAGCCTCATTTTAGAAACACTAAATGTTGAGGATAGTTGAGCATCTCAGCATCACTGAAACACAATAATGACACACTAGAGGAGCACACACTGTGAGCCCTTCGCGTGTGCCACTTTTAATTGTGTACATTAAATATTGTGACATAGCACTTCAAGTCACTTGAGGACATCAACACGACCTTCTTCTGCCTACACTGACTATCATACTATCCTCTCTTTGTGGCTATACTGCCCTATGAAGTACAGCACAATAAATACAGCACACACAAGAAAACCAGACCGTATCTGCTGAATTTGCAAATTTATCGCTCTGGAAATTCAACAACTCAATCTATGGCATGTTCTCCACCTGAGAGAAGAAATCCTTTGTAATTAGGGTAGGTGTTTGAAAAACACTCTGCCACTCACTCATTAGCTTCATTATCCTGGGAAAGCTGATTAATATCTGTAGGCCTCAGGTTTTTTTTTTTTTTAACTGACAAAAACCAAAGTTCTAGCATACCTCTCCAAGACCCTGTGAGAATTAATAAGTTGAGTGAGGCTGTCACAATTCTTAATAAAGGAGTTGGCACTGTGCATGTGTTAAACAAATGTTTTTGCCCTTTTGCTGCGTATTACATCTTACCTTAAAGCCATATAAAAGTTAATGGACACCTGACTGCAGAACCTGTCTTTGTACAGATACAGGACATTGCTGATGGCCCTTTGGAAATCATTATACATGCAAAAAAGAGTTTCTGTTTGTTCACTATTGTGTATTTAGAATCTAAAACAAAGCCTAGCAAATAAGAACTCAGAACACTTCATTTTGAACCCACTAAAATTTAATGTAACAGAAACTCAATGAGACCAATGTACTAAAATATTATTCTTCCACCTCTTCCATTTTAAATACAGTATAGCCCATAATAATGTTGGCTCTATAGCAATAATCGAACAGCAGTACTCTAATTCAACTGTTTTTAAAATATTTCTCAGAAAAAAAATAGCACATTTTAAGATGTTGGTAGAAAAGCTTAGTTGGCATAGGACACAACTGCTGTCTTCCTGAGTTGAGAAAAATCTAAAAATTAACATCATTCAGAACAAGACCCATGAAATGTGTAAGACTTGTAATCAAGAAACAGTATCAAGTTAGGCATGCCATACGTCTATAATATTTTAAACATAAAGCAAGGAAAACCAGCCAACAAATCACAATCCCAGAGAACTTAGACAAAAATGAGAGCCCTAAGAGAGACATACATAGATCTAATCTACATGGGAAGTAGAAAAAGACAAGATCTCCTGAGTAAATTGGGAGCATGGGGACCTTGGGAGAGGGTTGAAGGGGAGGAGAGAGGCAGGGAGGGGAGCAGAGAAAAATGTAGAGCTCAATAAAAATCAATAAAAAAAAGAAGAAGAAGAAATAATCTTAGCAGTTGGGAGGTAGAGGCCAGTCGGATGCATAGTGAGCTCCAGACCCACCTTGGCTATTCTGTGAGACTCTCTGAATGTCACCTCCCCACAAAAAAAAAAAAAAATTGAATAAGAAAGTGGAAGAGACAGGAAGATGGAGATTGTAATATAAAGTCACTTTAGTTAAGAGTTAAACATTGTAAAATAATTAAATATCTATTGGAGTTTGAAATGTTCTAGTCTGTATGACACCCAAACCAAAATCAAACTGGAGGTTATTAGTTATCTATAACAAAGGTGATCTGTTTCACTCAAGGTAAATCTACAGAATAAAAGACTGCCAACAAACCAGACGTGAACCATTAACACATAAGGCCAGTGCTGATCAGTCCAATGTACTTACTGATGCTGTTCCATGCCAGGCCCTGTGTGAGGCATCTGGCTGTACAAAGATAATAAGAAACACACCTATCACAAAAACCCATTAGGGGAGATAGCACTTAATTTAGATTGCAGTGATCTATTTGTGCCTCTGCAATTACAACCATCCTACAGGTTAAATTCATGGGTAAAAAAAGATGGAACGAGATAGCCTACAATACAGATCCAGCACTTAGACCATATTTTGTTCATCTGAACAAATGATAAGGGGAAAAGTTACTGTAAAACAAATATAGGATCTTTGTGAGAAAGTTGAGAAACATAAGAAAAGCATAAGGAAGAAAAAATTTTAAAATCCTACTCCTTCACTGAAATATTTGGTCATAATTTTTTTGGTACTTTTCATCAAAGTGAAAGTACATGTTGGGGTGGATGCTACAGATGTCATATTATTTTATACATTGCTTTTAAAATTAATATATTGAATATTCCCCGTGTTTTGGGGCATTCTAAAACATGGCTCTAAAATCATGACATTAAATTCTATTGCATGGTTATAGCATAATTTAACCAAACTACCTAATGTTGAATATTCCAACCCTTCCCTATCTGTGGTACTAGGCAGGTGGCTCCACCTCAAGGCCGCATCCCCAAACCAACTCTTTCCACTTTTATCCTATTGAGAATAATGGTGCAAACAATACCATCAAGTAGCCAGAAGGAAAAGTGAGCAAGTGTTCCTTCTCACAGATAATCCCAAGTGATAATAGCATGTTTCTATTTTACAGACTTCAGATAAACTAATAGATGTAAGCCTTGAGCATTAGCAGCCGCCAACATTAGCGAATGGGAGAAAGAAGCAGATGTTAGCACCACCTAATATGAGAATGGAACACAACACAAAAAACGCTCTCATATAAGGCAGGGAAACCTGACTCTAACTTCACCTGGAGACCATCAGACTGCAAGAAATATAAAGAACAGAGGAACTGTTCGGGTACACCATGAGAAGTCTATAAAGTGTAAAACTACAGGACAAATATGACAGCTTGTTCAACAACAATAAAAAGCAAGTGAAAGAGAACATGGGTAAAATGCTGTAATTTTAAAAAGACTAAAATGTAGAAGTCAATTGCAATAGACATATTTTGTTTTCATGCCGATCCAAACTATCTGGATATGTAATATCAAGGAATGATTGCTTATATATTGGTATAATAATGGATTCATGACAAAATTTTGGTCCTTCTTTAAACTTGCTTTCTTAGGAGTACTTATTAAAATACGACAAGGGAAGTCAGACATGGTGATGGGTGCCTTGAATCCCAGTGCTCAAGAGACAGATCTATGTGAATCTGAGGCCAACCTGGCCTCCATAGTGATTTCCAGGCCAGCCAGGGTTACATAATAAAACCCTGTCTCAAAAAAAACAAACAAAACAAAACAGAGGAAATAATATATTTTGGATTTTCTTCAGATGATATGAAAAGGAGAAAGGCAAAGAAGGACATAATTGGTCATGAAGGTTTAGGGATCTAATGTTCTATTTTCTGTGACAAAGCTCAAAATTCACATTAGTCAAAATTTAACACAGGAAGGAAGGCAGATGATGTTGCTACTGTGATCATATACCCATGTGTATGTATATATATATATATATATATGCATATACACATGTATGTATATCTCTTTACAAACATCCCTAATACTTCAGTATTAATCTATAAAACATTTTATAATAAATCTTTTAAGATTTTATGAATACATTTTCTACAATGTACTATTATACACTCCTATAAGCAGTGTGTACATTTCTTTATACCTTTATTAGCAACATTATGTCTTCTGTGAATATACTTTACTCTTAGCAAGTGTTCTGAGGATATACAAAATTATCTAGCACCGACATGAACACAACAGCAATCTTTATCTAGGCCTACACGTTACGTATTATTGCTGAATATTTACACTCATATTTCTTTGTCAAACAATAATTTCTAAAGGACAGGAAAAAAATTAAAGAAATCTTAGGCAGATGACCCATTGTTTTTCTTTAGGCCTTCTTTCCTAAGTAATGCTGTCAATCACTGAAATCCTCTCAACGCTGAAAGGTGAATTACTATTTATTTTCATAAGCTTTATTGGTTACATTTAGAAAACACTAATTCAGGGAAAGCAGTCTCTCTGCAGTCACTGTTGATGGCAACAGTGCAGGCAAACACTACTTACACATTTTTTTTTAACTACACCAACACAAAATATCTGTGTCTACAGAAATGGATTTCAACATTTTTCATTTAATATAAATTATAGTTCTACTATTCATTCATGTTTTCTTAAGAAAAATATTGTGTTATGCCACTGTAACCCAGAAATAGCCAGGCTTAACAATGACAATGCTCCAAATATTATATACACACATTTTAAAATCAGGGCAGACACCTGAGACATCAGCTGTCCCCAAAGCTGCCTACAACAGCTACATGCTGGTCACTCTTTCTTGTCAAGGCTGATTTATTGCCTCCTTGCTGTTCAATTTCACATTTTGTCCTCATCATATCCCTGGCTCATGATCATTCTATGCTGACCCTTGTAGGGCAGGCAGGGAATATTGATAAAACAATTATCTGTTAGCCGTTCATTTGATTTTCCATTTCAATTACGGATTGCACGAGGCAAAAGGAAAAAGATTGCATCATTGATTTTTCTACCTTACAACAGTACAGAGTTGCTTTGATGGTTATAAAATGAATGCAACTCAACCATGTTTTTAAAGGTCATATTTTCTGTATTTTTTCAAACTTAACATATGCAATTGTATACATTCTATAAGGGGAAAACTACCTTCAAAATCCAGCAAAGCTATTGCCCAGGTGAGAAAATAAAAACGTAAGTAAAAATGTTCCCAATGAGTCTCTCATTCAGCAGCTATACTCAAATTTCACAGTAAAGACTTTGTGGAAAAACCAACTGATAGGGAATTTACATGGTCTCCTAAAAGATCTATGTTCAGAGAACATGGCAAGGGATGCCTTTAAATGGATTGAAAAAGAAATCACCACATCCTACTTCTCGCCTAAGGCAGTTAGATAGTACCGGTAGTTTGCGCAGTTTCCATAATATGCAAGGAACAGGTTTGTGGTTTTTTTTTTTAAAGCTGACTATGCTACTAACCATAACTATGTTTAAATCTCACCTATGTGAAAGGCTGATAATATGCTATTGCTAGCCAGTGATCCAGGACGGTCACAGTCAGAGAGAAATGGTGCTGAACCTACTAAACTTCATTACGGTTCAGCGAATGGTGCTGCTCCAGGGATGTTCACATGGCCGACCTTAGACAAAGTTCAGCCTTTGATCAAGGTTTAGTGTGCTGGAGTAGCAGCGGCACGGGAAAGGGTTTCCATTTTCTGTGCCATAAGGTGCCCGTGTTGATCTTCTTAAAGCCCCAGAGTTTTCTTCCAAGACTGGATTACGCTCAGCAATTAAGGTAATGAACTAGCTGAGGTAACAAAGCATAATGAGCTCTTTTGTCCTCTGAATTCTTATGAACTCCAGTCACTCACAAGAGTCTGGCATGCAAAGCTTTTTCAAACCATGTACTGCTTAAAACTATGTAAAAATGATTACTTCCATTATGCCTTCATGCTTTGACATTTTTAATTTAAACACCTGTAATATTTAAGCATACTTTTCAGAATCAAAATACCCTCTCAAAGAATGCTGGCTTACCTTCTGGTAATATTTTGACATTTTATATAGTATATTTTAATGCCTGAAAAGATAATGTGATGAATCCATTACAAATATATCAAAATATGTACACCTAGAAATTTTTCTTAGTTTTTCATTTTTAAGCACTAAAATCTTAGGAAAGGGCGGCATTCTGTTACATGAGACAGTCATGTGTCTAGAGACTGTTTACCAGTGTTAACAGTCTATTCACTGTGAATCTAAAATAAAAAGAAATATTATGAATTATAATAAAAAATTCTTTAAAAACAGGTTCTTTATATATAATCTGCTTTTTCTAACTGAAAATCTTTTTTATAAAAAGGTTTTTTTAAATGTAGAAATTGCATTTTCTAAAATTTGAGTCACTTTTTAAAAAACATCTGGGTACTATTTTTACATTTCCTCAGATCTTTGCATGTTATAAACCTTCACACTGCAGATTTTGCTGCTCTCTGATCTTTCATCTTAACACATTTCCAGCCCCAAATTTCACTTCAATCTCACCTCATCTCTCCATACTACATTAACCCCTGGCAATTGCCTTCCAAATGACCCCATTAAGCTGTAATTGCCTCAGCAGGCCTGCACTTTCGCTTGTAATTCTGTACCTCTCATCTCCCAGACGTTCTCTCAGCATCATTTCATGTTCTGGCTCCCTTCACTGAGCTCAGCTTATGACCTCGCTGCACCATGGCCGAAATGACTACTAAAAGCATAACAGAGACGGAATTCCATTACTTATTTTTAAAAGTTCTCTGGTGCCCTAATGTAATATTCTTTCGGGACTGTTGTCAAGGATACCAAGCACCGGCCATTAAAACCTTTTGTTTTCCAAGGCATTCCGTCTTTTATTAATAAATAAAGATAAAGATAATGTGCATCCAGCCGATGGAAAGTCAGAGTATGTTTGCAATTTTCTCTCTCTATTTCAACCTTATTCTGTCCATAGTGTTTAGGAAATACAGATAATAGAAAAATCCTCTTTAAAATTCTCTGTATGCCCCCATAGGATCATACCAGACCAAAAAAATAATAAAGGTAAGAATTAATTAACATATATATCTTCAGCCTTGAGAACCAGTCCTTTTAAAATTTTATGTAAATTACATATCCACATTTAAGTAATCAAATGGAAACATTTATGATATTAGTTTAGAAATAAAATTTGCAATCATTTCATGTTAGAATGTCAATCTTTTATGGAAAATTAAATTCCCAATGGAATGGCTCAGAACAGTAGGACTAAATAACAAGAAAACCTTATTAAATACCACAATTAGGTATGTAGTACTTTAAGGCCAGCATTTACAGAGAATTGGGGGGGGGGGTCTTAATATTTTAGAATTGGGAAAACAAGTCAATCAAACAATACCAAAAAGTGAAAATATCCAATTGCCTTATCATGAAAGTCAAGGATAGCTTCAATAAAACTCAGTACAAAGCCAGAGTTGACATAAAAATGGAAATTTTTTATCGGTTTTGTGCACAAGATAAACCCTTTTCCCTATAAAGCAAAGATAAAAATTTGTATCAGATTTTAAACCAATTCTAAATAAAATCTATCAGGTTCTGATATACATAAAACAAGGAATAAGACATCAGCAATAAAAGGTCTTCACAAAAACAGTCCAATCACAAGGTCAAGTGGGAGGCAAAGTCCACAAAATCCTGCAGGATAAGGCAGGCTCCAAATGGCAGTTTGCATGCAAAAGAACTTGTTACAATATTGGGTAATATTGGCCTCTTCTACCTTAAACTTCAACTGCTCTGGCCAAATACTGGTCCTCCTTCCAGTGAGGACCATTAAGTTGACAAGTTCTGCTAAGCACCTCTTGCAAAACATTTTTTAAGAGAACTGAAGCGACAGTTTTTTTTTTTTTAACTAGACAACATTGAATGCAAAATTAAAACTCTGGGTATGTGGATTACTCCTCACTGCAAGGCTGAGAGAGACTGGATGCAAAGGGTGAATTCTTTTATGCATGCAATAGCTCAGAAAACTGATACGATGTCAACACAGTGTGTTTTACAATAAAGTCGGGTGTCAGAGCCAGGACGGATTCACTGTCTCTACAGGCCAAATCATAGCCACTGTTGCCTAGAACTGAGTAAAGTTGTCAACTAAACTGATGTTTAGCTTCTGTATGAAGGCCTGAAAGAGCTAGCAAGAGGAAAACTAACTGAAACAACCTTTGAAAGTAATATATTGGCTTATATTTCTAACCACCATCTTAAGGAGGTCAGTTACTTCATCATTTAAAGGCAAAATATAAATCACACATCATCAAAACACAAAGGTAAAAATGAAAGTCTTCAAAATTAGAGATATACTATAAGAAAATGTACACTCCATGAATTATCAACATTTCATAAGATCATCCTGATTCAAACTCTTCATTTTCATCTCTGAGAAGACTACAGTGAAAAAGTAGAAGTCACCATGTGTGGAAGAGCATGAAGTGCACTCTCAGGAGGCAGGTGGAATGGTCATCCCAAGTTCAAGGCCAGCCTGATACACAGTGAATGGTTGTTTCCAAAATAATTGATTGATTGATTGATTGATTTTTTTTAAAGGCAATAAGGTCAAACTATTTCTACTTCTCTTGGCTAAAGAGCTAAACATTAAACCAATACAGCAGCTTACTGCAGCATGCTTCTGAAATAAACTTCAATATCCATAACAGTTGATAGATCTGCTTACCCTCCCTGGATTCTTTTTACTAGGACAAGCAATTTTGCCTACAATTAAGTAGGCACATCCCTTTCGATAGCATTCTAAACAAAAGTTGGTTCCAGGTTCAACGGGCCCTGCAAGCTCAAGACCAAAACAAAGCATGCAACAGTAGAGCCATATGCAGGAGAGTTCTCTTTTCCTGTCTTCCCTGTCACATACAAATGGAGGTAAGAACCCAGGGATGGAACAGGAAAGAGGAAGAAAAGTAGAATGGTTATAAATATCCTGTTCAAACAGCTATGTATACAAAACCTGGCCATGCCACTAGTGCCTCCCAGTGAAAGATCACAGTAACTAGGGGTGCTGGATTAGCACAAGAACTGTCTACAGCTGTTCTCTTCCCTTCTCAAACCCAAGCACTGCCAAGGCTCATTTTTAAAACCTTGTCACAGAGAATAACTGACCTGCATTCACTTAATTATTCCAGTAATTTAGGATCTTAAGCTATGGGGTTTATGAGTCAGAGGGAACTTGGTAACCAGTCTAAACCCAACTGCTCAATGACTCTGTGACCTGGCCCAATTCATTAGACCTCTCTGGACATTAGTATCTTCATCTGAAAAATAAAAATAACTTACTTTAGTGGATGCATACAAAGGCTATCACAGTCTCTAAGCAATAATATATTTAGAAGCTCCAGAAGAATCAGCTCGACTGGATGACAGAAATCAGAAGGTTTGCAACTCTCTGGATACAATAACAAAACAGAAACACTTGGAACAACTTCAGCAGAGATTCCACAAAGGAGACAGACTGGTTCAAAGCTGACTCAGACTCCATTCAAAATGTCCCTTTCATAGCAATTCAATCAGAATGAGATAGAAAAGAAAGAGGAAGGACAAAGAAATAGCCCTGCAATATAAATATTTCCAGTCTCTGCCTATGAACTCACACATACATATAGCATCCCAAAGGTGACAAAAATACAATTTTTCAGACATGCTTTAAGTAAAAAGAAATCTCAATATTGAAAGATATAGACAATTAGTCCTACAAAATTACAATGTACTAACAATGTCAGAATTTTTAAAAAGTGGCCATTTCTTTTAAAAGATGAAAAAATATCATTCAAAGGTTTAGCCATTGCTAAGAAATCATATACATATTAGGAGTCACTAATAAACCTCTGGTAGCAAACATGAGTCATAATATAAAAAGCCACACAGGAAAGGTCAGGAAAATGATGTTATCTGCTGCTCATACTGCAGACTGCTGAAAAGTCAACATGTGAGGGAGAGTAGTGTTTGCATTTGGCCAGAGAACTACTAAGCAAAGCCATGGAAAGTGGCACTGGAAAGCAAAACAGACACACTGCCAATGCAAAACATACAAATGTGTGCATGTGGGCTTACCCCTACATGCATATAGATAGATTCACATGTACACAGACATGAACACACACTTGTATGTACATATACATGCACACATACACATGCATTTACACATATATACATACACATGCACACATACTTATCAGTGGTTTTCAACCTTCCTAATGTTGAGCTCCTTTAATACAGCCCTCATGTTGTAAGCCCAACCATAAAATTATTTTGTTGCTACTTCATAACTGTAATTTTGCTACTGTTATGAATTGTAATGCAAATATCTGATATGCAGAATATCTAATATGTGACCCCATATACAGGTTGAGAATCACTGTATATACAGGAACACATATATTCACACACACACACTAACACACATACACACATACACATACACACCATGCATACACATCTTCTATTCTGGAAATTTTCTTTTATTGCAAAGTTGTCTCCATCTACAGAAAAATTTCCTTGAAGACAGTTTAAAACCAGCATAATAGAAGACAAGTGGCAATTATTTATCTTCAGTATTTTCTTAACTACTTAAGATAAAAGACCAAAGGCCAGACCTGTGAACACAAAAAGCAGAAAAACAATCCGTCTGCTGATGCTCTTATTTACAGAGTCATCTAAATGGCCCACTGTCCAAACTGCTCCCCACAGCCCAGAAATGAGCAGTACACAATTGACAGATTACACAACACTGTGGAGCCTTTGCTTTACACTAGGAATTTTATGTTAGCAAAATACTTCAAATTGGAGTGTGAATGCATGAGATGTCAGGAGTTTATTAGCTCAATTCCAAACATGGGAAGGCCATGGGAAGGTCTTAGAAAACCTAAGCATCACACACCAACCTCACGTCTTTTTCTCCCCATGCTTATTCTTTTATTTCTTATTGTCCAGACAACATATATACTTTGATGTTCTACTGTCATCCAAAACTGACATTCAAATATCTCTCAACTACCCAGACTCAGCAAAATTTACGTGCTCCCTGGCTTTCCGACTTGTAACCTCTCCATAAATCTG
The DNA here is from genome assembly GCA_004026605.1 of Ondatra zibethicus. NCBI lineage: Eukaryota > Metazoa > Chordata > Mammalia > Rodentia > Cricetidae > Ondatra > Ondatra zibethicus. Next base: position 124,980 of record PVIU01000647.1, on the reverse strand, counting down.
GGGTTTTGTCTCTCTTTGGCCCACATTAAATCTCTCTAGCATTCACTATGAAGAAGTTATCTCACTTCATCCAGCACAACTGCTGTTCACATCTAAGTGGTAAGTAGTGCTTGCCTCGAATTCCAGTCCTTCCTTCGTTTTCTATAATCTCATTTCCCAAGAATTATTCTCAGTCTCATCTTTTGGCAAACAAAGAACAATGAAGTTTGCACTTGCTGAGCACCTGCTTCACTGCAAGAGTGCCAGTATGTATTTCTCATCAATGCATTCGATTACATAAAGTTTGACACGAAGGTAAAGGCAAACAGAAATACACATTACTCCCTGTTCAACTACCACATTTGTTTTGTTTTGTTATGTTTTGTGGAGATAAGCTCTGGTTATATAGCTCAGGCTGGCTTTAAACTCTTGGTCCTCCTGTCTCAGCCTCCAGAGTGCTAGGATTAAGATATGTCACTAGACACAGCTCTCTTTCTTTTGAATATCATTCTAATTGAAGTACCCCATAAAAGACTTTAATTTACTCATTCTTTTGACTTGAGTGAGTCACAGATTTTCTGAATTTAAGTACAATCCACTTTTCTAAATTTTACTTATGGGTATATGTGTGAGCTTGATTGTCTTACATGCATGCAGGTATTGACAGAGGCCAATAGTGTCACATGGACTATGTATCCCTCTGAAGAGGACTTCTTTATTGACAATAATCCCCCTGCTTTGTTCCTGAATAACATATATACTATTGTCTGTGCTATTTTTTTGGAAACTGACTCTATACTGGTGCATGCAGTGCCTCCTTTCCATTGGCTCACCATCATGATTAGAAACACCATCAATTATTTAGCCAACCCCCAGCTAAAGAACATTTAAAATACAACCAATTTTACACTCTTATGACCAATGTTACAAATATCTCAAAAAACATTAACATTTCTCAGATGCAACAAGGTATGAAGGCTAAACTTCATCAAGATCAAAGGTTATGGGCATCTAAAATTTTGCTAGATATTGCCAAACTTGCCTAAAAGAAAGGTCTTAACAATTTACATTCCCACCAGTGATATGGAATTCCCCTTTGCATGTTATGAATATGTTTAAGATGCTTTGGCCTATAGCAGGGCTGAATATAGCTAAGTGAAAAAGTTGAACTGAATGCAGGGAGACAGAAGGCGAGGTCAGTCAGATAGATGCCATGTAGCTGTTGAAGGAAAAAGATGCCAGAACCTTACCCGTAAGCCACAGCCTTGTGATGATACATACATTAACAGAAATGGGTTAATTTAAGATGTAAGAGCTAGCTAGGAATACGCCTAAGCCATAGGCCAAACAGTGTTGTAATTAATATAGTTTCTATGTGATTATTAGGGTCAGGGTGACTGGGAAATGCAAGTGGTCTCCATTTATACACCAGTGACTAGTTTTGACTTGTTAATTTATGTTTGCTTAAGAGAAGGCCTGAGTCATGTGATCTTCCTGCTTCTGCCTCCTGAGTGTTGGATTACAGAGGTGGAACACATGTAAATTGTCAGGCTGACACTGTCACACTTCTTGAGAATTGCTGATTTGACTGACTTGTTTTCCTTTTGATTCTTGAGAGTCAGAAGCATATAAGTGATTAAGAGCCAGATTCTACAAAAAAACAGGTTCTGCCCTTGGCATGGAGATATATATCACTTAACTGAGAAACCATTTAACTTATCTGGCTGGCTCCACTTCCTCCCAAGTCAACTTCTACTCCCATGTCAAATGTTCTTGTCAAAATTACATGTGCCTGTGAGTTCAAGGCCAGCCTGATCTACACAGTAAGTTCTAACCCAGCCAGTGATACACAGTGAAGCCCTGCCACAAAATGAATAGATAGATAAATATGATATACCTAGAATTAAGGTTGATATACAGCAAGCACTCCATAAATGGTCTGATTTTTATCTTATTTTAAGTAAGGGTGAACCTTTTAACACAAAAGTCAAAGTTATTTGTATTGCCTTTTACTAGGTTTTATATCCTTTGCTAGTGTTTTATTGTTGGATCTGGAATATACAGACTACCATAAATAATTAACAAAAATCCTAACAGAAAACAGGCACAAAGATATAAATATTTCACACATACACACAGAGACAGAGAGAGAGAGAGACCCAAAAAAACTAAAAATAGGGACTGAGAAGTGTGCTCAGCAGTTAAGAGCACTGGCTGCTCTTGCAGAGGACCCAGGTTTGATTCCCAGCACTCACATAGCTGCTCACAACTGTCTGAAACTCCAGGAAATCCCATACCCTCCTTTGACATAGTTGGGCACCAGGCATGCACATGATGCACATGTAGGCAAAACATTCACACACATAAAACAGTTGAAAATTTTTAAGTAAAAGCAATTGATGTAAAAAGCAATTTAAGTAAAAAGCAACTGATTAAAAGTAGGTCTTCGTATCCCACCAACAATATACTTTTTAAATGTGTGAAAATGGTGGCTGGAGAGATGGCTCAGATTAAGAGTATGTGCTGCTCAGACAGAGGACAACAGTTCAGCTGCCAGCACATGTCAGTTCCCTCACAACCTCCTATAACTAAAGATCCAAAAGATCTGACACCCTCTTCTGATCTCTACAGGCATTGCACTCATGTGTACAGAAACACACATAATTTAAAATGAAAATAAACCTTTTTTAAAAGAGTGGAGAAGTTAAACTTTGTGAGAGGTTTTACTCCCACCTCTCCAGCTACATTTCCCAGTTTCAGCTCAAACCTCTTTTTTACCCAGAGAAACTTTCCCTGATCTTTCTCTTTCAAGCCTCCCATGGCCTAGGCAGCCTCTCACATTTTCCATGATAATGCTATTTTATTTACTGACTGCCCTGGTATTTAATTGTATTGTCTTTGAAAGCAGCACACTTATCAGTTAGACACACTGCTGGGCATGCAATAGAAGAATATTTGACTCAGAAAAAGCAAGCAACGTTTATCCATTCAATGAGACTGTTACAGCTAAACTGAAATTGGAGCCTTCATGTGATACAGACAGGATTATAAAATGGCACAGTCATTTTGGAAAACGTGTCAGTTTATTGGAGATTAAGCATTAAAGCCTTCATAGGACTCAGGAATTAAATTTGGAAAACTAAAAAAGTGTCCATACAAAAATGTATGCATAAATATTGATCCAAATATCCATCAAGTAGTAAAAGAATAAGCATCAAACCAATGGAAACACTGTGCTAAGCAAAGGAAGCCAACAGGAAGACCATCCACTGTGTGAGTGCCAGCTATGAGGTGGCAGGATCAGGCGACTCCATAGAGACAATCCAGCAGTGATTGCCAGGGACTGTGCGGAGAGGAGGCTAAGAGCAGACAGAGAGTGACTGCTGATGAACAGGCTCCATCTGGGAGTGATAACGATGTAGAAAATGCAGATCTGGGATGAGAACATGATTCTGTGAATATGCTAAAAGTTGTAGAAATACCCACTTTAAAGGCATGACCTGTTCAAGTATGCTAATGCATCTTGCTTAAGCCAGTATGTAAAAAGCTGAGCAAAACATAAACTGCCATGACATTTGACAATGAAGAAGGGAAGCACCGTCACTTCCCTGCTGAAACTGGCCTGTTTCATTTTGTCTTCACAAACAGAGATGGACTAGAAGAGGAAGTCATTTGCCTCATTTTCTTTTGATCAACATTCTCACACAAGCCTTATATCTAGCAACTATGGGCCTAGACCTGTATGAACCTGCACTCTGTTACATACAACAGTGCTTCATGGGGCAATGGTAAGACGAGAGAGGTGGGGCTGGAGAGATGGCTCAGAGATTAAGAGCATTGCCTGCTCTTCCAAAGGTCCTGAGTTCAAATCCCAGCAACCACATGGTGGCTCACAACCATCTGTAATGGGGTCTGGTGCCCTCTTCTGGCCTGCAAGCATACAAACAGACAGAATATCGTATACATAATTAATAAATAAATATTTTAAAAAAAAAGACGAGAGAGGTGACATGACACGCAAGAGTTCTGATTTAACAGTGATAAGTGCAGAAAGCAGGAAGACCACGCTCGAGTCACACAGTGGCATTCTGGTCCCATTCTGGTCCGTCCTGAACTCCTGAGATTAACGTGTACTCCACAGCAGCCACAGTTCTAATTTGTTCATCTTTAACTATCATTCAATTTACACCATCATTATTCTCTGTATTTTACACTAGAGGTTCACAAATCTCTTAACACCTTGTATAGAGATGTTATTCTAAGTACTAACTGGACTTAGAAAAGGTTGATTTGTGTCTTTTGCCCTCAGTCCAAAACTTTTTGCTTTAAATTACTCTATAAGACACCTTTGAGAGAAGCTACATTACAAAAATGTACTAGAGGGGAACAGGGCAGAAACAGGAAGGGACCAGACTTCAAATGAAATACTTCAGTTGGACCTGCTCTGCATTTGTGATCTGTGAACTCAGGCAAGGCAGTTAGCATTGTGATTATTAAGTTTTCTAGCATAGAATTAGGGCAGTCTAAATTCACAGTGGTGTATGTACTTTTTTACATTACAGAAATTCTGTAGTAACTCCTTACTTTCTCCTTCCCCTGATCATATTTCAATAAGAAGCCTCCAAGATAAATCTCAAAGACTACATTCCTTACGTCAATGTGTATGCTATAACATCAGTAGCTGCAACAATGCAGATCCTGAGAGAATATAACAGTATGGAGTTTTCTCTAATCTCATCAAATTCTCTCACAAAACCAGGCAGTAAACCTGAGAATAAAACTAGAGATGACATTTTAATACGAAAGAAAGTAGCAAGAGATCATCAGCACACCCGAGTGAACAGTTGAGCCCACCAGTGGTAGGAGAAGTCCAGTGAGCCCTCACAAAAACAGACCCCAAAACTCACACTGAGAACACACCCAAAAGGAAAAGGACCCTGAGCAAACGCGTCTGAGGATAACTGTTGAGAGAAGAATGACACCTTTCAAGCTCCACCTCTGTGAGAAAATAATACTGATTATTCAAAAAAAACTGAAAACAAAGTAATTTAACTATTAATCTGACCTCAGAGTACTGTAGTTTATACATTGTCAACAAAAAATAAATGGTCTCCATATCTTACCACAAAAACTACAAAGCAATATTTAACTTCCAATAATAGTCTATCATATTGAAGCCATCTTAGATACAATATAGTGCAAAGTAGAAAAGTGTAGTAATTTTGTTAGGAATCAAATTTTTAACATAAAAGGGACAAAAGCATAAAATCTAATAGACAAACTTTGTAATCTTAACTTGGAATTATAACTATCAATGTGAACTATTTGTCTTTTTTCAGAAAATAAAAGTAGTAATAACTTTATATTGCAAGAATTATGGTAATAGTGATAAGTACCTTTAGTAATAACAGTAAATACCTTTAAGGCCTGTAGTATGGTCTTTATATATCTTTCCCTAATAAAAATAACCACAGTTCTTTGTGGTTCTGAGTTTAGTCTCACGTCTGGTGCAAGCAATCCAAAGTGAGCCTGACATAGTTTGTTATAGCAGAACTCAAGCGACTATAAAGCTAGTAATGGAATCTTGTCAAAGGGATGGACACAGGAACTAGTGTGAAAGGGAACCCCGCTAGACAGACATGGTACAATTTCAGAATCAGAAAGTATAATATCTGACAAAACACACAACTGTCATTGTCTCTGTCTCTCTCAAAGAAAGGCTCCAATCAAACACAAAAGAAAAACAGGAAACAAATTAACCATTATGTGCATCACTGGAGACTACTGAGGCACCGCTTCATCACTCTGGAAATTGATAATTAAAGGCAAAGAGTTACATATTCTATACCGATTAACTGTATTTCAGCATAACCAAGCAGTCCTAGTGAATAGAATAAGGTCAGAGTTCTTATAACAGAAGAAGTCAAAGGCAGGGAGTGAATGCTGGATATGATCAAAGTATACTCTAGACATACATGGAATTCTTTTAACTTTTAAAAAGATTTATTTATTTATGTATATGAGTGGCTCTATCTGCATGCACACCTGCATGCCAGAATAGGGTATCAGATCCCATTATAGATGGTCGTGAGCCACCATATAGTTGGCTGGGAACTGAACTCAGGACTCTTAACTACTGAGCCATCCCTCCAGTTCCTACATATATGTAATTCTTAAATAAGATTTTTTTTTATTATAGCAAGGTTGGCAGAAAAGTGTACACCTTTAATCCCAGCACTTAGGAGGCAATCTGATTTCTGTGAGCTCAAGGACAGCCAAGTCAACAGTGAGTTCCAACCCAGCCATCGATACACAGTGAGATTTTGTCTTTAAAAAACAAAAAGTTCTAGTCCATCAACTTAACCATTAAAGGCTGTGGTGGTGCATGCCTTAAATCCCAGCATTCGGGAGGGAGAGGCAGGTGGATCTCTGTGAGTTCAAGGCCAGCCTGGTTTACAAAGTGAGTTCCAAGATATCCAGGACTGTTTACATAGAGAAATCCTTTCTGGGGAAAAATACACACACACACACACACACACACACACACACACACACACACACACACACAGAGTTCTGGCTAATAAAAGCAGGAAGAAATTGGAAATTGCCACATTTCAACTCCTAAGAAATTCAGTTAATTCAAGTACTAATAATCTATGTATGGTAAAACCCAGATGGAAAAATGAGGAGCAAATTTACTATGCAGAAAACATCATCACTAGTACTAAAAAGTGGTAGTTTAAGAATTGTTTTTGCAAAAAAACAATCATGGGTGGTTTGATGCAAAAACAAATCTAATCAAGATTCAGAAAAAGTAATACAACAGGGAAATAATCAGCAAAATCCAGAGTACAGTACACTCAATAGCATAGTGATTCTGAGTTCATTAGTGGCATGTAGAAACAGAGGGGCAGAAAGGAGGAGACATTCAACAGTTATCACAACCAAACACAGCAGTACTCCTGCTTGGAACCTGATTCAAACAATTCATAACTCCCCCAGAAAATACATATTTTAGGCAATCAACAAATCTAAACAGGTTTCACACATTAGAAATTACAAAGGTGTTGCTAACTGAAGTTTTGTTAACTTGGTAAGATGTGGCAGTAAAACTGTCTTAAAGAATGTCTTGTTTGTAATACAGAGTTACATATTTAAGGATGAAATGGCTTGGTGTCTCAGAGCAGGTCTTTTTGTTGTTGTTGGTTGGTTGGTTTGGTTTGGTTTTTGGTTTTTGATACAAAGTTTCTCTGTGTAACAATCCTGGCTATCCTAGAACTCTCTTAGTAGACCAGGCTGGCCTCTAACTCACTAAGATCCACCAGCCTCTGCCTCCCCAGTGCCTTTAAGAGTGTGCCGCCACCACCGAGCTCAGAGCAGGTACAATATTCAAGCAAGAAAAAGTTATGTGAGATATGAAGCAAATATAGAATGAAGGTGGTTAAAGCTGGGTGGTGATAAGGAGGTCACAGTATTCTCTGTTCTGTATATTGAAAACTTTTATAATAAAAGGTTAAACCAAAAACTGGTAAAGAAAACAGAACCCTGTGAGCTCTAGAGTCAGATTTCTAGTCAAGTAGCCAAGTGCAGTGGATCTGGACAAGAGGGCTGACCTTGTCAAGCACATCTTTTTCTGGGAGATGAGGGAAGAAACCTTCCATTTATTCAGTCTACCTGGGACAACACACATAGGGCAGACAAAGTGTCTAGGACACAAGGACCACAGCAAACATCATCATTAGTACTAAATAGTGTTAGTTTAAAAGAATAGCAAAGGCGCCTGAATGGTTCTTTGTATAAAAACTGTGTTTATTTTCTGTCAAAACAAATTTCATTTTGAAATCCACATTAATACGGAAATACAAACCACCTATAAGTAACTACACCTTTCTTATCACTCACCTCTTTGAAAGTGAATAAGCGCAAACATTGCTACCCCAATGAACACAAAGAGGGTCACACATTTGAAATTTTGCATTATTTTTCAATTAAACTTCACTAACCACAGAGCTAGAGTACTGGCTGCTCTTCTAGGTAGGGGGCACAGGTTCAATTCCCAGCACTCACATGGCAGCTCGCAGCTATCTGTAACTCCAGTTCCCAGGGATCCAAAGCCCTTTTCTAACCTCCACAGACAGCAGATATAAAAGTGGTACACATATGTGCAGGCAAAACATTCATATATAAAACATAAATAAAATGTTGACTGGACAGTGATGGAGCAAGCCTTTAGTTCCAGCACTCGGGAGGCAGAGGCAGGTGGGTCTCTGTGAGTTCAAGACCAGCCTGTTCTACAAAGTGAGTTCCAGGACAGCCAAAGTTGTTACACAGAGAAACACTGTCTCAAAAAACCAGTAAATAAATAAATGTATTTTTAAAACTTCATTACCCAAATATTATCAACGTTTTACTATAATTCTTCATAGTTAATTCTAAACTTCAGTTCACTTTTACAATGAAGAGCCAAGGATACAGATGACTAACAGAGCGTTTGCCCAGGATACCTAAAACCCTGGGTCCAATCCGCAGCACTTCAATAAAAATAAATATGAAAGAAATTAAATAACTAACAGAAAAATCTAATAAACATACATACAAAGCAATTTCTGCCTCTTTTCAACTTAAAGTTCAGACATATTTCTCTAGTTTCTAAATAAAACCAGGTGTATGTTCATGTTATATTTCATGTTTTACATTATACAAAATATCCCTTTTAAAAGTAAAAATTTCACTGAAGTCTACAGAGCTGAGGCAACTGATAAATTTTTCCTTTCACTTTTAATCAGGCTTCTTGTTGTAAGAGCTCAGCAGACAGTGACGCGAGACACTGCCTCCCAACTTCGGTTCACCTTTGCAGTTCCACAAGGGACACCATGTCAAGATTGTTCAGCTTTTTTGATGAGTGCTGCGTGGGTAACTAATGTGTAAATGCAGATATGTATAGAAAGCACTTTTGACAGTGATGTATTGCAGCTGGTTCCAGATGTCGGTAAGAGATGCTTGGCCAGACATCTGGGGCTCCACTGCCACAGAGCAGCGCCAGAACCACACCACTCCTCAAACTAGGGCTCAGTAATTCTCCCATTAGAATCTTCTTTAAACTATTACTGTATTCCTCTCAAAATAATACATATATTTCTGCTGTATAGCTCATGCTTTAAACATAACGACTGTTTGGCTTCCAAAGGTAAACTGCAGAGAGAACGGATGCAGTACTAAAATTCAGTGTATGGTCATAACAAGACTTTCACCCAAATTACACCAAAACCTCAATAGGCACAAAAATATGAGCACTTAACTAGAAAAGTATATGTTGAGTTAACCACCCAGATCTGAATTCCTAAAAATAATCATCAACATGGCACATCTATCAAAGTAATTTTAAGTTAGATCATCAAGTTTACTTTCTCTCCTGTTGCTGTCTACACACTTGACAAGCTGTTTGTCTGAGGCTATGCCAGCTGCATGGACCCTAGGAACTAGATGAATTCTGAAATGACCTATTTTCAGAACACAATCCTGAGAAAGAAGACCGACAAGCATGTGCATAAATGAAATTTTTGGCTCAAGGACTAATGAAATGCAAAACGGTGCACACCAAAGTTTCAAAGTGAGAATACATTATTACAGTTGTGCAATAAAATACCTTAAACCTTTAAAATTGATAAAGCTACATTTTTACATTAAAAATGTTGTAGCACAGCTCCAACATAAGCATTTGGCCTGCTGAGAATTCTTTAAAACAACTTGTCTGTCTCCCTCTTCTTTCAGTGCCCAACTCCCAGCTCCAATCAACACAGTTCTCAAGGGATCACCCACAGCTGCATGCTCACCATGTGGTTTTGATAGAAGGCATTTCTCACTGGCCGAGGGGACTACGGGAAGCATGTGTTCTACTCACCCTAGAACAAAGAAGGTGACTTACCTTTCTGATTTTCACCTCCAATCAAAGGTTTGAAAATACTTTAATAGAAATACAGGCAAACATATCCATCTGCATGTTTAGAACTCTGTGTTTCCTTTTACCTTCTAATAAGCTGAATACATTGAATATTCTAAATATATCATAAAACTTTTAACCTTGAAGGAAAAAACCTTGTGGTCAATAACTTCCTATTATGAATAAGTTGTTTCTCTACAGTGCAAAGTCACTGTGTCTGATCTAGTACAACTTAATACTAATCAAGGTTTGAGCCACTTTTACAGTGGACTGGTCATGGATCAAATTTATTTCTAACCTTATGTTTAAGTGATCAATCAGTAAAATTTCTAACGGGCTTGGAACACACTGAAGATGGTGATGACTTCTGCGATGTTCACACATTTTTCCCATTACAGGCTTTGTTATGATTGCTCTCCACTGACTGAGGTTAGCCTTATCCTAACTAAGCACGACTGTTTTGATTGCTCACAAAGTAGTTATAGCTTAAAATAGTTTATGAACTACAGAGACACTGATTTCTAACTACCTTTCTGGTTCTGGCAGTAAATATACATGTATGTGTTTGAAATGATATCTATATAAACTATTAATTACTCTGAAATTCAGAAAATTTTGTCTAGGTTACACAATCTATGGGCCACTTGATCCCAGGCCACCGATGGATATGGCCAACACAAAATCATAAATTGACTTAGGGACTTTTTAAATTCTTGTTTATCAAGTGAGCAGTGGTGATGTCATGTCTTGCTGTCAGAAGGCAAGACACATCTCACACAACATACATTTAGAAGGTCAAAAACTAAAATCATTGCTCAGTGAATATAAACATATTTAACAAAATTACTTTCGTATCCATTTTGTCAGTTTGTTAATAACGCCAAATAATCCCTAACATCAAAAGTACTCCCCCACAAAAATATTAAAACAAAATAAAAGTTATAGTCAGCAAAGTTTAAAATTTGAAACTATTGGCAACTATAGCACTTGAGGATATATAGGGGGCTAAGTTGAGTTTACAATAAGGTATAGGAAAGGAGGTGGATTAAGCTTCTGGTTCTTGAAAAACATGTAATTCCAAAACAATGTTTTATGCCAAACAGCATCAGTACCAATGGTGATGTCAAGCACTCTGAAAAGCAACCTGAGAACACCTAGAGAAGTTTCCTGTCTTGGAGAAATTCTCCTATACTGCCAAGAATATTGCTCTATTAGGTTTCTGCTGCTGTGGTAAACACTGTGACCAAAGCAGCTTGGGTGGTAAAGGGTTTATTTCAGCTCACAGTTATAGTCCAGTATGAAGGTGTCAGGGCAGGAACCCAGCAGAGGCCGTACAAGAGTGCTTCTTACTGCCTTGTTCCTTGTGCCGCTCTCAGCCTGCTCTTATACCCAGGGCCGCCCACCTGGGAGTGGCCCCGCCCACAGTGGTCTGGGCCCACCCACATCAATCATCAGTTAAGAAAATACCCCACACACTTGCCTACAGAAAAATCTTATGCAGTCATTTCTCAACTGAGTTTCTCTTGTGTCGTTATAAAAAACTAACAAGACCAAATGTGTTTCTTTGGGAGTGTTTGTGGGGTTTGTTTGGATTTTATGTGTATGAGTGTTTTGCTTACATGTATGTATGTCACTATGTGTGTACCTGGTGCCTGCAGAGGTCAGAAGAGGGTATCAGACACCTGAAACTGGAGTTATAAATGGTTATGAGCCTCCTTGTATATGCTCAGTTTCTAGCCACCAAGCCATCTCTCTAGTCCATGTTTGTTGATCTCATGTATCCCAAATTGGTCTAGAACTCACTATGTAGCCAGGGATGATCTTGTGCTTCTGATCCTCCCTCTACCTCTAGGGTTCTGAGGTTATCACTGTGCACCACCATGCTCACTTTATGCAGTACTGGAGCTAGAGCATATTCTAGGCAAGCAGTCTACCAATCAAGCTACTTCCCAGCCCCAACTATACTTATTATAGCAAAAGGTCTGAAAAAACTGTACATTCTTAACAGTACAATGACTATGAAGCCCATCTGCACAGTGGAATACTATATAGCAGTTAAATGAAACTAGCCCACAGGTAGCAAACTGAATACACTTGGGGAAATAGGAAGTACAAAGAACAGGCTATAAAAAGTCATTTGATGTGCATGTTTCACACACATTATTTTATATCAGTGCTAAAATGCTTTAAGTACAGCAGGAAAGCACTTGAAGTGCACATGAAAAGATTATATACCAACTATAGGACAGGCACTCATTTCATTCGTATGAGTAGAAAGCCAGTGGTCTGAAGGACTACCTCTACCACATGCAATTTGGGTATTTCTTATTATTTTTGTCTTTATTATCATTCTTGATGGTTTTTTGTTTACAATATTAGAAATTGAGCCTATGGCCTTATAAATAACAAGCAAGCACTCTACTGCTAAGGTACCATAGACCTTTCTTTCTTTAATTTTTAATTTTGAGATGAGGTCTAAGTTTCCCAGCCAGGCTTTGAACTTGCAAACCTGCCTTAGACTTCCAAATACTTGAAATTGCAGATCTAGACCACCAGTCCCAGCTTATAACGAAGTATCTAAAGCAGATATAGCAAAATATCAATATTCATTGAATTTAACAGGAATATGGATAACTGTGTTTGAAATATTTCACAATCAAAAATTAAAATAAAAAGTTTCATATGCCCCAACGACATCATTTCAGAGTGACCAATCAATACCTCACTCAAATACATTTTCGTGCACAGTATAATTTTGTTAGGTTGGAATTGCACTCATAATTTCTGAGGGACAGAATAATCTCTTCTAGTCAGATCTTCTTCGCACGGGAAGCTGAATTGCCTAAGGACTTAGTGCTGACAGTACTATCATGCTTCTGCAGCATTCCTAAGATATATTTTCAATGTAAAAACTCCCCTAATCTCCAATGACCCAACAAGAATTGGTGAATAATCCAGGCAAGCTACAGTGACTACACATTTTAATTTTTTCTTTACATTTACTTTGTGTGTGTGTGTGTGTGAATCTCCTATGATGCAGGGGACTGAACTCAAGGCACCAGGCTTAACTCCCTTACACAATTAGTCATCTTACCAGTCCAGTACTGTGCACTTTAAATAATTTTCATTTTAAAATAAGAAATATTTTACAAATAAATAATCCTATATATGTGAAGGAATTCAGCAATGAAAACTGTAAATAAACTACACTGCATTCTCTCTACAATATTCAATTCCAACAGTTTTCTTCTGAAAATAATGTTCTTACTATGGAAATGAGTTAATATTAATGCTATTCGCCTTTCTCTTTCAAAGATACTGTGCAAGAACTTAACTGACTGAAAACTGACATACTCCACTGACATTTAGAAAGTGTTTTCCAATGCAAAATTAAATACATTTCCAGGATCTTCTAGAAAAATCCCCAAATTAGATTGCCAAAACTAAAAGAAGCTACATTAAACTTGGTGCTAACACAATCACGGATGGTGCCCCAATGCTGTCACTGAGAGCAGAAGAAGAGCAGCACTCCTGACCAGCAGTCTAGCAAAAGCAAAAGTGATGCAAGAGCACTTCCTACACCAGTGCAGCAAAGGGTCTCCTGGTGCCCACCTCCTGAGGCTACCTCCTGAAGGCCACTTCAGCTCTGCAAGGTCAACCTGAGGTGTATTTCATAATATTTTGAAGATTCAGATTGCTTTTTCTGCTCCCAATTGCTCATGCATACAATGAACATGGTAGGAAACAATACGAACAATAACATCATAATAGAACAAAATGTAGACAGATATAAGAACCAAGCTATGGAAGCCAGACATTAAAGAGATTACAAAAAAATAAAACAAGATCATTCGTCTAACTAAATTTTTACTTTGGAAAAGACTTTTCCATTTTTAAATATTATTTATACCAACATGCAATTGTTTTCCTATTACTTTAGAATTAACTTGTCAAACACCAAAAGATACAATCAGTGCTCACAAAGGCTCTCTGGGATTCTCAGTAATCTTTAATGGTCAAATGGAAAGTTGATTAAAAACAACAAGTTTGAGGATCAGCAACCTGAATCACCGAACTGATAGGGAGAATTAAACGACTGATCACTGTACTTTTCACCAGGCCACCAACAGGCTCAGACAATGAGAGTCACCGTTGTTTTTATATAACTACAACAGGGTCACCAGAAGCAATGCTGAAACCAGGCATTTGGAAGGATTTTCATTTTGTAGTAAGTACTAAATGAGATGGGGGAGAGACAAAAATCATTAGTCAAACTGAATCTAGCATATGGGCTTCTCGTATAATAGATCCTTAAATTACCAAGAAAGATCTGTGAACTTCTTCACAAACTGAGACAATCTGGGAGGAGACTTAAATACACCCAAGACTTCCAGAGTTCTCTTAGCTTTGCAGCATTAGGAAAACAGTATCAAGAACCAAGTGCTCCAAGCACACCATTGCATTGTAACAGTTGTTCTCTGTGCTTACAAAGGCAAACTGCCTCTGAAATCAGAATCCATGAAGCATGGTAGAACAACAGAATAGGAAAGGTCCTGAGCAATCAGAACCTCACAGATACTTAGCACAGATTAACAGGCACCACAACAAGGCAGACTGTGTTACAAGTGCCCCATACCTCTTCCACGCTTGCCTAATTCCCTGCTTTGGTTTTCTTTTGTCTCATCGAAATCCATTGGCCTACTTGTCTCTAATAAAGTTACTATCAATCTTTTCAACATTCCATCTTGGAACATCTGTTCTTGTCACCATTATTTTCCAGATTCTAAACATCAAAATAAAAACATATTGAACCCCTTTGAATACTAAAAGAATTTTTTAAGGACACTATACCCAAAGCAGGTAACCACAGAATGTTCACTGAGGTACTACAAGGTTATCTGGCCTTTAAACAGACTCAGAAAAAAACCTTACATGTCAAGTTCTTACTCAACTTAGCACAAAAGACGTTAACACTATCCACCTGAAGAAAATGTAATCTCTTCCTTTAAAAGGTTCATACATATATATGCATATATGTATGTATGAACAATATACATATATACTTTTTAAGCTGGGTATTTCTAAAATTATTTTTGTTCTAGCATTCATATGAAAGCAAAAGATACTATTACTATGGCAATATCCCAATGGAGAGAAAACAGAATCATATCGAACCTGTTCTCAGCATAGCATCTACAGGAGTGAGAGCAGGATAATGCATCGACAACAGTTTCACCATCTGACTGTGACAACTCCTTAGTGATATTTTTATAAGTTTGGTGACTGCAATAAACTTAAAAATATTTATAATCAGCAGCAATGTTCATTATTATGCTGCTATAACAAAATAATATTCATTTCTACTCTTCCCAATGCTGTATTTCTGAGTTCAAACACTATACACTACCAAGCTACACATGCAAGAGGAACACTTGCTAAATGGGCTAAGATAGATAGTGGAGAAGTCATGAATGGTAAAGTACCAACAGAAATGCACAACAAACACACAAGTACACCCTAAATTAAACCACCAGTCAAGCATGCCTGTAAAGCCAGTACATGGGAGGTGACGGCAGGAAGATCAGGAGTTTAAGACCAGTCTGGATGATCTTAGATACTATCCCACACAACAGCTGAGATGAATGGCCCATAAAATCCCTAACACATTTACTACCTACAGTGTGCTTCATAATACCAATGCAAGTCGGGATTGAGACTATGATACTACTATTAGGCAGCACTTTAATGAAAAGTCAAATATAATCAAAAACAAGGTTAAACTGAGTCTCCGTATTAAAGAATGAGAAAAGATCAACAAGATGTATGTAGTTCTTAGATTTTATAGCCATCCTAGTATGGTTATTTTATAATCCAATTTTAATTCAAAAGTACTTTTCCCTTAAACTTTCTCTAAACAACCAATTATTTATATTTTTTAAAAAGTGGTGTGCATTAAGACACATGCCTTTAATCCCAGCACTCAGACAGCAGAGGCAGATGGATCACTGTGAGTTCACAACCAGCCTGGCCTACACCAGGAGTTCCAGGGCAGCCAGGTTTATATAAAAAGATACTCTCTCAAAAAAATTTTAAAAATAAAAAATAAAAAAACAGTGTGGTCAGTATGGACCAAACATGCAGCAAACTCAGGGAAGTGCTCACTATCAGGCTAAAGAAATACACAGAAATGTGGGACGTTTTAAAGAGGTGGCATGCTTTTCAGTCAAAGTATTATTTACAATGAAAATCAGTACCTAGGTAAGGTATTTTTGATGCTGGAAAGCACCTTCCTTAAAATACCTTTCAAGAACCAGTAAAGAATTTTTCAGATCTCATGTACAACAGAGCTGGAAGATTGTCTCTGTGAAGGCAACTTGCTCAGGCTCCTTAGTCAAAGTTCTACTGGGGCAACAAGACAAAGTTCTTCTCTCGAAGATACAGAGAAGTATCTGTGTGCTGAGGTCAAACTTTTACCCAAAATCTCTCTAACACAGGAATAATAGAATGCAGTCAGAAAAAAATGAGTTTTTCTCTGTCACATTCACCTTTAAATAATAAATTTTAATTTTTCTTATTTAGGAAAAATTATATAACCCTTCATAGCAGTTTAAAAATAACTCCACTATTAACACAAGCCCTTTATTTAATCACAGGCTAATTTACTCCTGACAGAAAGTAAATTCCACTATTTTCTGTGAGGCTTTATGAAATTGCCATCATTTTTAATTAATTCTTAATTAAAATATATTACACCACAGCTTCTACCCATCTCTCTTGATATTCTAACATAATCAATTCAAGACCATTTACATATCATTAATTAAAAGCCTTCCTCTCTCATCCTTAAAATCATAATGAGGCTCTATTTCTCATTAGCAGCCTTTAAGGGATAAAATAACAATACAGTCAAGAGAGAATGGTAACTTTTAAAAAAAATTTACACTTTTAAAAATTATACAGTGGACAAAGTGATTTTCAAATTTTCTCAACTCTAAAAGAATCCTTGAATTCTTTCTCTAATGTTTTTCACAAGGGAAAAACACCAGAGCAACAATTGGCTATACTTTGAAATTAATCTTCAAATGAAATAATAATAAATTAAATAAAAACAGGAGCATTTTGAAACCAGGAGAAACTAAATATATTTCTTTATTTGAACACAGACAATTCTTAACATAAAGAACAAACCAAAAAAACAGGCTGATGAGAAAAATACACAATTACCACCACCTTGCCTTCATTTCCATTTTTACAAACTGTCCTAATTATTAATGCTATACTCCAAACTCTGTATAGATTCTGTGTTCCCAGCTCTGAAGCTTAAGGAGTAGTTAGAAAAACACATTTGAAATGTGTAACTATGTAGCTCTAAATAGCGAGCCACTGTCAGACTGCAGCACCCAGTGTCTGCAGCTGCAGAAAAAACTGAGACAGAGGAGACAGCAGGAAGTTCTATAATTAAACTTCAGAGCTGCATGCTTTACACATTCTTAAATGAGCTGTGATATATTGTGGCACTATAAAAAGTTATCATTTATTGGTAATGAAAGGTAAAAATTAACCACCTATTCAATAATTTTTACCTCTTCAGAAGGCTTTAAAGTCGAATGCAGCTTGTGAGATTTATATTAACTCGTGACTTTTAACCCACTATTTTCAATATTTTCTCTGTAAGTTAAAAAATTAATACAATTTCAACTATGATTACTTTTATGGATTAGTATAAAATAAAATTTCATTGAGTGTTCTTCCTTGGAGCAACTGTGGTTTTAGTCTTTTTTGCAATACTACTAAAAAAAAGACTGAACTAAACCTCAATTTGTTCAGTTTTTGGTCATTATTCACAATTATATATCAAAACCAAACTAAATATATAAATAGAAGAAATAAGGTAAGACTAAAAATGCCCCCCCTCAAAAAAATAACAGCACAAAATAGAGGCAAAGTAAAGCCAAGTGCCTGTTTTGGTAATTTGATGCAGACTGTCGCCGGCATTAACCGTGCCTAGGTGTCTCATATCAAGCAGATCAGATTTATATCACTGTCTTCTGTCAAATGCAGGTGCTCCACCACAGCTTGTCAAGACAGCCTGTCTGAATCTTCACACGTCAGGCAGAATCACAGCACTTGGTGTTTTGGTCTGTTGACAGCAATTTATTTTGATGTGTTGTCACAATATGGAATTCTTCGATGCTCTGCACCATGGTGCCAATAAGTCCCACTATACTTTTTTCTACTACCAGATGCTACAAGTTTGGTAAAGGGAAAGAGCAAAGTTATAAATTCTTTCTCTTAAGCTTTCACAGGGGAAAGAAACAGAAAAATGATAATTTTAAATTAATTTTCAAATGAGATAATCAATAAGTGAGATAAGAAACAGAAGCATCTTGGAGACTTAAAACTCCTTTCAATAATCACCGAACAAGCCAGCCTTTAGTCCCAGCACTTGGGAGGCAGAGGCGGGCAGATCTTTGTCAGTTCAAGGTCAGCCTGATCAGTGAGTTCCAGGCCACCCAGGGCTACATAGAAAGACCCTGCCTAAAAAAACTAAATAATAATAATAATCCCCTAACAAGTCGATTTCAAAGTGGAGGAGAGCACAGAGAAGCACAGCAGGATGTCTTGAGACATTCCCTACTCCCACATTCACCTTAACACAATAAGCAAACAAGCAGGGTGCAGGAACACCAGCAGCACATCAGAACACCAGGGGCTTTGAGATCCAGTTCTGAACTTGGAGTAGAACATCCTGAGATTAAATTGTAGCTCAGGCTGCTGACCACTGTGGCCAGCTGTCTTCTCAATCACTTGACAATGCTTATTTCTCTCTTTTTTTTTTGTTAGTTTGTTTGTATTGAGCTATACATTTTTCTCCATTCCCCTTCCTTCCTCCCCTCTCCCCTTTTGACAATGTTTATTTCAATCCCACAGTAGGGGCCTCATGTAAGCCTTGTGTACAGATATCTATTTTGCACCAAAGTATAAATGCAAGCATCAGCATTACAAGCAATTGAGATAATAAAAAGAAATCAATTTTTTCAAAATCCATTTTCCAGAACTCTGTAGAAATTCCTCTAAGAATATGAAATATAACTCACACATGAAATACAAACACAGGAGACTAGGGCAGGAGCATCACAAACTCCAGGCTAGGCTGAAATGCATAAAGAGACTGTGTCTGAAACAAACAGGAGCTAAAGCGCCAGGACAGCTCAGTGTTTACCATGAATAAAGCTCGGGAAAGTCTTTAATCTTGTAATCTTCTTTGATATCATATTTTAAATTTTCATATTAAGAATTCCAATCTAAGCTGTGTGGTGGTGTGCACATCTTTAATCCCAGCACTTGGGAAGCAGAAGCAGGTGGATCTCTGTGAGTGTGAGGTCAGCCTGGTCTACAGAGAGTGAGTTCTAGGACAGCCAGGGCTCCACAGAGAAACTCTGTTTCAAAAAAACAAACAAAAAATAATTTCAATATAAAATAAACTTAAGAAAACAGTAAAGATAGAACAGTGTATATACAAAAAACCACAAATGCTGAGGTGGGCACAGATGTATCGACAGCCATTCATGCACCCATCTTTACATCTATCTTTCTCTTACAATTAGAGACACCAACAGCACTTCTATCATTCCTGTTTCCACAGTTACTCTATTACATCTAAAGTCAGGAACCCTTAATATGAAATATCAGCCTGAAAAATTTTTTAACCAAAAGATTGTTTTAGTGGGCTGGAGAGATAGAGCAGCAGTTGAGAGGACCCAGGTTCAATTCCCTGCACCCACATGGCAGCTCACACTCCGGTTTTCCAGGGGATCAGACACCCTCACTCAGACATACACGCAGGCAAAACACCACTGCACAATAAATAAACAAACAAATAAATAAGATTAGTTTTAGATTTGTAATCATATCAGAAATAAGATTAAAAATAATTCTCAGCAAAAATACATAAATGCATGAGCAGTAATGCCATAGGTCCAAATAATAAAATCTTTCCTTGTAAAAAATAAATTCTAGTACATTTGCAAGTAAAGATATATGGATTAAAGGGGGAAAAAAGTGAACTCTGACCTCAAAGCACCAAAGCTCTAACTCTCTCACTATAAGTGGCTGTGCCCATGAGTAGAGACTCCAGTAATAGTTATGATCTATGGCTGGTGGATTTGTATTCATCAAAACTTATCTCTGAGGAATTCCACTATAATTTTTAATCTAACAATCTTTATATCTTCTCTGAGGCAAGTGGGTAGTAAAGCAGATGGTGCTTTGTTGTCGATTTTTTTTTTTGTAAAACAAGTAAAACATAAGATTTTTACTAAGTTGGAATCAAAGCTGAGCAAACACTACCAAACTTAAATGATTCCATTAAATCATATTTTGTAAATTCTTAAACAACAGTCATTTTGCACAATTTTGGGAAATGCCATGCACAAAGTACACTACTTGTGATGCAACCTAGAGGATTATACAACAAATCTGTGTTCAAAGACAGCCACAATGAAATTACTCTGTGTGTGTGTGTGAATATGTGTGTTCCTTCCCCAAAAGACAGCTCAAGGCCTCATCTATTTAACTCTAAGTAGAAGCCTCTTCACACACATCACAGCTTTGAGTCCACCTCCAGGATTTCTAGGAAAACAGAGCTTTGAATAGTGCAGGAATATAAGACATACATATTCAATAAAGATTTTGTAGCACTCTGATGTTTATCTAGTAAACATGACAAGTAAACAACAAATGCATGTCAGCATTAACTGTATCCAAACTGTATACTCACACACTTTAAAGAAACAAGGCAAGCCCAGTATGATGTAGTTGTATGGCACAACACGTGCTTTGTACAAGGAAGCTCTGAGTCTAATTTCAGCACCAAAAACAAAAGGAAGAGGAGGGGAGGAAAAGAAACTAATCACACTGGTTTAATCAAGTTATCTATATGTGGCCCTACTTAAAAAAATAGTAGTAATATGAACACAGAAGACAACACAGAACAATTCTTAATCCTAATTTTATATCTGACTTTAGCAATAAGGACCAAGAATGGGAAGTAAGCAAAAAGTATGGATTTAAAGAATTACACAGGTAATCATGACGATGCAAACCCGTAATCCCAGGACATGGGAGGCAGAGGCAAAAAGATCAAGATTTACTTATTTGTGTATTTTATGTACATGGATACTTTGTCTGTGTATCTACATACCAGACAACAGCATCAGACATTTGTAAGCTGCCATGTGAGTGCTGGGAATTGAACTCAGGGTCTTAGGAAGAGTGATCAGTGTGCTTAACCACTGAGCCATCTTTCTAGCACAAGATCAGGAGTTATAATGCTAACCTGAGTTACATAGTGTCTGAGGCCAATCTGGGCAACATGAAACCCCATCTTAAAAAATGCTTCAGGGTGATCCATAGTGGTGCATGCACTTGTGGGGTCAGCCTGGACTTCATGACAAGACTGTCAAAAAGCAAACAAACAAAACACTGCACATGCCTAATGAAAACACACTGAAAGCTCAGGTTTCTCCAAAATTAGTCAGAAAAGCTCAATCACCTAACATTCTAAAAAATAAAACTTAAGTCAACAAAAAATAAAAACATTAAATTAGGAGTATCACAGACGATACAGGACAAAGATATGAAACCGATTTAAAAGAAAAAAGCTCAATGAAAAAATATCATGACTATATATAGCCAGGACATATACTGTATACACATATACACATATACAGTATATGTCCTGACTATATACATTTTATGACTTGTGTTATAAAATAACCTACAGTAGAAATAAAAATAATAATAAAATTAGAAAATAAAGAAAAGAAGGTGGGGAATAAAAACTAAACTCCTTGCCATAGAAAAGCTATAGACACAGTTTTAAAATGTTACAGAGTAAGAACCAGGACAGTGGAATCCCTGGACCCAATCAACACAGTATAAAGGTGTTGGGGACCAATCTAAACTAGAATGAGAAGACTTGGGCCTGGATGTCTGTCTCAGTTTCACAACTGAATCCTTCATTGTCCAAGCCCCAGTGTCAGGATGTGTAGAGCAAGAATAAAATATGCCCCACCTAAGCCAGATATGGTGATGCATGTCTTTAATCCCAGCATTCGAGAGGCAGAGATAGGCATATCTCTGTGAGTTTAAAGTTAGCCTGGTCTACATAATGAAACTCAGGAAAGCCAAGACTACATAGTGAGACCTTGTCTCAAAAAAAAAAAAAAAACAATTAAAAAAAACCAATAATTCCAGCACTTGGGAGGCAGAGACAATTGGATCTCTGAGTTCAGGGCCGGCCTTGTCTATATAAGATGGTTGAACACCAAATATCACCTCTCAATCTTCAGATTCAGGAACAAACTGGGTTTCACTTCCTCCCTCCCTTCCAAATCTTCATGGGAAAGACATGGCTTAAAGAAAGGGCTTCAATCAACTAAGAATAGACCACAAGATGCCAGATTATAACACATTTCCAGAACATAAACAGCAAAGGAGACATTCTACATCCACTAATAAGTCACAGTAGAGAAGGCTGAGATTCATGAGAAAGGACTGCCATTGAGATAGGGCCCATTTCCAGCCAAGACTGGGCAAGGCTCCAAGCTTGAACAGTGTGGCAATAAGAAAGGTAACTGTAAATGAAAAGAAAGTATGATTAACACCTGAGCCATGTGACTGCTTCCCATACCTTCCATACACAACCACTTACGGCAGAGTATCATTAGCCCCTAGGATAAGGACAAAGACCTTCTTCAAAAATAACTGAAATACAAAATTAGAAGTATAACAAATGTTTCATAATGAAACTGAAAAAATCTGCAGTATATTAGTGGAATCAAAACTATAGCAGAACTGGAAATAATACAACAAAACAAGACCAAAAGAGGCTACAGGGAGGAGGGACAGCAAGAGGCTACAGGGAAGAGGGATAGCAAGAGGCTATGGGGAGGAGAGATAGTAAGAGGCTACAGGGAGGAGGGACAGAACGAAGCTACATTTTTTCCATTTATAGGAGGGGAATATTTTTATAATTTAAGGTAATTCGCTAACTAGTTGATAGAGTTCTTTTTAGAATAGATTGATCTAGAAAATTCACCTGAGGGAGATAAAATCTCACTACCTAATCTGAGATCCTTTGGCTTTTCAAAAAAATTTTACATAATTCTTCAGCCTATGAGGAAGCCATTTTCCTAAGCACATAGTTAGGGAAAGGAATGGAACTGAAAAGTAAGGAAGCTATGCCTTTCAGCATTCTGGTAAAGATGAGGATGCAAAGGGCTATATTTCCTAAGCCTCAGGCTGAAGAATAGCACTTTCACCACACACTCCTATCCTGCAAGTTGTTAATCAGCATGAAGGTGGATGGCTTAATTATATACACACCACATTAACGTTTCTGAAGAAGGAGAGTGATCCAATAGGTTCCAGTTTAAAACATTCTTCATAAAATTAAAAAGGAAATCAAACCTGATGGCCATCCTGATAGAGAGGTAAAAAGTCATGGTAGCTCTAAGAAGGCAATGTTATCAACTAGATTTTGATCTAGTACTATTCAATAATCATGAATGCTACTTACAGGGCAGTCTAAAGGCAGCAACCTCCATTTTTGTTCCAGTTAGTAAGCTATTCACCAGGATACCTGCAGGCAATAGAAATGCCTCTATCTGTGAAAGGGTAGCATCTCCAAGCCATTTCGATCCTCTGAAATAATTCACAGGGCAAAAATATTTGGATCCAAATAAGCTACAGTACTCGTCTCAAATAGAACAGTACAAATTAGGAAAATCTGGTTCTATTCAGAATTGAAATAACACTCTAGCACTCAAAGGGAAAAAAATGTAGGTGAACAAACTGGCACAATCAAGTCTATAAACTAAAAGTTAACAAGAGTAAAAACTTCAAAATGATTATAACTGGGAGACCACGGAAGTGTTTTGATACAGAGGACATTCTTCATGATTTTCAGGGTCCAAAACCATTACTGACAGACACACTTGCCTCAGTCATTGGCCTTTTTAACGTGCTAGTCAAAAGAACCATGAGGTTAGCCATACATGAATTAGTAAGTCTAGATTTCAAGTAGCTAAGTTTTAAGAATCAAAAAATATCAAATGAATTTTAATATATTTTAATACAATATACTCAAAATATAATTTTAACAGTATTTAAAAGATTCTTAATGGAATAGTGTGCATTCTTTCTGTAGTCTTCAAAACTTTAGTTTTCTTACACTATGACATTTAAAGACATATATTTTACTTTGACAGCTTCTTAATTCAAACAAGCCATATTTAAGTGCACAATAGCCACATGCAGGTAATGACCAAAAACTGATTTGAATAATCTTTTCAATTAACAGTTATGACTTCTTGGAGCAAAGGTCTCAATTCCCATTCATTTCCTACTATTGTGAGGACTAAGCACTCATCTTCTTAGTTAAAAATCCTACATTTCTATTAAGAGAGCCAACTGGATTGGTGGAATAAGCACACTTGTTTTCCTTTGCCCCTTGATGAAACTACCCTACAAAAACAGGGAAACAGGGAAAGCAGCGCATAAGAGGTTAGAGCCAAGGGCATGACAACAGTCAACAGCACCACTCTGCTTCAGAACATTAGAAGGTAGGCTTCCACACCTCTGGAACCTGCTCTTGAGACAATTAAAAGGTAGCTAGCTCTCTGGGACAATAACCGGGCTAAGAGACAAATACCTGACAGCTAGATATCCCTGTCAGCCCACAGGGATGTCTATATCATCCTACAGGAAAGTATACCAAAACCAACAAAAACATTATCTATATCTATATACAGAGGGATAATATCACAGAGGCTGAAATGGATCAGATGAACCTTGCATATCCTAGATAAATGGTCAGCCACAAGAACAATGACATCTAACTCATATATTAATAGAATTTATTTGGCAACATATAAAGAAATTTTTACAATGCATGATGGAAGATTACTGAGACCTTAAGTGAGACATAATTGTTCCCTGGCAAAGTAAGGAAGGAGCAGATGGTTTTGGTTTTGAGTTTTGTTTGCTTGGGACAAGGTCTTGCTATGTAACCCAGGCCACCTGTAATTCATGATTTTATTATCTTTGCCTGCTAAGTCCTAGGACAGGCATGCACTATCATCTGACTTTTAATTCTACTTTAATATTTTCAATTTATTTTTTTAAATCAGCAAAATTATATTCAATTTATTTTTTAAATCAGCAAAATGATATAGTCCTAGAAATAGCTATGTATACTTTACCTGCTGCCTGCTAGCAACAACTCACATGAATCACATACAGCAGATGTGTGTAGGTGTACAAATGTGTTTGTATGCATAAAATTTGTCTGAATCATTGAGTCTACATTACATCATAGTACTTTTTTCCCTAAATACTTTATTATTCCTCTAAGATGTGATTATCTTCTTCATTATTGTAGAGTTAGAAGCCTTGGTAAGTATAATACAATACTGTACTTTTATTATAGCTACTATTTGTGCTCTAGTTTATCAGCTGACAAATAAGGTCCTTTCATTTTATGCCTTTTCAGTTCAAGATCCACTCTAAGATCATACATTTCATTTAATAGTCAATCTCTTTAGTTAGCTTTAATCTGGAACATTTTTAGTAAACTTAGAACATTGACATTTTGAAAAATAACATCCCTCCTCCCTGTTTGACTTTTGTCTCATGTTTACTCAAGGTTAGAGTTGGGTTCTTCACCCTCAGTGATGTATAGATGGTGCTGAAGTCCTCTCAGGGCATCACACTTAGAGATGCTGGAGGTTTACCTGTCTGTCCTCCTCTGGTGCTGCTTGCTAGTCACATGGCCCTGAGATCTAACTTCTCTGTACTGTCACTGATATTCCCATCCCACCCATACCACTAATAAGCAAGCCAGGGAATAAATTTTCAAGTCACCTAACCTCCTCCTAATCAAAATTTCTTCATCGATTTAGAATTTATTAAGAATTCTTGCCTGGTTTGATCTTCACTATGGTGAGATCTTAACTATGGTGACTGCAAATGGATGAACTCCATTTTCCAGCAGCGATCCTGCATCCAGGAATCTCAGAATAAAACTGTGCCTGAGAGCTGTCCCCTCCTGTTTTATAATCCTCTCTAGGGCTCAGATTAAAGGCATGCACCACCTGGTTTCTATGGCAATTAGAGTGACTACTGGGATTAAAGGTGTGTGTTACCACTGCCTGGTCTGTAAGGCTGACCAGTGGGACTGTTTTACTCTCTGATCTTCAGGCAGGCTTTATTTATTAAAATACAAGTGAAATGCCACTATAGCCCTCAGCATTCTATTGTAAGAGTGCTGTTTTCTCTCTAACTCATTTATCTATTATCAGTAAGGGCTCATGAACTCCTATTTAAAATTCATTACCATATATGTTTGGGAATTCAAATTATTCCAGAATTGCTAGTGGGAGCTCTTCAAACTGGGTCCCAATGTCCTTTTGAGATGTTCCCAACATCATTTCAGCACTTCCCAACACTCCCACACTGTGAGATGCTTTGAAATCATTTTGTGGCTACTCTGCACCAACTTTGGCATCACTTTTTTCTTTAATGAACACTGTTTTAGGGGGAAATGGCCTAAGAGACCAAGATCTATGTACTCATTGCCTTCATTGCTACAGGGATATCTTTGCCTATATGCCTGTTCTGAGTCAATTTTAAAGAAACAACTCTACTTGCTAATGAAAATTATGTAGACTGTAAGGAAGCGGGGAGGTGACTCCAAGATTTCTGTCTATTCTCAACTACCAGATGAGTAACACTAGCTTGCAATGAAAAAGAAAAAAAGATGGCAGGAAATATCAGAAATTCAATATTGTATGTTCTGATCTTGGATGGTTGCTAGGTACACAAATGGAGATACCAAGTAAGAAATGGGATGAATCCAGAAATCTACTGTTTCTCTCCACACATGCTGTGGTTTGCATGTCTGTATTCCTTCAAAATCCATGTTGAAACCTAGTTCCCAAGGCAACAGTGGTAGGAAGTAGTGGGACTGTTGAGATGCAATTGGAGAACTCTAACCTCATGATCAGCTAATAGCCCTATAAAAGGGCTGAAAGGAATCAGTAAGGCTGTTTTGCCTTGTTCTGCCATATGAGCACACAGCACTCAAGATGCCAGCTTCATAGCAGTGACTGAGCACTGGCCAGACAGCAAATCTGTTTACATACTGTATTTCCCACTCTCCAGAACTGTAAGAAATAGATTTGTTCTTTATATTCAGCCCAGTCTCAATCACTGTTAAAATAGCAAATGGTTCTCACTTCTTCCTTCCACTCCTTTGTGACTTTCACTATTCCTCTAACATACCAGGCCATCTTCCCACTACAAAAATTATCCATTTGCCTTTGCTCTCCACCTATACTGTTCCTCCCTAGCCACCACTGTGGCCACTTTATAACCTTCAGATGTGTGAACTCAAGCAAGGGCCAGTCTCTAGCCACCTCCCTCCAAACCTAAAAACTGTAACTACTCCCCCTCTAACACTTTCTATGTCTTTCTTTGGCTTTAGTTTTCTCCGGACATCTTTCAGTCTGTATTGGGGTAAAACCAAGTATCTCATGCATGCTAGACAAGTGTTCATAGCTATTTTTTTACATTTTATTTTGAGACAGGTTCTCATTAAGTTGCCCAGTCAGGCACTGAGCTTGTGATCTTGCTGTTTTGGCCTAATGAGTACCTGGGATTATGGATCTGTGCCACCAGGCACAACTTCTACGCATTTTGTGTGTGTGCGCACACACACACACACACACACAGACACTCACAGTCATTATGTTCAATCTACATTGACTCTGTTCACCAAAACAAACAAACAGAAAGCTAGCACAACACCTGAGACTGTATAAGGCTCTGGTCGTTCTAACTAAATCTGTTAAGTCCGCAGTCTAAGACCATTAACTTTACTCATCAGTTATACGAAAACCTAAGGTGTACGAGTACAGCTCATTGTATGTCACTTATACTTTGATAAACCTAAAATAAACAAGCTAGAGGGTAGTGGAAAGTTCATATTACTAGGAATGTAATAGACTGTAAATGAGGGTGTCGCTCCATCATGGAGCACTTGCCTAGCACCACTCAGCCCTACGTTAGCCCAGTGCTTAGCATAATATACACTCATAGAGATAGATATTTATATGATAGATTAGAACACAACAGCACCACTGTCAATCTTGTCAGAACAGTGCAACCTCAGTGTGATTGTAAGAAAACATGCTGAATGGTGGTGGTGCACGCCTTTAAGACCAGCACTTAGGAGGCAGAGGTCAAGGACAGCCAGGGCTACACAGAGAAACCCTATCTTGTGGGGGATGAAAAGAAGAAAGGGAGGGAGGGAGGAAACATCAGCAAGTCCTGAAATAAAAGAGTATACCACAAAACAACGTATATTCTTTCAGAATGCCAATATCATAAAAACAGAGAAGGGTTAAGGAATTATTCAATTAAGAGAAACAAGAGGCATGAAAACTAACTAAATATAGTTCATGCCCATACTTTGAATCCTCAATAATTTCTTTTGCTCTAACACACATTAATGAGAAGCTTGCTGTATTGAGATGCACAGATTAGCCATAGCACTTCATCAATTTTGTATTGTTAGAGAGTTCCTGTCCTTAGAAAATAGGCAGTGATGTTTCTCATGTTAATAAGGTGTCATTTCTGCAACCTGTAAATGATTCAAAAAAAGAACATACATACATATGTATGCACATATACATTTAAGACACAGAGTTTGAAAAAGTACGTTATGAAGGGATCATCTTGAAGAACATACACAGGCTACAAGGGATATACTGAAGACTTCCCAAACTCAAACAGATCAAAATGTGAGAAAACATCACACAATAATATACATCACTAATTTTGTTGTGAAAGAAGAGAGAAAAGGTATTGCATTAAACGTTTATCAAGAACAGTATTTCTTATATGAAAATGTGATTGAAATTTTATACTCTTGTTAATAATAGTGATTTGATATATATATAATTATGGTAACAAATATATCAAATCACTTGGAAATCATTCACAAATTTTCAGAGGAAACAACTTCAGTTGATCACTTCTGAAGCTGAATAAAATAAAAAGAAGAAAAACAAAACAATAACATGAATATGCTCCTGTGTAGAACACTACTATTTCTCACTAGATATAAACACCAATGGAATTTTGCTGACTAAAAAAACAGTAGCCAGATTCAGCAGCCTGGAGTCTGAGAAGTGTTGAAAGGAAGGAAATAGGGGGTATTTTAACACCAACACCACAAACAAGGCACTGATCGTCCACATTAGCCCAATATTAATATATTCCAAATGTATTTCGTCTAGCTCATAAGAGATGAGGCTGCACACATTCATTGAGTGCCTAGCTGTGTAACTACAGTAGAGATACAGAATAACTTTAGATAAAATTAGTTCCTAGTCTGAGATTAGTGTTCCTCCTAAAAACCTTTAAATAAAAAGATAAAACTTATGAAATACATCCCATAAGGCTTTAAAAAGCATTCCCACAGCAGCAGTCTATCTAAGCAGTTTGTTTCACTGAAGCATTGGGACGACGTTAAGAAATAAGCATTAAGGAATGGTAAGTTTGCTAACACCTAGAGTTTGCAATACCCACATAACTAAATAGCTATAATAATACAAAAATTTTGTTGGCATAATAACTTGCTCCTATAACACAACAGTTAGGGCATAAGAATAATATATCACTCAACGCAATGCCCATCAAAATCCCAGCAAAATTCTTCAAAGATCTAGAAAGAATGGTACTCAACTTCATATGGAAAAGCAAAAAACCCAGGATAGCCAAAACAAATCTGTACAATAAAAGAACTTCTGGAGGCATCACAATCCCTGACTTCAAACTCTACTACAGAGCTACATTACTGAAAACAGCCTGGTATTGGCATAAGAACAGACAGGAGGACCAATGGAACCAAATAGAAGACCCGGATATCAATCCACACATCTTCGAACACCTGATTTTTGACAAAAAAGCAAAAAATATCAAATGGAAAAAAAAGAAAGTATATTTAACAAGTGGCACTGGCATAACTGGATAGCAACATGTAGAAGAATGAAAATAGACCCATATCTATCACCATGCACAAAACTCAGGTCCAAATGGATCAAAGATCTCAACATAAAGCCAGCCACACTGAACCTTATAGAAGAGAAAGTGGGAAGTACACTTGAACGCATTGGCACAGGAAACCACTTCCTAAATAGAACCTCAGCAGCACAGACACTGAAAGAAACAATTAATAAATGGGACCTCCTGAAACTGAAAAGTTTCTGTA
Source organism: Ondatra zibethicus (assembly GCA_004026605.1). Classification (NCBI taxonomy): domain Eukaryota; kingdom Metazoa; phylum Chordata; class Mammalia; order Rodentia; family Cricetidae; genus Ondatra; species Ondatra zibethicus. The sequence continues at coordinate 94,723 of PVIU01000647.1, read as the reverse complement.
AAGCAAAGGACATGGTCAACAAGACAAAACGACAGCCTACAGAATGGGAAAAGATCTTCACTAACCCCACATCAGACAGAGGTCTGATCTCCAAAATATACAAAGAACTCAAGAAATTGGACACCAAAAGAACACATAATCCAATGAAAAAATGGAATACAGACCTAAACAGAGAACTCTCAACAGAGGAATCTAAAATGGCTGAAAGACACTTAAGGAAATATTCAACATCCTTAGTCATCATAGAAATGCAAATCAAAACAACTCTGAGATTCCATCTTACACCTGTAAGAATGGCCAAGATCAAAAACACTGATGACAACTTATGCTGGAGAGGCTGTGGAGAAAAGGGAACACTTCTGCATTGCTGGTGGGAATGCAAGCTGGTACAGCCCCTTTGGATGTCAGTGTGGCGATCTCTCAGAAAATTAGGAAACAACCTTCCTCAAGACACAGTAATACCACTTTGGAGTATATATCCAAAGGATACTCAATCGTGCCACAAGGACATGTGCTCAACTATGTTCACAGCAGCTTTGTTTGTCATAGCCAGAACCTGGAAACAACCTAAATGCCCCTCAACTGAAGAATGGATAAGGAAAATGTGGTACATTTACACAATGGAGTACTACACAGCAGAAAAAAATAATGACAGCTTGAATTTTGCAAGAAAATGGATGGAGCTAGAAAGCATTATTTTGAGTGAGGTAACCCAGACACAGAAAGACAATTATCACATGTACTCACTCATAGGTGGTTTTTAAACATAAAGCAAAGAAAACCAGCCTACAAACCACAATCCCAGAGAACTTAGGCAACAATGTGGACACTAAGAGAGACTTACATAGATCTAATCTACATGGGAAGTAGAAAGTAGAAAAAGACAAGATCTGTTGAGTAAATTGGGAGCACGGGGACCTTAGAGGAAGGTTGAAGAGGGGAGGGGAGAAGCAGGGAGGGTATCAGAGAAAAATGTAGAGCTCAATAAATATCAATAATAATAAAGAATAATACATCAAAGCACTACTTAGGACCCTCAAAAAATTCTTAATAGAAGACATTCCACCTAAGTAGTCACCTAAACAATGTATATCTACTTGATTCCATAAAAAACTTGAGACAAAAATCTATAACCAGCTTAAACTTGGCTTTTCATCCTTATCCATGTGTCTCTTTCATGACATCACAGTCCTGCAATACTTCTTTGCAATAGAATACCCCTATCAGTATGTATCACTAAGTCCAAAGTTCAAACAATAACCAAACACAGGGGCAGGCATGGAAGACTACTATTACTACTTTAACCTCAGATATCCTGCAGCACTTATTGATATAATTATTGTTTCTATACTAATGATAATTTTGAGTTCATAATGACAATAATAAACACTACTGAAATGATGGGTATCCTGACTTGTGCCTCCATGAAATCATCCCACGTGGAATGTATAAATCTAGGAAAATGAAGTACCAAAGACTGGACACGACTGAATTTAATGAATAGATGTTCCTGATACAAAATGTCAAAACCCAGGTGTGTGGGTCAAAGATGCTACAAGCATATAAACAGTGGCCATCACATTTTAGCTCTTAACATTCACAACTCATCCTATAAACTTGTTCTTCATGCCCTTCAGGACAGTCACCGGTTAATCATCCACTCTTCTTGCCAATCCATCCCCAGGAAAAGTATTGCTCACCCTAAAATGGTTTGGGACACCTCAGTGAGAAATACTAATTGTAGATATGAAAGAATACTTTTGAAAGAAAAGAAAATGTTCACATTTAAGTCAGCAAACCTCCTAGCACAGAAAAGACTCCTTTTGTTTCTTTAATTATCACCATGTCTGTTCATTGTCTACATACTGAATCAGTTAATTTATGGATTTTTGAAAACAAATGGAGAACACATAAATAATAAATAAACTAACAAAAACCCCAAAAACCAAACAAATGGTGAGGTAAAGAATTAAAACAAAGAGAAAAAGATTCCTTAGTGTGAGTTTAACCAAGACCCAAGGGGTTAGGACAAAGAATGGGAGTGGAAGAAGAAGGTTATCCAGTTTATATGTAATCATTCTGGCTTAGGCTATAAATTTTATTAATGAAGACTCTGAGATTTTTGTGCATAACTATAGACAAATACACTAACAATTTTAGAAACTCCATGGGAGTAAAATAACCAACAGTATACTTCATAATTCAAGATTTTAACAGCTCTTCTAACAACAAGCTGTCTGGGTAATTACAAAGCTATCTGGGAATTACTGTGAACTTTGTACCTTTTTAGTTCATTGACAGAGGACTATTTGTTATTAGCTCGAGTAACAATAATGTATTAAAATGACTGGTTTATAAACAGGAGCATTATTTGTACTGAAACTACAATGAACTTTGTTCCCTAGAAATATATTGTGAAAAACAACACAAAATTCTGTGCATCAACAGCAACGCCACAGAAATAAAAGGGGCTGCTATTTCTCTCCATGTTTCTGATAAATAGAAGCAACTTCATGCCTAGCTTCACACAGTATTGCTTGCTTCTATAAAATGTTGCTTTCCTTTCTGTTAATGCTTTGCTTCTGTCTACACCTGAAGTAGAAAGCATATTAAATTTTCCTTAAGAACCCTCATCAGCAGATAAATAAAAGTCACTAATATATGGATCGTTTGTACAACATGAGGAGTGTGGGACTAAGGGTGCAGCTCAGTGATAGACAAATTGCCTTTCATCAAGCCTAGGTCTAACAATACCACACACACAAAAAAAGAGGCCAAGATGAGGACTATAGTTACTAATATGTAATATAGTTACTAACTGAGGATTTTTGCTAAATGAGGAAATTATCACTGTTCTTGCAGGGTGGAAGAATGGCTAACTATGTAAGACAATAGATGTTCTAACGTGTGGCAATAATAATTTGAATTATTATTATATATTATATAAATTATATACACTTATTTGTATGTATAACTGCATACACATAGTAACTTTTGTGTTTGTTTGTTTTCTGTCTGTTGGTTTTTAAGGCATTCCTAATAATAGCAATACATGATTGAGTATGTTTCTAAGAATTAAATAACACACTTTGAATAGAAACCAAACAGAAACCGAATTTATCATTTAAAAAAGGCAATAAGGGTGCCCTGAAAAGTAAGGTGTAAAGAACAAAGTGGAGCCAGGGAGACCCCTCATGTTTTCAGTGCACTTTTAAAGCAAATGACTTAGGACAGTCAATGGACACCATTTAAAATATTGTACTAGTAATTTAAATGTGATTAAAACATCTATAACATTTCATAAGTCTACTTTTCGATCTAAAGATGTTCCTAAAACAGAACCTAGGCTCTTCGAGGTGGTGATTATCTCGTTGTAAAACTTTGCTGTGTTTTTTTTTTTTGCATCATATATGAATATCATATAACATTCTTCCTTTCACTTTAATTCTATTAACAAAAATGTGAGTAAGAGCAAGAAGCAAATGAATGGTCATTAACAAAATGGCAAGGGGGTTTTCAACCAAGAAGAATTGGGATGTAGCTACCACATTAATTAGATAATACCAACCCTTACAAAGGACAATCAACAAAAATATTCTAAATCTAATTTTTCCTATATAAAAATATACTGATTCAAATTAAAAATTGTAAAGACTCCATAGAATTATCTTTAAACCAGGTCTCTTAAAGCATTATACACAGTTAAGAACTTGACTCATGTTTTCTCATGATGCTTAATCAAGAAAGCTCTTTGGAGCACACAGACTCAGCACATAATTTAAAAAGGGCGAAACAGTCAACAGAGAGAAAGAAAACTATTCCCTATATTTTAGACCTTACAGCCTCTAGACGGCAGACAATATATCTCTTTTCTTAGCTATAGGCTACCCACTCACAAGTCTTTACAACATCCATGGTGGTGGTAGTGAACAATTTAATACAACAGCCCGCCCCACAGAAAATTTCTACTCCACTTTAAAGGCTTGTCATATCTGTCCCATCAATTGGTGAGAAGAGATGAAAATGGATTCTCAAGAGCAATAGGCTTAATGCACTACCCCTGAGGTAGTAAACCATCCCACTTAGTGGAAATAGTTTTGAAACCTGGTGATATAAGTATAAGATCCATTTCTCGTCTGTAAAAGCAAAGGCTAAAGTATATTAACTGTTATGGTTTCAAATCATCAGTAAAGCTAAAATACAGGAGAACAAGGTAAAGATCCACTTTGTGGTTCTGGACTTCAACCTTGGAAAGTGAACTAAACACATGTCAAGTCCAGTTTCCAATTTTAATTTGAGTTATTCCCACACAACAAATATTTTCAATACAAACTAAATGTATACTCCAAAATTTTAAGATGGGTGTGCATGAGATTACAAAGGACAAGCTATACTGTGCTGCTAAGAATCAAAACTGAAATCAACTAAAGACAAGCCAAAATCCTGCTAGTGGACCACCAGCAAGGCTCAGAAGAATGATAGTGACCTTGAGCTGGGCACTGCCAGTCAAACTGCCCTGTTTGTGCGTCTCTCATTGGTAAGCTCTAAATGATACTGTAAACTGACAACACTTCCACAGACCATCTCATATTAAAGGTTTATTTCATTTTGAAATTTTGCATAGGACTCTAACTAGAGATTATATCAATAGCAGCGATGAACCTCACAACATCAGTGTCAATGAAACTGTTGCACCAAGCCCTCCACTGGTTTCCTTAGATTCATGAGGCATGATTGGAAGAGATGTGATTCATGTTATATGTGATTAGCTGGCTGAACACAAAGATTCATTGTTGTTGTAAAGCTAGAACTGCTAAAAAGCGGTGGACCAGTTAACTCTAACATGCATGCTTTCACCTGAAAGAATATAACAGCACTTCTAAAAGCAAACCAAAAAAAAAACAAAAACAAAAACCTTTGTTCCCTTCAGAAGGTATAAGAATATACCAGCTAGGCATTATGTGAAAATATCACAAATTAAAAGAACTATACTGGTACAGGCATACTCTTTAAGATATTAAAATCTTACTCTACTACAACACATCTCAGATGTGTTTTGATCCTGGACAGGATTCTACCCGCAAACATCCAGCAAGGGTCCCCATTAACCAGTAACAATCAGCCTGGAAACGCTTCTGGTGCATGGCACAAAGAATAAAATTAGAATGGGGCCCTACAAATAAGGGATCTGGAGAGAGAAGCAGTAAGTAGGGGTGTAACCAGCGGCTGCTGCTCTACTCCACCATCAGTAAAAGGCTGTTCTGCCAGAGGCAGAGGAGTTTGGTAAGTGAATGCATCAATACTGGATTCAGTGAGCACTGCCTTCAGAATGTAATGGCTCATTCAGTGCAAACATTAGAAAGAGGCTAATGGAAGGGTTTCCTGGCTGGCTAGATAGAACACAACATGAGGCCCTCCCTTGGTGTACCCACTGAGAAGTATTTAATTCTGCTTTTGATTGCTTGGCCCTGTTCCTTTGGGATGCAGTGGGAACAACAGACTGTTAACTTACAGAACTATTAAAAATAATAAGCACAAGACTCTATCTACTCTCCGCACCAGAGACCAAACATAATCTCGGCTCGAGGGATAAACAGGTAATCCTAATACTTTAGGGTATCTGTTTGTTAGTTTATTCTTAGCAATCTTTTAATCAATCAAAAACAATGGTATAGAGAAAGCTCAGAGAAAAAATTCTCACAGTACTATCCATGGCATCACTCAATTGCAGAAACAGAGCCATAATTGAATCAGATTTCAAATCTTCTTCCATTCATCTACCGCGCTTTAAGAGATTTTTTTTTATTCTAAAGTTTCACTGTTCCCAAGTATGAAATATACATGATGTCTGAGAAACTTGTTAAAGTACAATGTCTGATTCAATAGGTCTAGGGAGCAGCTGGAGAATCTCCAGTTCTAGTAAGAGTCCAGGTGAAGGCCAGACATTCAACAGGTCAAGTACCAGTGCTCTACCAAACAAAGAAGTTAAAATAGTTTTCCTCTCACACTCCTGTAACTTACACATTTTTCTAGTGACTCTGGCTCTGCACACTTTAATGTCCTCATTTATAAAACAAAAAATATATATAACGTAGTCTTTTGCAAGAAACACTACATTTGCAAGAAAAACAAAACATATAAGCTCTGTGACAATGAGGTTAAAATGCTATCACATGTTCATACCAGTGACTGAACACACAGGGTTACAGCACCGTCCTCTACCATGTTCACTGCAGTGACTGAACACACAGGGTTACAGCACCCGTCCTCTACCATGTTCACTGCAGTGACTGAATTCACAGGGTTACAGCACCGTCCTCTACCATGTTCACTGCAGTGACTGAACACACTGGGTTACAGCTCCATCCTCTATCATGTTCACTGCAGTGACTGAACACACTGGGTTACAGCACCATCCTCTATAATGCTTACTGCAGTGACTGAACACACAGGGTTATAGCACCGTCCTCTGCCATGTTCACTGCAGTGACTGAATACAAACTTTTAAAATGTGATCACTCAATAAATTCCCTGCATGAATGGTTTTATTACATACATTTATTTTAGCATAATGTATTGCATTTTAAAAATTCATGCAATGGGTACAAAGAAACTCAAGGCTGATGAATATGTTCATTATCTTGACTGCAGTAATAGCATCACAGGTACACACATATGTCAAAACTTAACCAAATTATGAATTAAGTATATTCAGTTTATTGTAAATGAAATATGCCTCAATAAAGTTGCTTAAATAACAAAAATAAAAATTACACATTCTCAATTCTGTTTTCATGAAAAAGCAAAAACAGCAGTGTGAAAAGCATGAGAAACCACTGCTTCCTAATGTGAAGCCAACACCTGAGGCTGGCAGGGGAGACCTCCTGAGGGATGGCACCCTGGAAATGAACTAGCCAGTCTGCAATCTATTAACTAAGGTACAGCTTCTTAAACTGTGTGTCTGGCCCACATGTGTGGTAAATAACAAAAATGGGGATGTGGAACTTCAACAGCAAGCAGAGAAAGGTTTCTGGACATGCAATGATCAAAATGCTGCCATATGACACAAGGTTACAAACGGGCCCTGAAACCCCTCAGTTCAGGCTTGAGATACTGGGTGTTAGAAACCTCAAAGTTACTACTGTGTAAGCTTCTCTGCACTTATAGAAACAGAATGTTTTAGCTTTATTATGGAAAACAAAGACTTACTAATTTCCTACTGTTGTTCCTCACAATGTAAATATCAACCTACTCTATCTTTAGGTTGAAATGTGCTGAAATGTTTGATTTTAAAAAGTGCTGTTTGAGCTGGACTCTTGAGTTTTTGGTTTTTTTTTTAATCCTTATGTGAATTTTGATATGGGATAAAAACAAAATCCTCAACAATTTCTGAATTAACCCAAAAAATTCTTCTACGATTTGTGCTATATATTCACACAAAGTGGCATTCTCAGCATTGACAATTTCAAAGTCAAAATACAGAGAATGATGGCTCAAGCCTATAAACCTATCAGTCACAAGGCTGAGGCAGGAGGATTGTCATGACTTTCAGGTAAGCCTATGTAAAAAAACAAACAAAAAGAGGTGTTAGAAAATGCTGGGAAAGATCTATGTACCACAGTATCAAATATTAATCAATATTTAATTATTTATTTAAAAATAAACAAGCACACCCATCTTAGTATGCAAATTTATTCATCTTTATTAATGATAAAATTATATACAAACCAAAGAACTGATTTAAAAATAAATTTCTTGGCTCTGAGGATATGAGTGCATCAGTAAAATGCCTGCCTAGCAAGCATGAGGACCTGAATTCAGATCCCCAGAACCCACATAAAAGCTGGCATGATAGTGCACACCTGTAATTACTGGGGGATGGAGACAGGTGGATCCTGGGAACTTCCTAGCTAGCCAGTGTAGAAGAAACAGCCATTTCTAGGTTCAGTGAGAGTCTGCCTCAAAAAAATTAAAAAGGACAGAGTAATAGAGGAAAACACCTGAAAGATCACTCTCTAGCTTCCACATGTGTACACACAGAAATGAACACCTGCACACACATGTGTACTCAAACACAAACATAGCATAAAAATGTCTACAAACTAACACTTCTCAGGCTGTCAGTTGTCCCTACTCTTAGTATGCTTTTCATTACACTACAGTTCTAGGGTATAACCTATAGATTTATTTACCTCATGTATATGAATATATTTAACTTCTGCATATAAATATTCATATATAAATATAACATACATTTACTCTCTTTATTAGTTAATACACAATACATAATGTAAGGTTCATTGTTAACAATGGGAGCAAACTATAAAAATCATATAAATACATAAATTGTTAAAATAACTGCCATATCTTGATTGTTTTTCTCTTTTTGTCAGAAGATATAGATCATAACTATTTTTCCTTATACACAGGTAAGAGTTTATACCAATAGAAATCAATTCTCCCACTCATTCTTTTAAACAATAAACTTGCATTTCTACCTATTTTAACAGATTTTTGCTTTGCAAATATAACAAGAGTTGAGAATACAGCACAGTGAAAGAGAGCTTGCTTATCAAGCATAAAGCCCTAGGTTTGATTCCCAGAAGTACAAAAACAGAAATCTTAGAGCAGTCTCTTGACTACTCATAAGCACAGCAGCTGGCAATACATGGGAACAAACCTAGACCTTCAACTTCCTCAGTCTCTTATCGGTCACTAAGACACAGACACCAACACCACTTCTACTTTAGTCAAGTTTATAATGCAGTACACACTGGAACAACCACTACAGGAAAAGACTGCACAACCCATCATCCCAAACAGTACACAGCTCCCAAGTAATGTCAGCCCCTGATAGTCTCACCCATATGTAATCTCCTCTTATTAATCATGAGATAGACTTAATGATTCAATTCTACAAAAAAGAGAATATGGCAGCAGTAATAGTATACCAAAATTAGGGTACATAATAATCTTGACATTCACCTGGAGCCCCACTTTCACTCACTGTGAGGGAAGCCAGCAGTCATGCTGTAAGCTACTTACAGATAGACCATCTAGGAAAAGGTAGATGTCTCTGGCTATCAGCAAGAACCTGGGTACCACTAACATGAATGATCAGAGAAGCAAATCCTCCCCTAAGTAAACCCAGACATAACTGCACCCAACACAAAAACACTTAAACTATACTTACACGATTAGCTTACACACAAAAATAAATAAAAATATTCCCTGTGATGATAAATGTTTGCTATTTTAAAACTGCTAAATGCTAAATGTGGAGGTAATCTATTATACAGCAATGAAAATTGACCTCAAAAGGCTGTAGGGGGCCAGGCATGACGGTATACACCTTTAGTCTGAGCACTTTAGAAGCAAAGGCACACAGATTTCTAAGCGTTCAAGGTCTTCCTGGTCTACATAGTGAGACCCTGTCTCTAAATGAATAAATAACTAAATATATAACTAAATAAATAAATAGATCTGTAGGAGATTGAGATAGTAGCTCCATGGCAGAGTTCAGGCATTTTTCTGAGAGTTCAAGGTCTGCCTAGTCTGCATAGTGAGACCCTGCCTCTAAATAACTAAATAACTAAATAAAGCTGTAAGAGATTGAGACAGTAATCTCCATGGCAGAGTTCCTGCCTAGCATGTATGGGGTCCTGGATTTGACTCTAGCATGTACAAGGTCCAGAGATTGACTCTAATATGTATGAGCTCCCGGGTTTGATTGTAGTATATACAAGGTCCTGGGTTTGACTGTGGGATGTAAGAGATCCACAACATGGGGAGAAAAAAAAGTACCAAAACATTTTTAGAGCATTTTATAATAGCAGTTTTAGAGTATTTTACAATATTAAAATTAAAGCAATGTGTCCACCATCACTATGTTCATAGCAGCTTTGTTTGTCACAGCCAGAACCTGGAAACAACCTAAGTGCCCCTCGACCAAAGAATGGATAAGGAAAATGTGGTACATTTACACAATGGAGTACTACACAGCAGAAAAAAATAACGACAACTTGAATTTTGCAGGAAAATGGATGGAGCTAGAAAGCATTATTTTGAGTGAGGTAACCCAGACACAGAAAGACAGTTACCACATGTACTCACTCATAGGTGGTTTTTAAACATAAAACAAAGAAAACCAGCCTACAAACCACAATCCCAGAGAACTTAGACAACAATACGGACACTTAAGAGAGACTTACATAGATCTAATCTACATGGGAAGTAGAAAGTAGAAAAAGACAAGATCTCCTGAGTAAATTGGGAGCATGGGGACCTTGAGGGAGGATTGAAGGGGGAAGGGGAGAGGCAGGGAGAGGAGCAGAGAAAAATATAGAGTTCAATAAAAATCAATTTTAAAAAGGAAAAAAAAAGAAAAGAAAAAAGAAAGAAACTATAGAATACTTAATGGAATACTACAGACAGCAGGAAAAATTAATAAACTTTGGCTAAATATATCACTTTTGGAAAATATGTGACAAACAACATTAAAAGAAAAAAAGTAAATTATAAAGAGTTAAAAGTAGTATTGTTATAATTTAAATATTAAATGGTCCCTAAAGGCCCATGCTTTCGTGTTTGTTTTCCAACTGATTGTGCCGTTTGGGGAAAGCTGTTGAACCTTTTTACCAGGCAAGGCGAGCTTGGTAGAACCAGTCACTATGGTAGGCCTAGGGAGATCACATCAGCCCCGCATCTGCAGCACTCTGCATCCTGGTCTCAGCTGGTGTGAGCAGCCTCTGCCACAAGTCCATGAGTGAACTGCTCCCTCTTCTTTCTTGCCATGATGGGAATGGTGAGCTCAAATCAACCTTCCAACCTTAAATTGTTTTCAAAGTTACTTTGGTCAGAATTATGAAATAATTATATGGCTGGATATATGCAACCTGAAGACCATGGATCATACACAATTTAAAACAAAATCATGGGAACTATGAACAATAAATTCAGTGTGGCATGAAGGAGAAAAAGAAAAGGAAATGGGATAAAGGAAAGATAAATAGCAAACCTTCAATTTTATCTGTAATACTCTTTCTTAAATTACATGCCATGTATGGGTGCTTCTATGTGATATGTACCTTTATATTGCCTGAAATATTTGTGATATATATCATATATGTGTATATCATAATATATATAATATAGAGAGAGGAGGCTGGAGATGCTATTAAGGGAAATGGCTGCTCTTCCAGAAGACCTAGGTTCAACTCCCAGCACCCACATGGTGGCTTAAAACTGACTCTTAACTCCAATTCCAGGATGATCCTGCATTCTCTTCTGGCTTCTACAGGTACCACACACATATAACATACAAACATACACACAAGAAAAACACTTTTATACACATAAAATAAAAATAAATTATACACATACACACACTGAAATGGGGAGCTGTAAGTAGAGTCCTTCCCATGACTGTGAGGAGCCATCCATGAGAGCACTGCCCCAACACTAAGTTCACTGCACTTGCTTGTCTGTCCAGAGATCTGTCTCTTACCCTAATGAGTGACAACTTGAAGGTCCAGAATAGACATTTAATACATGCATCAAAATGAACACATGGGCCAGGCAGTGGTGGCGCATGCCTTTAATCTCAGCACTTGGGAGGCAGAGGCAGGCAGATATCTGTGAGTTCGAAGCCAGCATGGTCTACAAGAGCTAGTTGCAGGACAGGCACCAAAAACTAGAGAAACCCTGCCTTGAAAATCCAAAAAAAAAAAAAAAAGAAAAAAGAAAAAAAAAAGAAACACATGTTACGAGCAGGGTTTACACAGGGCTCATTTTCCTAAATTAATGACTTTATTTTCAAAAAAGTATTCATAGCTTGATCTTCATTGGAAATAATTAGCTAAGAAAACATTAACTTGGCAAGGCAACAGCCACTGCTGGTCATTAAATAATACTAATATTCACCCACATTCATTAAAAATGTAGACATAAAGGCAGGTGGTGGTGGTGCACACCTTTAATCCCAGCACTTGGGAGGCAGAGGCAGGCAGATCTCTGTAAATTCAAGGCCAGCCTGGTCTACAGAACAAGTTCCAGGAGAGCCAAAGTTTTGCAGAGAAACCCTGTCTCAAAAAATCAAAATAAATCAAAATGTAAGCTTAAAACTCAGTCTTCTCTATCTCAAGTCATTCATTAGTCTGTGACTTCCAGAAGCATGTAAGAAATTCGACCATGGCCATAGCCTAATAATTCTCTGACCTCCTTTAAAGGGGGGAAAAACCCTAGCTCTAGGTAATATACTGGTTCCCACAGTCATATCCTAAATATGTCATCCTTCCCCTGAACTGCTTCACCTTTGGAACAAAAGTTAAATGCCTCATCTTAGACTCCATTCTGCCAGTCCTCTTACCCTCAGTCACACCAACCAATCTTGTTCCTCTTCTCCGTCCCTCAGAAGAAGGTCCTAGCTGTTCTTGTAACAATGCCTATAAGCCATTACATCTCTACTCTTTTCTCTCATCTGCTAAGCACACCCAGGCTCATGTGAATTTGGAATCTATGTTGACTTACTGGAGAAATCACAACTGGTAATGCTAACACAGTTTCAGTGCCAGCCAGCAACCTCAGATGAACTTGCAATCAAGTAATCAGTGTCCTTACCCTTGGTCAGGACAGTTCTTTCATTTCCTTCAGGACTGTTGCAGGACTTCTCACCATTCCCTTCAACCAGTTTTACTCCCAATCAACAAATGACCTGTTCTAATCAAAGAAACTTCATATTTCAGTATGATCTCCCTGTTTTCCAGCTCACATTTACAAACTTATCCATACCCTAACCTCCCCCCCTCACTTTACGGCAGAGTTTTTAATGCAATACAGCAGAGGTAGAACAATTATCTTGTAAAACAACTTATGATATGTTTTAAGGTAAGTAGAATGTCTCAGGTAGAAATTCTAATTATCCCAATCTAATTGTTATATAATATAGATATGCACTAATTGTTTGTTTATATCCAACAAGTATATATAAAATTACAGGCTATTTACTTACGTATTTATTTGTTTGTTTGTTTTTGAATAAAGGTCTCCCTGTGAAGCCCCAGCTGTCCTAGAACTCCCTCTGTAGACCAGGCTGGCCTCAAACTCAGAGATCTGCCTGCCTTTGCCTCCCAAGTGCTGGGATTAATGGTGTATTGTTTGTAAATTCTTAAAAAGCTAACTAATATACTGCACTCAGTTCTTCTATGATCTTGACTCTACTCCTCAATCTTCCTCTGATGCATCTTTTGTTATCTACTCTTGTTCTCTCCCAGGTCTTCTCTGATCACAGACTTGATATTCTTGTCAACATAAAGGAGGAAAAAGTCACCTGTAGGTCATCATCAATTCTTTTCCTCCTCTCATTCAATGACATCGTTCTAGAGAAACAACTTAGGATAAGGAGTACACGGTTCTCTTTCCTCTCACCGGGGCCATCTGATGGACTTCACAGTGGAAGAAACCACTCTCTAATGACACTCTCTACTTCACTCTGCCACAGGCTCCTATGACTATTAGCCCTTCACCTCCGTGGTGGACTCAATGGTGGAATCCCTGGTACTCTCACAGACCAATTTAAACTCCTTTTTTTCCCCATCCTTTACCTAAACCTCTGGTTTCTTCCCTAAGAAAGTAATAGATGAAAGTACTGTTGGAATTCCCACAGAGCCCCCCCCCGACAGTACCTCAGGCCAACATATTCAAAACTGAGCCCATTTCCAGAACAGCACCAGAAAACAGGAAGAAGCCTCAAAGGCCAGTCCTTCCTCAGAAACTTCAAAAAGCCAAATAAAAATTGTCCAAACCAAATCCAGGACTCTGGGAGATAAAACTTTACAGCAAAGAAACACTGAAATAAATATGCAAACAACCGGGACAACGCAAAACAGGACAGCTTTTTGGCATATATACATTCCCCCATAACCTACCAACCTGCCTCAGCAGTGATCTCAAAATCCACACTGAGTGTCAGGTGGGATGCTGACCTCTGGTTCTGAAGGAGCAGGACAAACCTTATTACCAAAGAGCTTTGTTTGTACTGACCTTCTGGGAGCTGTCTGAAGAACAAATAGAAGGCTCTGGTTTGCTTCACCTAATGCAAAAGTCACTCAGACAAAACAAAAAAATGAGACATTCCTCCAAATCATGTAAAAAAAAAAAAGGTAAAAAAAGGTGGTGGTGGGGTTGGGCAGTTACCTGTGAATTGAGCTCATAGAGCAGCACCAAAGACTGGGCACCAGGGACACCTGTCTAAGAAAGAGGGCTCCCAAGCACTGTCCATACTTCAGAATTTAGAAAGTCTTGTGTTTGCTACAGGCACATCAGACTTTTGAAAAACTCACAGATGCTCTGAAGTATCACTTCTGACTGATGCTGAGGGGCTAAGTACAAGCAGAGAAAAAAACCATGAGGACATACTACTTAGCAAAGCTAAAAAGCAAAAAATATGCCCAAAGACAGAATCTATTCTTTCTTCTTTTTTATTTCCCTCTTTTTTATTTTTTTTCTTTATTTTGGTTTCTAGCATTCAAGGAAATCGCTATCAAATCACTAGCTGAGGGCTAGGGGTGCTGTACAGTGGCAAAGTACACGTGCATGCATACGCTCATTCACAAAACTGAGCACTGCTAAAAGAAGAGCTGCCAGTGGCAAATATGAAAAGAAGAAAGAAGAAGGAGCCTGTGAGAACTTACAGCAACAAGCAAGCCTATACGCTCATGCTAGGAGTACCAAAAGGAAGGAGAAAGAGAAGGGAAGAAAGAAATTCCACAAGTAGTGACTGAGAGTTTTTGGATACATAAACAAAATCTATGCATCCATAAGTTTCAATCAGTTCCAAAGGTAAATGCAAATGGATCCACACATAAGCGAGAGAAGTTCCTCATCAGGCTTAGAATGTCCTCAGTAAGACTGGCAGTAAGGTTCTTGGTCCTCAGTAAGATTGGCAGTAAGGTTCTTGGTCCTCAGTAAGATTGGCAGTAAGGTTCTTGGTCCTCAGTAAGATTGGCAGTAAGGTTCTTGGTCCTCAGTAAGATTGGCAGTAAGGTTCTTGACAGGAGCCATATTGGTAAGAAGAATGTGGAATGATATATTTGAAATAATGAAAGGTAGCCAGGGGGTCGTGGTGAACACCTTCAATCCCAGTACTCAGGAGGCAGAGGCAGGTGAATCTCTGTGGGTTCAAGGCCATCCTAGTCTACATAGTGAGTTTCAGACAACCAGGATTGTTACACAGAGTACCCCGTCTCAAGGAAACCAAATAAATACATAAATACTGAAGGGGGAAAAAGTAAAATTCAAACATCTCCATTAAAATTTAACATCTAATTAAAATTATCCTTTAAGGGAAAAGGAGAAGAAAGGGCAGCAGCAGTAGCAGCAGCAACTGGGCTCCATGGCATATATCTGTAGTCTGAGCTACTTGGGGGAGGTTACTTTAAAAGTATTTTAAGTGACCCATGCCTTTGGTTCATGCTATCTAACAGGCTGAGACGGGGTGATCACCTGCACCTCAGGAGTTAAGACAAGTTTGGGAAACATGGAAAGATATTGCAAGGAAAAAAATAACAAACCCCAAATCAATAACTTAGTTTCATACCTTAAAGGAACAGAACAAAGTGAATGCAAACTAGCAAGAGAAAGAAAATAATGAACACCAGAGTGAAAATTGCCAAAACAGAAGAAAAATAAATAAATAGAACCAAAAGTCAAAATTTGATGCTTGAAAGATGTAAATAAGCACACTCTAGCTATGATAGGTAAAAAGATGAACTAAAATAAAACTCGGAAATGAAAGTGGACATTCTACTACTAACCTATAGAAATCAAAAAGGCAGTAAGAGAATACTATGAACAGCAAAGTCCATCTATTATCAGCGCTTCAAAAATGAGAATAGTATGAACAGTGTTGTATAACCACCACCACTTGGAAGAAATAGACAATTTCTTGAAGCACTCAAATTACCTGCATGGACTTAAGAAAACAGTCCTCATCTGAGATGATCTCTAAAATAGACTGAATTAGTAATCAAAACAGAAAAGTCAAGATAGTACTCCAAGGGTACCATCACACATACATATATGCAGGGAAAACATACACATACATAAGAAAGAGCTTTAAATTTTTTAGAGGAGTGACAAGTGTGAAAAACCCACAACTAGCATCATGCAGTGAAGACAACCAGGCAGAGCCAACTATTTTCTCTAGAGCTATTCAACACTGTTAAAAGTTCGCCAGGTCAGCCGGGCGGTGGTGGCACACACCTTTAATCCCAGCACTTGGGAGGCAGAGGCAGGCAGATCTCTGTGAGTTCAAGACCAGCCTGGTCTATAGAGCTAGTTCCAGGACAGGCTCCAAAGCCACAGAGAAACCCTGTCTCAAAAAAACAAAAAAAATAAAATAAAATAAACAACCCCCCCCCAAAAAAAGTTCGCCAGGTCAACTAAGCAAGAAAAGAAGCAAAACTAACACTTCTGACTCTCTCTCCCCCTCCACACTCTGTAATGGCAATAGCCCCCAAAACACAAAAAGCCTACTAGAGTCAATAAAATTTGAGCAGTTACAAGGCACAAGATCAACATATAAAGATAAGGCTCAGGTGGGGATGGGGGTGGAGAAACTGTCCAGTGGTTAGGAAACAGAACAGCTCTTGCTGAAAACCCAGATTTGGTTCCCAGCACCCACATTAGGCAGTTCACAACCATCTATAACTCCAGTTGCAGGGGAGCCAACATTCTCTTCTGGCCTCTGCAGACACTACACACAACTTCAAAAGTCAAAATTTAAAAGTCCAAGGTCTCTTCTAAGATGCAAGGCTACTTCCTAATTGTACCCCACGTAAGATCAAAATCAAAAAGCAAATAACAAAGTGCCATTCCAAAAAGGAGGAATGGGGACACAGTAAGAAAATACTGGACCAAAGCAGGACCAGCAGGGTAAACTCCCAAGTTCTGTAGCTCCATGTCCAGTGTCAATGACTCCTATAGCTCTTCCCTTCCAACTTGGCTAACAGCAGCACGGTCCAAAAGTAAAACCATGTATCAACAGTCAATTTATCCTCAACAGAGGCACCACGACCACACAACAGAGAAAGAACAGGACGGTGCTGGGGAACTGAATAAGACACATCCGGAAGAATGAGGTGGAGCCCCTACTTTACACCATGTGCAAAAACTAACTCTAGTGCATTAACTACATGAATATAAAAACTACAACTATAAAATCTTAACCACATAGAATCTGGGGGCTGGAGAGATCACTTAGCAGTTATGAGCACTGGCTGTTTTTCCAGAAAACCTAGGTTCAGTTCCCAGCACCAATATGACAGCTATTGTCATACATAACTCCAGTTCCAGGGGATACAACACCCTCTTCAGTCCTCTGTTGACATATACATGGTACAGACATACATGCAGGGAAAACATCCATATGCATAAAATAAAAAATAAATAAGTCTTTAATAGTAGTCTTTTGATTTTGGATTTGGCAACAAATCCTTATATGTATCAGAATCACAAAAAGGACTTCAGCAAAATTTAAAACATTTAGTGTAACAAAGGCTGACATTTTCTACAAAGTAAAATAACATACAGAACAGAAAATATTTGCAAATCATACATCTGGTACAGGTCTAGTATCCAGAACAAAGAACACCTCAACTAGACGAAGGGACCAATTAAAATGGCAAAAGGAACTGAACAGATGTTTCTCCAAAAAAGATATACAAATGACCAATAACCACTCATCCAATATGAAAGTGCAAATTAAAACCACAAGAAGATACCACTTCACCAGCCAGAAACACTGCAATATGTGAAAATAATAAGTATGGCTGAACAACTAGGACCGTGTGATGCTGGTATGACTGTAAGATGCTATAGTCACCAGGGAAAATAGTTTGCCATTTCCTCAAAAAGTTAAAACAAGAGCAGGCTTGAGGCCTTGGGTTCAATTCCTAGAAACACACAAAGTAAATACACTTATCATATGATCCAGACCCAGCAACACCTACACATAGATACCAAAAAATTAAAAACATATAATCAGCAAATGCCTGTACATGGTCAAAACAGCATTATTCACAAAAGAGAAAATCTATTTTTTATCAACTGATAAATTGTAGTATAGCCATATAATGGAATATTATTCAACCATAAAATGAGTGAAATATTAATAAATACTACAGCATAGAAGAACCTTTAAAACATTGTTAGCTGGAAGAAGCCAGTGAAAAGACCACATATTATATGAATCCATTAATATGAAGCACCCAGGGAAGATAAATTTATACAGATAGGAAACACATTGATGGTTGGCAAAGAATGGGCAAAAAATAGTAACTATATAAGAGTGGGTAGCCAGGCGGTGGTGGCACACACCTTTAATCCCAGCAATCGGGAGGCAGAGACAGGCGGATCTCTGTGAGTTCGAGGCCAGCCTGGTCTACAAGAGCTAGTTCCAGGACAGGCTCCAAAGCCACAGAGAAACCCTGTCTCGGAAAAAAAAAAAAAAAAGAGTGGGTAAAGAAGGCTTCTTTTGAGATGATAAAAATGTTTTAGAACAAGACCAAAATGGTGATTGTATAATACTGTGACTATACAAAATGACACCAACCTGTATAGTTCAAATAGTTAAGTTCACATTGTTGAATTTTACTTAAGTATAAATGGGATAATCATATACTTCTGGCATGCATCTGAACTGATATAAACACTTAAGAAATAATGTGACATTATCTAACAAGGGTGATAACAAACAACACACATCCTTGAAGTTCCACTCTCCAGTTCCCTGAGTTAATGACACAACAACACACTTAACACCAAAATTAACAAACACCTTACTTTCTCTTTTCCCCATCATATACAACATTGAATTCATGTCAACAAAGAAGATACCACCAAAGGACAAAACACACTGTCTGAACTTATTAGAGTTCACAGTGCACTGACAGGAAAAAAAAAAAAAAACTTAAATACGGTGTCAAGAGCATAATAGCTAAGTAGGGAGAAAACAGGATGCTATTGGGCACATAAAACAGGTCACTAACAGAACTGAGAGGCTGGGCCAGCAAAAGGACTCAGCAGGGCTTGCCAAGAAGCCTGGTGACCTGAGTTCAATCCCTGGATTGAAAGTAAAGGTGGAAGGAGAGAACCAACTCCATAAAGTTATCCTCGGACTTGCATACATGCACTATGCTGCATATACACACACATGCACACACACAAATAAACAAAGAAGATGTAATTTTAAAAAATAATTGAGAGTTCAAAAACATGTTCTAGAGCAGTGGCTCTCAACCTTCCTAATGCTACAACTCTTTAATACAGTTCCTCATGTTGTGCTGACCCCAACCATAAAATCATTTTCATTGCTACTTCATAATTGTGATTTTGCTACTGTTATGGATCGAATGTAAATATCTGATATGCTGGATATCTGATATGCAACCTCCAAAGGGGTCATGACCCATGGATTGAGAATCACTGTTCTAGAAGGACACAGTTCAGGACTGGAAGGATAAATAGAAGTGAGCCACCACACAAGTAAAGATAAAATGAGTCAATTAATTGATCATCTAAGTCTTCTCACTTAGTTTTATTTAAACCACTACTGCCCTTTTTAAAGTCCCTATTATTAACTACTACATATAATCACTGACCAACATTTGTTCCAACAGTTTTTGAAGCAAAACGTGGACAATACTAGTCCTTTCCTGTTGCTTGCACCAATCAGAGCTACCCAACACCGACTAAAGACCTGCACCCTTGTCAAGGCCTCACTTACACAGCCAATGCAGTCCCACCTGCCCTTCATCCTTCTCAATAATCCTACTTGCATTATTCACCCTGTTTTTTAACAGAAAGCATTTGCTATGTCTCTGAGGAACTTGTGATGCTGAATTCAGCAAGTCCTCTGTGTCCCTTTTGTGTTTTTATTAATTTGGTTTTATTTTGAGACAGGGTCTCATATTGTTCAAGCTGGCTTTAAACACATTATGCAGCAGAGGATAACCTTGAACTCACAACCCTTCTGGCTCCACCTCCCAAGTACTAGAATAAATACATTGTGCCCCCATGCCTGGATCTCAAAGTTTCTTTAAGAAATAAATGAGCAGATAAGATAACAGCAATGGCTGTCATTTATGAAACACCTACTACATGCAGACAACTCATTAGGTATTGTACACACATTCCCCCTAATCTCCACAATAACCCTGAAAGCTGGGTATTAATGACCTCGCTTAGGGAAAAGAAAACTAAACCTTGGAAAAAATGATGTAACTTGCCAAGATTACAGAGCAATTATGTAGCAGTTAAGAGTTGGACCCAGATCTACTGAATTCAGATTTACTGAATTCAGTGTTGTTCTGCAACAAGTTGCCCCCAAACTACCATAACTACTATTTTCTCCTAATATCAACACATCTTATTATCTGTCAACTGCCCTCCCCAAAGTAAATGCCAGTTAGAACTGTCTGTCAGTCTTTAATGCATTGAGATGTACCAGGCATTACTATACCAAAACTAACGAGTCCCCAAAGCACTAACCAGTCACGCCAGTAATACAATACCTGACAGACAACCCTAAAAAAGGAAAAGTAACCTTTAAAGTTCTATAACAAGATTAAAAAGGGCCTTGCTATTCCTAAATATTTCTTGCAACTTGTATTTTTGTTTGAGTGAGAGATGGGAGAAAAAAAATCAGTTTATAAATATGTAACTGTCTGCAAAGGCTGGTGATACAGAAGGATCCACTGTAAGTCAGAACAAACCCCAGACGCTAACAGGCAAACACTCAGTTTCTTACATATTTATCCCTAACCCCATCACCATGGCTACCACTCCATCCTCACCCACCATCACCAGGACTACCACCCCATCCTCACCCACCATCACCATGGCTACCACTCCATTCTCACCCACCATCACCAGGTCTACCACCCTATCCTCACCCACAATCATCAGGACTACCACTCCATCCTCACCCACCATCACCAGGACTACCACCCCATCCTCAACCACCATCACCATCACCTTGACTCTACCATCATCTCACCATATCCATAATTATCACCCTTACGCTTCCTGCCCCAGACATCCAGCCTGCTGAGCTGACAGTCTCTCCCTCTTGAATTCCTTTCCCTCAAATAAAGTATTCCATGGAGAATTAAGATCAACAGGATTTTTAAAACATTAGGAGTGTTAAAGTTAAACAAAGCTAACTGAACTTTAAAAGTCAAATGGGAAAGGTTTAGAAAGGCAGGTAAAAGGGTAATGAGCAAACATTCAGCATCTGCTACATACCAGGCACTAAACTAGTATTTTTGCATAAATTATTTTAGTTTGCAATAAATTATTAATGGTTTGAACAACAGACAAAAATATGACTTTATATCCTAAACGGGCTAAAACTAATCCTGAGCACAAGATAACATGAGGAAAAGTACCTTGGTTTTTTTCCTAGTATTTACACCATTTTAATGAGATTTTTCTATTAATCTTTGACAATCCATGAAATGTTATATCCTCACCATGACCAACCCATGAAATTTACCAACTTTGTCTATGATTCATACCAGATCATAGTTATAATGTCTTGTATGTATTTTAGCTCAACAACCACTGAAACTTCTCCCATTGGACATAATAAAAACTCTGCCCACAATTAAAGCAAGAACTGCTTATGTGTTGTTCAAGTTTACAGCACTGGCTAATGGTTGCAAAGACAAGGCAGTGAGAAGCCTGCATGTGGTGCCCTGGACTTCCCACGCACTCAAAAACCAGTGTGAGCTCTGCTAGCATCATAAAATCAATCTCAGATTAGGTAATGAAATATGCACCAGCCTTTTCCCAGAACCTCTGACAAATCACATACAATCCTAAATCTTCATAAATCATGATTAAAGGCAAGTGTATCATCACCACCACATATATCTTCCCCAGCCTGACCCAGAGACTAATGAGAAAAAGCCTAGACTATCTCATCTGATTAATTAATTCAAAATGTCTGCTGTTATTCAAATGTGAGGCTGGTATTATTTGAATAACACTTGACAGCAGTGCCTGAAGATATCATTTCTGATTTGTGAAGCTGCTGCTTCGTGGCTGGTGACAGTTTGTGGGAATGTTCCAATGAAGCTGCTTTTCCAGGCACAGCTGTGGAAGATTTGCCAAAGAGGTGGTTCTTTTTTGTGTCAGTAGTTGATGTTGCTAATGTTGTCAAATATTTCCAAAATACACAGTCTCTGGAGTCCTTTTTTCCTTAAACACTGCCACAATGGCAGCTTTTCCACCTTTCCAATTTGATTTGCCTGAACACAAAACTGCAATCACAGGCGCCCTCTCTCCTTTTCAAGAAGCTAAACTGCCCCTTCCAGGATTCACCAAATCCCTCTCACTAGCATTCTAAATATGGAAAAGGAAAAAGAAAGAATCGATGCTGGGCTGGGCAGAAACCTGGATTTGGAGGCCATTTTTCCCTACTGAGCTTCCATCCTTCTTTGAAAATGTCAGAGAACAATGATAATGTGTCTTATCTAAAGACTTGTTCCCCTTTCAAAAAGAAAGCACAGCTCTCAGGTCAAAATACGGAGCTAAAGGAAGCTCAGAATCCTCAGTACTTACATTCAGATCTATTTGTTACTTTAGGGGTTTGCTTTTAGTAGCTCATACAACACACGGCAACACCGGGATCATCCATACAGACTCTGCAACTCACAGACCTGTGTGTTAATTTTAACTCAACAGTCCTTCTCTGCTATGCTAGTAAAAGATAAGAAGACAGAATTCAGGGTCCTATTAACTATTTCCCCAACTGCACAACCCTCAATCACTCTAATTTCTTCTTTTCTGTACATAAAATTCATTCGTTCCTACAAGCCTTCTCCCCTGACAAGTCTCCTCTGCTTTGTCTTTTATACATTTCATTTTCCATACTGCAAAGCCAATGCTTAACCAATGTAGTGATAGTAAGCATAGCCTATCTAATACATTCATCTTAAAGAATAAATGTAGTTAATAAATGATTAAAAGCTAACTAGTAACTAAAGAATCATGGATCATCACAGCTGAATGAGATCCTAAGCTTCTAATGCAACTGCCTTATTTTACAAATAATCACTCAGTCGTACTGGCATTTCAATTGTATTTTAATAAATAAAGTCTGCCTGAAGATCTGAGAATAAAACAGCCCCACTGGTCAGCCTTACAGACCAGGTAATGGTAACACACACCTTTAATACCAGTAGCCATAGAAACTGGGTGGTGCACACCTTTAATCCCAGTGGTGCACGCCTTTAATCCCAGAACTAGAGAGGATTATAAAATAGGAAGAAACAGCTCTCAGACACAGTCTCACTCTGATTCCTGGAGACAGGATTGCCATTTCAGACTGAGGTCCAGGTAAGAGCCAGTGGCTAACTGTTTTCGGATATTCAGGTTGAACCTCAATTTCTCTGAGTTTTTATTAACTGTGCTTCACTCAGTGACTTGCCCACACATCCCAGGAAACTTATACAAATTCTACATGAAGAACTGTGATTCAACAAATGTGCATCTGTTAGTCTGTCCCTCTTTGTTTGTGTGTGCAGCCAAGGCTGATTACAGGGTACACTTTCTAAGGGCAAAGGCTGTTTGAGCACTGGAGAGTATTTAGTAGAACATCATATTCAGGAAAGCACATAACAAACACTACCCTAGCTCCAGCCTGGATCAGAAGGAAGACTTGAGGCTATACTGTTGTCTTCAGAATCAGCATCCTAAGGACATGGTTTCTTTTAACTTTCCTGTCAAGTGAAAGAGACCCCCCCAAAAAAAAAAAGAAAAAAAAACATGAAGAACTCAGAGGAAATTCTAAATGTATCTCACCTCACATAAATACCCAGTGCTCCAAGGTAGTCCACAGTCCTAAGACAGTAGCCTTTTTGTCACTGTGTTGACATTTCCATTGATGGGGCACAAAGCAAAGATGGACTGAATAGTCGGTGCCTTAGCACAAGGCAAAGCAGAGGCACCACACTCCACTAACAGTGGCAGAGGTCTGCGCCACCAGCATTACAGCTTACACCAGGGGAGACAGGCAGCCTGACCCCTTCAGAATGGCCTTGATGAAACTAACAATTATCAACTATGACTTGAGTAAATGTCTAAAATTCTGGGACAATATAAGAGTCCTATCCAAATTCCTACAAAGGCACAAGCACACATGTAAGTTTTGAGCTCAAATCACTTACTCAGAAAGAATGACTGACAGACTGTGGAGACTAAGGCTTAGAGACTTAGGAAGACAAGTTTTTCAAAAAAAGAACCAAGTATCAGGCTTACCTGATACCTCAAGAAAAAATTGGATGGCAATGACAAAGCACAAAATTTCAAGCAAATTTTAGATTTTTGAAACATCCATCTCTGTGTGACAGATTTTCAACTCTTAAAATATTTTGCTAGGTGTCTCATGGTGTCACTAAGTGGTAGAGAAGATGCCTGATGCACATATATGCATGAGGCCCTGAATTTTACCCCCAACAATGAAATAAGGTTTTTAAATTTTGTGATTATTTGGTGAATTTTGTGATAATACTGACAAATATAACGTTTTTAAAAGGTATAATGAATTACTAACGTTTTCCAGATGCTTAAGACGTGCTGTGACAAAGTCCTACACAGGTAGAAAGAACAATCAAAGTGCAAACTAGTCAGGGAGTATCAAGTGCCTATAATCCCAGCACTTCAGAAGCAGAGGCAGATCGCCACATCCAGGCTAGCCAGGGTTGTGGGGAGACCATCAGCTGCATAAAACCAGACAACAGAAGTAGAAATGAAAATCCACCCGTCCTCTAGTAAGCCTGACAATGAAGAAAACTGCAAAACTGTAAACAATGCCACTCTTCATGCTGTCTTCTTTTGCTTTATTAATTTCAAAAAAGAGCATTTGGGATATCATATTATGAGCAGATAATTGTAATGTTATTTATGCTTATATGCAATGGACAAAGAAACTAAAATATTTTAATTTGTTTTCATTTCCACTCCAATTAACTACTGATTGATACTGAGCCCATATAAAAGAAAATATTATTAAAAATATAAAGAGGTCCTGAGATCAGAATTTAAGAATCTTTGATATAGTTTGCTCAAAAGCGTTGATTCAACAAAGTCTGACAAATGAGATACAGATTCTTATCCATGGAATGTGTGCATTTTAAAGAAACTCTACCATGAGGCAAAAAGTTAAATCTCATTGTAATGATCTGTCCTGTCCCTTTAAGAGACAAGCCATGCCCATTCACTCCCTCCTCCCACCAAGGCAAGCTTATCTTCAGCTTCCAGTCTAAGTCCCTCCCTTTTTTGTCTCTCTCCCAGAGAGGTAGCTGCTGCTGTGGCTCCTCTCCTCCTACCGTTTTTCTTTCTTTCTCTCTCTCCCTCCCTCCCTCTTCTCTCTCTGCTTCTCTATACTCTTCTCCCCTTTCCCCTCCATAACCCACTAAATAAATAGCCAACTTCACTCTGCATGGTGCTCCTATCCATGTCTCTGTCTCTCTCCTGCCACGTGGCTCCCTGCCTGGGACCAGCCACGTCGGAGACCTGCAGCGTTGTTTCATGGCATGCCTATCGTCTGTATCTCCTTGTGACTGGCTGCCCCATCGAGGTTTCTCACCCACCACGCGGCTCCCTGCCTGGGGCTCATGGCCTGCTGCAGCCACTCAGGGAACTGCGCCATCCCTGCCTGGGACTGGCTGCTCTCAGGACCCGCTGCCCACTGCAGCCACTTGTGGATTCGCAGCATTTTACTTTTACCATTACACTCATAGCACCAAGCAACATAAGAGTTGCCAATATGATAAATTGCCAGGGAACTTCTGGCAACCAGGCAGAAACCAATAGTATCATCCTCACCACCACCACCATCATCATCATCATTATCCAGTCAGCGTAGCTGGGAAGTGGGTATGGTGGCATACCCCTTTAATTCCAGCATTCTAGAAGTAGAGGCAAGAGGATCTGTGAAAGTGTGAGGACTTCCTGGTCTACACAGCAAGTTCTAGACTAGGAAGGACTACACAGCAAAACCTCATTCAAACAACATTAAGAAAACAAAACAAAATAAAACAAAAAACTCTAGCCCTACTTCCACCTTGATCTCACTGCCGGCCTGCTCTTCCCACTCAGGTTCAGTTCCATTTTCTCAGTTTCTCCTCTATATGGTCAAATATTCACTAGGTTCAGGAATCACTGGTGCTATAAAGATGAGCAGACCTTTGATGATAGTAAATCTAGCAGGTTCCCAAGAAGAGAGCTTTATAAATTGGGACAAACGATTTAAAAAAAAAAATGAAAGGGAGGAACTGAGGGAGTAAAGGAGGAAGAAAATGGGGGGGAGGGAAGCAGGTAAGTATAGGCCCTCTGGTGCAATATTTGCCCAGCATACACTGAGCCTTGGGTTCCATCCCTAGCACCAAATCAAAGCTCGCAGCTGGGGTAGGAGCACTCCAGTAACCTCAGCCTTCAGGAGGTGGAGGCGGGAGAATCAGACATTCAAGTTCACCTGTAGTACACAGTACCCATTCAAGACCAGGTCAGCCTGGGCTACATGAGACTGTGTCAAAAAAGAACAAAACAGAAAGCAGAACCTGAAATCTGGTGTGTGTCTCCAGGAAAGAAGATTTGGGTTTCCTGTTTGTTTGTTTAGTAGGTTGGTTGGTTTTTTGAGACAGGGTTTCCCTGTAGCTTTGGAGCCTATCCTGGAACTAGCTCTGTAAACCAGGATGGCCTCGAACTCACAGAGATCTGCCTGACTCTGCCCAGAGATGTTCTAGTATCTATTAGCTCCCTGAAATTGTACTCAAACCTTTCTAAGTACATACACTTTTCTAGGAATACAGACACCAACTGTCAGGATGGGCAGATTTATTGATGACAGCAAAGAAGAAAATCAAGAACATCTGAATTACATAATTTTTAGCAATTAAGAAGAAAAATGAATAAATTATTCACCAAATAGTTGTGATCATTTCATCTTAATAGTTTCCATGAAGCAAAATCCTTGGCAATGAGTCTAACGGTTTTGACTAGACTGACACCTACCTAAACCACAAGGCTGCTGTAATTACCACCTACACTCCCCACACACTCTAGTCACCTGCACTGGTTTTCAAGACAGCCATTCAGAAATCCATCATCCCCATGGCTCTAGAGAACAAATGTTTAGTTGTTTTCTTGGGGGGGGAGGCAAACTCTTCCAAATTGCTCTAACAGTTACAGCTAACAAAGCAGGATCATGATTTCCTGTGCCTTTCACCTGATAAGTCACAAACCAGTGCCCAGTTCAAACTAGGAAAAAAAATGGTTCATCTGTAGTGTATTTAAATTCAAAAGTTCAAATGAACAAAAATTTACAGTAATTAAATAAATGATAGTCTATATTTTTGATCATGTTATTGAAAATTAGCACTCATTTAAAATAACTCATGATTGTAGTACCTTTTAACTAATGCTGGGCTAATCTTTGAACTACTCAAAAACACATGAACAATCAGTCACCTTTGAAGATAATTATTTAATTTAACATTAACTTAAACAGAGATTTCTGCAGTTTATAGATTGAAAACTTAGCTACAAAACTGTACAGTGTAAAATGAATATAAATCAATCATTATGACAGATGAACTTATTTGAGAGTCAAAATGAACAAAATATTCTATGTCAGCAAAATGTCTCTTTTCAAAATCTACTCTTTAAGATTTCATTATTGGGGGCTGGAGAGAAGGCTCAGTGGTTAAGAGCACTGACTGCTCTTCCAGAGGACCCAGGTTCAATTCCCAGCACCCACATAGCAGCTGACAACTGTCTATAATTCCAAGATCTAACACCTTCACACAGACACGCATGCAAAACACCAATGGGTATAAAATAAGAATAAATACATTATTTCATTATCATGTACTAAAACAAATATCCTTTCCAACTCTACAGAGAAAAATATCTTACATCGTAATTCAAAATTTCCTTTTGGGGACATAAATTTGCCTACCTCTGAAACATATTGCTTTATCATACCTAGATTTAAAGCAAAAACTTTAAAGGGTAAATTAAAGCACCATTAAGTTTGTTACTAGTTTTCAACACAGAAGTTTTTCTTTTAGAATATTACCACTAATAATAATAATGGCAGCCAGGTGGTGGTGGTGCACACCTTTAATCCCAGCACTCAGGAGGGAAAGGTAGGTGGATCTTTGAGTTCGAGACCAGCCTGGTCTACAAGAGCTATGTCAAGGACAGGCTCCAAAGCTATAGAGAAACCCTGTCTCAAATAATAATAATAACAATGGCAACAGTAATACATATAAATTACTTTTATAAATAGTTTATATAAACTGGGCAGTGGTGGCACATGCCTTTAATGCCAGCACTTGGGAGGCAGAGGCAGGCAGATCTCTGTGAGTTCAAGACCAGCCTGGTCTACAAGAGCTAGTTCCAGGACAGGCTCCAAAGCCACAGAGAATGCACCCAGTACTACCTACCCAGGGGAGGCACTGTCCTCATTGTGTTGGGCCCTCCCACATCAGTCAAATCAAGAAAATGCCTCACAGACTAGCCTACATACCAGTATTATGGGGTCATTTTCTCAATTAAGAATCCCCTTTCCCAGGTACATCTAGTTTTGTATCGAGTTGACAAAAACCAACCAGCACAAAGAATTAGAAGATTACAGTACAGATTCAATGTGTTCAGCAGTGTGTGTGTGTGTGTGTGTGTGTGTGTGTGTGTACAGAGAAAGAGAGAGAAAATAAAAAACCTTAGCTTCTAAATGCTTGCAGTTCCATAGAGAATGATGAGAGAGAAAAAGAAAGAAAAAGCCCTCTATACTTAAATGAATCTTTATAGCATACTACTTTTAAGTATTAACTTAGGCCAATTTTATCTAATTATAAACTTTAATGACTCAGAAAACATCAAGATTTACCAATTATTGACAAGAACAAGCCCCTCAAAGTAGAATAAGTGAGAACTCTCCTATTCTCTCCATTAGCTCATGTAACACTCTTTCCTCCATCCTCTAACCCAGACAAACCCCCTCTCATCAGTGGCTACCTCAGTAAACACTTAAGACTGCACACCCCACATGTGATACCTGGAAGTTAAAAATGCACAAACAAGAATAGGGCTAGCTGAGAACAACATCATAAAATCCTGGTTTTAAAGATGAATTTCTTCATTTGTCTATTTCTAAAGCATCCCTTTTTAGAAGGCTTACAGGATACATGATAAAAAATACTCTGAAACACAAGAAGACAAGACAACTTGTATCCCTTGCACTCATCTCCACTCATCTAGCTTCTTGGCACTAAGACAGCTTGTGATGACACCCTTGGGTATCAGGAAGGGTTTAGTATATCCATCTTTATAAACTAAATTCTTCAAAATATAAACAGAAGCATGTTTAAATGATGCCATTTAGAAATTCTGTGACCAAGCGCAGTGTTAATGTCGAGTGTTTCTGAAGCCTCTATAAAAACACCTTTGATCCTAGCACTCAGAGGGCAGAGGCAGATCTCTGTGAATTTGAAGCCAGCCTGGTCCACGTAGTAAATGACTACATAGTGAGTCACTGACTCAAAATAAATAAATAAGTAAACCTAGCATCACCAAATTATCAAACAATTGCTCTTCTACTAGGTTTCAGAGGATTCTAAACTGCAGCCTACACAGCACCTTCAGTCCCAGGCCTAGAATGCAGGCTGAGATCACAGATTATCTTGACAACCAACACAAAGAGAAGAATATGACTCTTCTGTGTTTGCCTTTGAACCATCATATGATCATATATAGAGTTCTAAAAATAAAATATAAAATAGTATTAACTTTACCAAAACTGTCCCTGAAAAACATTGCAAACCATCAGCAAAGGCAACTCTACGCAATGATGTAAAACTATAATAATCCAAGGTTCTCAGAGCCATTTTCAAATCTTAAAAGCTTTACCCAGGGAAATGTGCAGTGTATTTCTAAGCAAAAACTGAAACTTTTTGCAAAACAATGTTTTTCTTAGAGCATGTAGTTCCCCCAAAGGCGATAAACTCTTTATTCCTGCTCTGTGCCTTAAGACAGAATCTGCTTTTATCCCTCAGCAAGATATGAACCAGCTACTAGCCTGACAATGCCAAGAACCATGACAAAATGGATTATTAATGAGAAACTGAACTCCAGAACTCTATTAATTTATGTCTTCCTGTCGGATCCAAAAGATATATCAGCCTTCTCACTCAAAAGAAAAAAATGCCAACACTGTACTTTGTTTTAAAGTTCTCCGCAGATGAAGAATTCATTATCCAAAGTACAGTTCTGTTATTTCAGGCTTTCTTGTAGAATAAAGAATCTTTATCAAATGGTTAAGAAAGCTGCTGACAAGTGCAAGTACCTTGCAAAATATATTTACGTCAAACATTCACTGAGGAAAAACAGGGGAGGAGCAGGGAAAAAGGTGAAAGTCCCTGTAGCACTCTTGTCCCACCCTGTCCTAGCAGTATCTAGAAAACTGAGCTCTTTTCATTCCTATGATAACACAGTATGCGGTATTAACACAACTGTGTGTTTGTGTGCTTTTTTAATTCTTAATTATACTAATTATTCTGACATGAAGGGAAATGATCTAACACAGGAAGAGAAGAATGTGTGATTTCTTTATGCATAAACAACAATGTTCAAATGACATAAAGTATCCTTTTAAGCTTTCATAAAAATCCATCTAATCTATGCTTATCATAATATTTATGAAATAAAAAAAACAGAGAGGAAAAATTGCTGTAATGTGCTCTGTGTGACCTCTGCTTTCTACAGAGAATGAAAACAGCCTTTCGCTTTTCAATCCCCATCAAAGTGGAGTAAAAGGAGAAACGGCGTTCCCGTGCTCACTGCCATTAATCATTGCTTTCTTCAAGCAAGTGCGTATTAATTTCTGTCATCCCAAACATCATCGAGTATTGTTACAGCACCGTTCACTCCTCATTCACCACCAGTTGTTACCAGTTTCCCTACACTGAGCAGAGACAGGGTGAATCGTGCGGATTTCAGTGTTAGAGGCCTTTATCCCTGGGGTGCTGACACCAATTAAGCCATTTCAAGAAGAAATGAGAACAGGCCCAACCCTTCCATGTAACAAGAGCTTGCACCTAGCTTTGGCAGGTTGCCATTTTCTCTGGCTTCACACTATAGAAATACTCTTCTCCACATCTTTCTGAATGATTCAGACTGTTTTCATGGAATCAGTAACAATATCTTTTTGTTCATTCTGCAAGTCCAGATGTAATGCCCAACACAACCTCACACAAAAGCCCCTGATAATCCAGATGGTAATCCAGAAAGACGGTGCTGTGATTGTAGAATCATCTGAGTCGGGGTCAGAAATGAAAGCATGCACTCCTCTAATCCCAGGACTAAATCTTTAACAGACATTTCAAACAAAAACAGGCTCCAAAAGCTACTGCTCTCCTCAAACTGGGTTAACCGAAGATATAACATTTTATCCCACTGGCTCCATTTCAGCACAGTACTGTCTAAGAGTTCATACACACAGGAATATAAACCGGATATACTTCCAGTAGAATCAGCACAGTTTGTGTCCAATTTAAAGAAGATTATAGCCAAACACTCTATTGACATTTGCTTAAAGACCACACTTTATAAAAGGTTACTAAGTCAAAGACAATCTGTTCAAGAAAACTTAATTAATATCATTTTTGCATCACTAAATGCAGAGATCCATCAAATTCTTTCACAATATTGTTGATTTTTGACTGCTTTAGATCTAATCATTCTCCTTGTTTTAGACACTTACATCTGCTTTTAGGTTTTTATGGCTGCCTGTTGGCAGGCAGCAAAGTGGAGCTGTCGATGCTACTGCAGAATAATGCAAGGTTTGTTATGAATTAAATATTAGAAACCTTAACACAGCGGCCAATAAGAATTATTTGCCTTATTAAAGCAGCAGAAGACGCTGATTAAATTTTCATTGCATTGCAGTCTTTTTCCCATTTCTGCTTTCAATTCATCATTCTAATGTATGAAAGGCTCGCCGAATAATGGCAGGGGGACTTAATTTCTGGAATGCAAATATAGCAAAGAAAATACCATAAATACCCGCCCAGAAAACATTAAACAGTCAGTTCTAATTAAGTGAATACTAGCTAAGTAAATATTCTCTTAAAGGGAAAAAAATAATTCAAATGTCAAGAATTCCAGAAGGAAAGCACAATTACCTATATCACAGATATGGACAGATACACACTGTGGGTAGACTGGATCTTGGGTTAACTGGCACTTCTCACATCCTTCTTAGGCCCTAAAGCACTCTGAAGGAAGGGAAGATCATGATTATACCTAGCTTTGCACAATTCCTGAAATTTAATTTTTACAAGAAAAAAAAAGACAAGGATATAAAGCGCAATGTGCACAATGTAGCGCTCAACCAGAAGAGCAGCCAGCATTTCTGAATCCCTACATTATGTTTTAAATGTACATTTACTGCTGCAAATATATTTAGGGAATAAACTGCTCCTACAAAAATACCATAATCGCATGTCCTATACTGAAGGTTGTTCACGTTTCTGCCTTAATGTGAGGGAGAAAATGAACTTCAAGTATCCATTTCCCCTAGAGAAAATCTCTTCCTTGAAACTCTGCAACTAATGAAATGGGGATCTATAAATAGCAGCATCATTACCATGAGAGCCTCTGCTCAGGACCATCTCTGCAGCTGACCCTCTTTATACTAATAACTACCAGGCTTCAGTCTCATTCCTCTGTAGGGTGATCAATATTGGGACAGTTAAAAATGTGATGGAAATTTAACCCAAAGAAATGGTATTCACTTAACAAGTTTCCTAAAAACACACAACCTGCCTGTACTGTCTTGCTGCCTAGACTTTACTAGGAAGGTGAGGCTCTGGGTTATTGTTCGGCTTTGTTGTTGTTGTTGTTGTTGAAGTCATTACTAACTGAGATGATCAGAGCTCTGAGGCCGCTCCTCTAATGGTATAGAGATGTGCACCCTGACAAGACAAAAGCCGTAACACACCTGAAATGCTCCCTGCTGACTCTCTCTCGATGAACTCATTAAAATGGTTACTCTGTTCCAAATATTATCCACTGAAGCATTACTGTGGTAAACTCTTGCTTAAATTGCCAAATACAGCAATGGATAAAAATCCGGGAGCATTTAATCAGTAAATGTAATGATTTGGAACAACATTTTACTCTTATTCAAAATACAATAGTTTCAAATGTGATAAATTACTCTAAAAAGTTAACCAATGTTTAATATCACCACTTATTGTAAATTAGGCCATAATAAAGAACACATAAAGAATCCGGGGAAAACAGAAACTATTTATTAGATGTCTATAGAATACACTACCACAATATAATTTATTGGCACTGAAATGCTAATGTTGTGCTTCATTCATGGTAAACATTCTGTTATTGTCACATCTCCTACATATAAAGAGCCCAATTGTTCACTAATTTCATCTCTTAAAGTAAATATGATAAAATGGTCCAGTGGGTGGATGAGTTTAAGGCCTTTTATTCTCAGTGACAAAATTATTGATGACAACATATCATAAATGGCACTTTCTCCATATACATATGTCACAAGAAAATGTAAAATATTAGTACAGCTGCACATGTAGAATATTTACTTTTTAAATGAAAATATATTTCAACATTAAACACAATCTAGATTAATCAAGAAAATATATGTGAATTCAAAGATGACGTCAGATTTAATACATGCTTCACTTCATATGAGGTATACTTGTATGTACTATATGCACAGAAAAATGTAATTGGCCTAATTTAGATACAAAGAGCATGGTTCATCGTGGCACTAGATACACATGTTATCATACTCTACTCACTAATGCTTATGCTTACCAAATTATACCACTCAAACCACAAAATAGTCCAGAAAAATTTTATGACTTCAAACGTACTACAGACAGAAGAATTCTGTACTGACAGAAAATCTAAGAATACTATGTTATGCTGAATATAGTCATTTTATAAATTCCACAAAGTAAACTGTTTACTGTGTGTAGCTCTGGTATTTCACTCTTCCTCTCTTACTTTATTAAAAATAAGTACATAACAAAATAGTATTTCCCTAACATATGAAGCATGAAAGGAAATGATGTTTAAAAGTTAAATTATCACAAAGCAAATGATGCCTGGGCAACTAAAATTTACATTAGGCACAAGTCCGGCGTTTGTGTTTCCCTTTTCAATATTATTACTATTAGCAAGTGCTGACATGGACTTTAGAATAGAAAGCGAACTTCCAGGGCCCTAAAATTCAAGCCCAAAATAACTTCTTTTGTGTTGCTGTCTCATTTCAACGATCCCCATGTACAATAAACTGTGCGACACAAACAGTTCAGATAGGTGGGAATGAGAAAGTTGCAGAGTTGAATAAAGTAGATTTGTAAATGGCAGGATCCTTGCAGCAACTCCAGGTCTTACTCTGAGGCAGCGGCTGGAGCAGGGCTGCTAGGCGGCACTTGACAGCAGCCCTGCTCCCACAATTGCAGCCCTCAAATCCAATCAATCCTTGCTCTTTGCATTTCAAGCAGCTCCTGGCTGCCGCTGCCTGAAGATAACTATTTTACCACCTCTGTCATGCCTAATTAACAAGTCAGATGTACAATTTAGAAATTTTGCAATTAACCTGCTAAAATATTGCTGGAGGATGCTAATTGTTATGCCAGTTGCCATAAAAGCTCATTTGCATAACTTATGTGTGAAAAACAATTATGAGCCGCGTTCACAGACGCGGTCCACAAACTGCTCCTAGCTACGGATGAGAGGGCCACAAAAACACTTAATTCATTGCCCACAAAATTATGTTCCCCCTTTTCTTAAACAGCATCTGTTTTGTAAAGCCATATTCATAGAAAATCCCCAAATCAACAATTAGAAGCATATGTAAATGTGCGATTACAGTTCTTTTTCTTTCATTGACAACTTCTCCTTTTTTGCTCGCATGAGGAGCAGGGGATGATATGATAAATGCCTCACTGTTCCAATTCCCTTGCACAACAAATAGGAAGTACATTTGGCAGTGCCAGTGACGCTGCCAGCCCACCAGCCAGGAAGAAGCCATTCTGCTCGCTCTATCTAGCCACCACAGCACTATCACCAGGGGCCACTTTGACAACAGAGAAGCGAAAGTCAATTGTTTCTTCCGTGAATAGGCTTCTGTTCTCCAGCATATATTTACTGAGGCATTTAGGGCAGATTTTTGCCATTAGACTGAAGTCTGTAGAACATGGTTGTCTACAAATATTTACACTGGTGCTGACCAAAGCTCTGCTGCCACTCAGTGTCACTTCATCCCTGAACATATTTTTTAAGCTCAGGTTTTGCCATTTGAATACCTATATTCACCACTTTCTGTCCCCAAGTAGGAAGGCTCCACCTGTACTCCTGAGCAGAAGAAACCTGGGTGTCACTCACTATGGGGCCAGCGGTAGAATAGTTAACCTTTCTCCTCTGTAAGGTTGAATGTGTTTGGTGGTTGTTTGAGGTATAAGAAAAAAAACATGTCATGTGTACTATAGAATTTTTTTCCATAAAATATATATATATATAATTTAATTTTCAGAGTGTAACTTGTCTTATTAGAGGAAACGCACATAAATCAGTCAGCACATAGCCTGGCACGTGCACAGTGGTCAGTGAATGGGAATGAGGTAGCCATCTATACTGTTACCCACATGAGACAAACAGAACCTCTGAAGAGATAGGCCTTGCTTTTCTATAAAATTATAACTAAGGACAAAGAGATTCAGAAACCCCATGGTTTGGCCATCAGTCTAACATTTACAATGGAGAGGAAAAACATTACAGGAACAACTCACCCTTTTTCACACTACAGTGGCTGACAGTTACTTTCTTGTATTTAGTAAAACAAATGTTTTTGTTTCTAAAATAATTCACTCACTGAGTAACACTCAGTAAAATATATACTTATATATACTTTAAAATCTTCATTTTCAGAGAAAAACAAAGCACTCACTGATTGATTTGGTTAGAAGAAAAAACCACTTTAAATATCAAGCCAATATTCTGTAAAATATTAGAAATTTAACACAATAGTCAGTCATTAAAAAAACATAAGAAAATCAGCAAGAAAAAGATGAAGTTGATTTACTGTCAAAACTCAACATTATTGGCCTGATCACACTAAAGTAGAACCTACTATCTTCCCTAAAACAAAATTGTAAATAAGAACACAGCTCAATGGCTGGGCAGTTGCTGAGCATGTGGAACCTCTGGGAAACACCCCTAGCACCTAGGGGGGCACAAATTTAGGTAAATCAATATCAATTCATACAATACATTGATAAAATATAATTTATATTCACAGGCCCATCATTTCATTTTCAGGCGTTCAGTATCCATCATTTATCAAAGTCAAAAGGTTGTG
Source organism: Ondatra zibethicus (assembly GCA_004026605.1). Classification (NCBI taxonomy): domain Eukaryota; kingdom Metazoa; phylum Chordata; class Mammalia; order Rodentia; family Cricetidae; genus Ondatra; species Ondatra zibethicus. Next base: position 58,248 of record PVIU01000647.1, on the reverse strand, counting down.
GACTTAGATGTCAATGAGCTCCTGAGGCTCCTTAGCACTGCGCCAAGGCTCTAACAAGTGCTAAGCTGGAACACATGCAGACAAGTCAACACCCACACCCTACCCACAGTTAAAAGAATTCCTTCCCTTTTTTAAACACTATTCTAACAAAGAAATACAGTAAGAAAAACTGGAGGGTTTTCACTTATTTGAATAACAAGTGAAAGCCCTAAAACTATCTTCCCTGTATGTTATTACCAACTGTATCCCTGGGTTTTATAGTGACAGCCCTGTGCTATAATTTCTGAGAAAACCTCTCCATAAAGCTCCATAAACCCAACCATTGCTATAATGTATCGCCTTATCTAGCACACAATCATTTCAAACACAACTTTTCATGTTAGTATAATTTGTTCAAAAATGGTAATAAATACATCCATGATGCCAGAGAAATCATTGTACAATCTATTGTAGCTTGTTCTTAGCAGTGCTGACAGTTAATCCTACACCCAAGATCTGGCAGAAAAGAAAAACAAAATATTTCAATTTTTCCTGATTTAATTAAAGATGTTCATTATACCCATACCTTTTAATGGACCAACACTCCCAATCAACATTATAAATAACCTGGACCAACTGCAGAGTGATGTCTGTGAACAATTATCACAAACTAAAACATGGACGGCTGTCAGTTGGTGGCAGAGTTCTTGCTTTCATAATAAATATAAAATCAATTTCCTGTGCTAGTTCCCATTCCAAGTTGAAAATGATATATCTGACTATGAATTCCAACTACCTTCATCGGTAGTTTCTTCCTTTCTTTTTTTTAAAGGGGGAGGTGAGGAAGCAAGAAAAACAAAGTTATAAGACTGTCACAGTCACTTCTCCCTCACTTGAGGACACCTGCATAGTAAAGGTGATGTACATATCAAGCTGCCATTTCAACTTTTTTGAAATACAGTGATTGACTTGTTCCATTAAATGCCATGTACCTATAAGTCTTCCAAAAAGCTTTATTTACAAGGCTTAGTGACCTGAAAGCTTGTAAAAAGTCTTTTGTTTAAATAATAATATGCAATTTCAAAGCTTTTTTTCTCCGTTTCAAGAGAAAATAACTTTACATGTTTAAAATAAAATCTTATTAGCAATCAAGAGACTAATGAGGAGTCTGAAAAGAGACAAAAATCTAAAGTAACCAAGTATTTTATAAGGAAAAAAAAAGTAGCTAATGTGTTATCTACTAAGTCCTCATCCCACAGAAATATCAAGAGGACTGACTCTGTGCCAAAGGTTCTCATCTTCAGGTCTGTGTGCATCTATCTTCCTGACTCCTAGCAACACTAGCAGGCATCACACGCCCACCCACACCCAAGGAGACGCAAGCCCCACAGTGTACATGCAAGGCAGATGTGGGGACTGAACAATCCACATGGCTCTGAGAAGCTATGGCTGATTGGGTCTAGACATGATGGGATTCAGACTCTAGAACCAAGTCCCAGTACAAACTCCTCACCCAAACAGTCCCATCTAACCCAGCCCAGTGATCTGCAGTTAGTCGGCAGTGTGCAGTTCCATCAAAGAAGGAAGATGTTCCTGTCTGAAGAGACCTTGGCTTTTCACAAGCCGAGAGAATTCTGTCCTCCACTGTCCCAACCCCTTTAGTCATGCATTCATTTTCTCACAAAATAACAGAAAATCACAAAATAACTTTATAGAGCAAAATTCAAATGCCTGACTTTAGCCACAATTCAGTAAAACCAGAATAAAGTAAGAAATTTCATTTTCAACATGAAAATCAAATACGGTAATCTTACATGTCAATACACAATAAAAATATACAGTCCACAGGTTATGTTGTAAAGGGCAAAGTTTAACCACTAATTAATTTTATTGGTTCAGCTTCCAAGAATTCAAGTCGAAATCTTAAAGCTCATTTAACATAGTCTCGTGAAGCCAAATTCAACAACTTTTTTCTTCCCTCTCAAGTAAACGTTCTTGTGAAATTCAGTTTAGTGCTGACATTACAAAGAAGTAAGTGATAACAATTCACTAGCCATGTTACTAATGTCATTTCAGGAAAAAGAAACTAAATGACCAAATTCTTAATTTCACACAGAATGTAAAATGAAAATTTCATATTACATTTAAATAATTGTGGTGGGAGAGGGAGTCCAATATTCCAGAACCTTCTCTAGAGCCTTCAATCAATTTTATTTATATGCAAAACCAAGAGAAACTCGGGTGGGGAGGGTAGAAAAAACAAAACACACACCAAAAAAAAAAAAAAAAAACCCACAAAGCTCCTCCCGATGCTAAAGCTCTCAATTTACTGACAGGCAAATGGCTTCATGCTGCCACTTAATCTCATTTCTTGCATAATGCCCTCTAATTAGCATATCAAAGTGAATTAATACTTCTAGGGCATTAGCAATGGGGAAATCTGCTCCAGGCTCACAATAGCAGTTAAGAGAGAGCCAAGAAATCCTCAAAAACACCACAAACCACTTTGCATTGCAAAACTGTTCAATTTATTTATCCTCTCTCTCTAAACACTTTTACCGCACACTGTTTTACTACTGTTCACCAAACAAAATGATAATTGCCAAAGTTACCAGCATCTGTAATGCCTGTTTAAAATCTTAATTTAGATTATGCTGCAGATAATTCTTATATGCAACCATTTGTTCTATTATAAATGTTAATATAGAGACAGTGGAAATGTTGACATTCTCAATCAGCTAATTTGAATTTGAAGTAAAATTTTATGGGATTTTAAAATTTATGAATTTTTTAATGTAAAAAGCCACCTGCTGGATACTGATGCCTAAGAAATATGCTTTGAAAACTGATGTATCACATAAAACAAAACAAAACAAAATCATTTTGCACTAACATATGTTGGCATCTCCTAAATAATGGTTTAAAGAACAGGAGAAAGCATCCCCATTAAAAGGAGTACACTGTATACCAAAAACTCTTAATATGATCACACAAAAGGGCTACTACTCTAAACAGCTTATCACTCTCAAAATACTTAAGTTGAAAGCAAACAAATATAAAACTTTAAACAGTACGTTTATCCATAATTACTTTGTTTCAGTAGTAATTGTTACTATGTAGAGAGTATATAAAAAAATTGCTATGCTTATTGAATTTAACACATTCTACCAAATCAACTTCTTTGCTAGATAATATACTTTATTCAGATTCAATGCACAAGCAAGCTACACTTTACACTAAAAACTATAATCATCTTTTATGTTTAGGTCATGTCTATTAAAAAGGTAATAAAGGATTCTAACTGAAAGTCCGCTTACAAAGAACCTCGTTAAAATCAAGATTTTAAGACTGAAATTTGTTTTCTAATATGTTCTGTGTCTGAAGGCATTAGAGATGACATATTTTTCTCGGTGGCTCACTCAAGCATTACTTCTTAATTTATTTCCTAATATAGCTATTACCTAGCTACAACAGCAATTTGTTTCACCAACTTCTATAACTTTGTAAAGAAAAGAAAATGTGACAAACGGAACTAAAAACAACACTGATCTATACTCTACTATATGCTGTGATGCAAATGAGTCTCTTCACACCTCCAGTCTGAAATGGTCAATAAAAGTAGAGCAGGTACTTGGAAAGGTCAGAATGGGAGGGAGATGTGCGGTCTCTGCCAGTTACTACCTCACTCATGCTGATCACACTGATAAATGGCTAAAGCACAAGCCTGCTGAGAAAACAAATAAAACATTATTCTCATAGTGTCAATATTGAAATAAAAAAATCTAAAAATTATTCGCATATACTTGAATATGAGAAAAATAGTCTAAATCCTTATTTAACTTGATATGTTAGTGCTGACGTGTCAAGTATTTATTTTGAATAAATACTATGTGGTATCCATGTAAAACAAAGTGATGGCTTACGTGGTTCAGAATATTCAGTTTCAGTTCTTAAAGACCCACTTCATAAAATATAATTTCATCCTACAGCATGCTCCTATATACTACCAAAATAAAAATAAACTAAATAAGATGTTAACTAAATCTTGTTTTGGATTATAAAATTTATAAACTAAAATATAAAACTACAAACAAAATTAATTAAAGGAAAATCATTACTATGAAAAAAAGTAGTTTTGTGTCATAAAAATGGGTGAATTTGTGTGTTTTGGAGGCAAGTTGGGGCCTCCATTACCAATAGATTAATATATTTCTGATTTAGAATAAAGCTATGTGAATTAATAAAAATAACATGGTAGAGTCCCAAATAAAATGTCAAAACCACACAAACCTATAATGAGGCTCACTGAAAATAAAACTAAGGCACAAAAGACTTACTTGCCCAGATCAAGTTAGTATTGACAACAGGCTTCAATATATTTTTATTGAAAAGAAAAAAAAGGATAAAAAATATCATCCCATTTTAAAGGTATATCTGCATGATACTTCAGACCAGAAAGTTCTAAAACAGCTTGGCAATGACAATTTTCCCAGGTTTCCTACCAACAGATTATGTATATTAATGTTTAAGAATGAAAAAGGAGGAAGAAAAGTCAGATATATGTCATTCTTTTACAGCCTTCAAAACGTCCTACAAAATCTCCAGTAAACAATATAAATCTATAAAGAGAAAAAATTGTCAAAATATTCTAAAATGGCTTCTAGGAAAATATATTGATAAAGCAATATAATTTATGACATTTCTAACATACATTGACTTTGTATTTTTCCTGTTTAATCATTCAGTATTCCCAACATAAACAAACCACAATGTCTATCTAAAATTGATATAAAATTTGAACTATTAAAGGCCATTACTATTTGAATTGCGAAAATTCTAGGATGGTAGGAGTAACAGAGAAGATGAGATTGGTCAATTGTTGCCATTGTTGAAGGTGAGCAATGTTCAAAGTTCTTTCTACACATAATACATACATACATACATATGCACACACACATATTATTCATATGTGTGTGTGTATAACATACAAAGTAAGAGAGAGAAAGAGTTGTTGTGGTACATAATAAAAAAACTCTTAGAAGCTGGAAAACAGTCTCACTGAAATAGAAATGCTATACATATGTGTAATAATGCACTTGTTTTCAAAACTTTGGAGCAAATATTAATTATACTGGATATAGTGCAAGATCAACAAAATATACAGTAAATACAGAACGACTGAGACTCAAAGATAACAATTTTCTTATTTCTTTGCTAAATGTTTACTTGATGGTTGATCTGATTTTTATACATTGAAAATTAAATGAATAACACAACACTGTTTAATAAAAAAAATGTAGCAAATTTTTACATGAAAGTCTTAAAAAAAAAACAGGCCAGAAAAAGATGCAAATGAAACACTAAAAATGTAAGAAAGAATTAAATGGAAGGGTTAACTAAGAGTACTGCCCTCTTCTCTGAAAGCTACTCACACTTTTAGCAATAAAGATAAAAGGTTTAATCTATCATATGTTAAATGGGTACAAAAACTCATGTGCAAACTACATTCTTATCCTAGTTCTGATGCCTAAAATTCTTATGACTTTCTCAAGATGGATTCTTTTAAAAGTATAGCATTTAATAGTCATTTTCTTCTCAAACATAAAAAATCCTTCAAGCAGCCCAACCAGCCAAGCAGGCCTTTCTCTTCCCCTGCGGACACCTCCTGCAGTAGAGAAGTTCATTAAGTTTTATGATCTTCCCAAGTCAGTCCTGCTTATAAGCCTCACAAAGCCTACAAATCTGGCAAACCATCAGTCTGCCATTAGACATTACTAGTAAATGAACGCTATTTAGGGTTTGTGGTGGCAATAAATCAGAGTTTGGTTGGCAGCTATCAACAATGTGTATTTTAACCTAGCATTATAAAAGGAAAAGGTTATGTTAGTTTTTTTAAATATACACTCTCTTTATACAATTCTATTATTCAGATTATGTACTAAATTGCTAGATTAGTATATATTAAAATTTTTTCCTTGAAAAAAACGTTTCCTTCATTTGAATTCCGATAATTAAGGGTCTTGTAAAAAGAATGCAGATTTTTGAAGATACATTGCTTCACAAAAGAAGCACTTCATCGTCAAGATTAAGGAAGTCAAAAATAGGTAAGAAAATATACTAACAAAAGAATGGAGATGAGCAGGCCTCACTGCATTAGAGATGTTTAATAAGCGATGGATGATCACATACCCTAAGGAAAATCCTAGCCCATCAACTGCTATCTCCCTTGTTTCCATAGTTTAAAACAGATATATATCTTTATTTTTAAAGCCTGTAACTTTTTGGCTGCTTCTAAAATGTACAAATGTCACAAGTCAACCATGAAAAATGCTTCTGCCCTAAAATAACTGTATGATAAAATTTACAATAAATACATTTTTAAAAAAAAGGAATCATCTTATAGTAAAAGTATACGCTCCTTACCTCTGAACAAGAAAATAGTAAAATTGTGGCAGATTGCCCATTTATCTGTCAGAAGGGGAAAAGAATACCTTTTCATATTTGGTAGGGGAGAAATAAGGTGTTTCCCAAACTAAGTCCCCTGTGTGCATCAAAACTGGCAGTATTCACTGCCTGATCAGAAACCTAAAAATCTACTGGCAGTTCTAACAATACATGAAATTGTTTTTAATCATTTTGTCTTATTTTAAAAGTAAAAGACAACCAAAATCACACTACCCACTGAAGAGTTCCCACCTAACCACCCCTCTAGTTTTCAACTTGTCCGCTCCTCCCCTCCATTATGCAGAATAGAGTCATCACAGATTTCTGGTTTATAGTCACAAAAGACTAGATGAACTTTCTCCTAGGTAATTAATCTTTAGCTGTTATGATAATAGATTAATAATATAATTCAAAGTAAAAGTATTAAGTAGCAAATGTATATTCCCTAACTCTTATACTCTAAGTTCATAATGTCTCTAAAGCAGGGCTGCAGAAGCAGACGGGGGTAGGCCCTGGAATGTGCTGCCCGGCTTTCTCTGCTTTGGTAGCACTAAAGTCTACACAGCTGTTTTATTTCAAGTCGAGGGCTCTGAGTCTAGCGATCCTGTCTTCTAAAACTGGTTTGGGACCATGAGGCAGAGCTGTGGATAGTAGGGGAGAAAGGAGAAGAGAAAGATAGCTTCACCCATCAATCACTCAGTACTTAAATCCCATCCCTCTCCAGCTCAGAGAGGTTAGCAGGAGGATACCTCAGCCCTGACACCGCCTTCATTCTGTCAGTTGCTGGCTTTTCATAAAAGAGATAACCTGCAAACTTGGGTCGCAGGCCAATGCACAAAAAGAGGATCTAATTTACAAGTTATCACTGAAAGCCCCAGAAACAATTTTCAAAACAAAAATTTCTTTTGTCTGCTCCCTTCTGCTTCTTAAATAGCGACAGCGCTACCAAAGCTCCCGGACCATCATCCCAGACTCTGAAAAGACTTGTTTCTTTTTCTTAACTCACCTTTGACATGCTGTTGACTATGCTTTCCTCTCAGAATGCTGTAACTAAGCCCTATGCAAATAAGCAACTAGAAGACTAACACTTCTTAATTGAATTCCTCCTGCTGATAATCATCCAAACATAAAATGCTGTATGGTTCTGTGTAGTTAGGCTAAAACTTTAAAGAGGCAAAAAAATAAATAAGCACCAATCATAAGAATGGGGTTCTTGGTAGAGAAGAGTCTCAATTCCCTCTCTTTATCATATAAAGTTGAATCAATCTTAATATTCACAACAAAGTCAATATTCCAGTGCGTAGCTGTCAGCAAAAACTGGAATGATAGCAAGAAAACCCTCAGAAATTAAACAACATAATATACTAAGAATTATATACTTTTATTCTCCAAAATTAAAAGCCTTCAAGATTCAATGATGAATATCTTTATAGTTAGCTTAAAATCATCTACCATCTTAAATCACAAGGCACTCTAAAGGTAGCTAAAAAAATCAACATACAATAAGTCAATAATTTAAAATGATTGTGATTTTCTGAATTTAAGGTATATCACCAAAGAAATTATCATAAAAAAGCCATGGCATAAATGAAAAGCAAATAAGGTTTTCAATATTTACTAATAATTATAGATTAGCATACATACATTAAGAGACCCATCATCTTCTCTGCATTACTTTTAGAAATATGAACAGTACCTGTTTAAACAGAGTATATATAACTCAACTACCAGCCTAACAATTCTAGGCAGTGTGCTATTTTATTTGTAAACTCAATTTAAACACAGTCAAACATTTAACCATTAAAACAGAATCAGTTATAAATGCAAAATACTGGACTTTACTATTTCTTCTTTCCCTTAACTTACAAAAGGGCAACTTTCAAAAGCAATACACCAAACAAATACAACAATAAATAATCAATGGTAAAGCTTGATTAAGGGAGTTGCTTGCCATATACAGGAAAGATAACTAAATGCAAACTAAAACATGTGAATTATACCATACTTCCACTTTAGCTTTACCATTAAGTCAAAAGTAAAAATACCTTAAATAGAAAAAGTCTGACAAGAAAGTTAAACTAAAATGAACTGCCAAAAAATTCCCTAATAATGCATCTGCAATTTTCATTCTAGCATGTCTGCAAAACCTATCATCTAAACCTATCATCTCATCTACTCCTGCCTTGAACATCAAAATTTTTTCATCTGCATCTGTGGACATTTCTCTTTATATATATTGCAACAGTTACAAGTGTTACAGTTGCGAGATAGAGCATTTAATATAAGTACTAATAGGTGTCATACATTGTATATGCCTAAGCACATCATTTTCCTTCCTGGATTCTTAAAAGTAATCTCCCCACCTAAAACTCTAAATCTGAGGCGCTACTGAGGTTTATTCAGCTGTGTCTTCTACCAGTAGAACCAAAGCTTAAAGCTGCCTAAGTAAAACAAAGTTCTGGTGATGCCTCTCCCGGGCACCTGGTCCCTGGCAGGCTCCCATTGCTCCTTTTAAAAACTGCTACACAATCAAGGCAAAGAGATAGGCGAGGGCGGCTGGCTAGAGCCCCCTCTCTGACTGCACTCAGGGGCTGCCGATAAAGACTTGTAACCCAGCCGCATTCGCGCACACACTTCATTTTGCACCAAAGCAGAATTGAGAATAGACTCCAGATTTATTGCAGTTTCTTCTCAAGATCTGGAGGTGGGAAGCAGAGAATGATCAAAGATGGCGGTGCCCAAAAGCAGCAGCTCTCAACTGGAGAGTCGAAGGAGTAGCAAACTTCCCACTGAGGGCAGAAGTCTTACCTGTTTTCTCTTTGATCTCACACAAGACGCTGAAGAGCGCCGGTTTCATTCTGTGACAGTTCAGAGCATGCTTCCTAAAACAAAACAAAACAAAAAAATAGCAAAACACATAGGTATTAGCATCACCTATTGGAATAATATGGCGCCTTCCTAAGTTAGACCCAAGATTTAAAACCGGGCCCCGGTGTGGGAAAGCTCTTTGGAACCACGGGAAGTCAACAAAAACTCAAGTTGACTAGTTCGCGATTGGAAGCAAGCTCTAGCGGTGAGAGCTCCAGCCCGAAAGCAGCGCGACCCGTCTGCTGGGCCGACAGCAGCCTCAGCGAACTCAGGGACGACCCGTGCTAGGGGCTCCGCTCCGGGGTCCGAGGCGGGGACCCTAGGGACCAGACCGACACGGAGGGGAACCCCATGCCCGAGCTCCGCGAGGGGAGCGGGCGCGGAGGCCGGCCGCCCCCAGCTAATCGGCGGATGACAGTTCCGCAAAGTTTGCAAAGCGGCCCTCCCTCCTAGAGAACTTGGGGCTCTGCTCGGGGACCTGCAGGGGAGCAGCCGGTCACCCCCAATCAGGGAGAGCGGAGTGGACGCCGTGAGTCTGGGCCGGCGGAGAAAGTTGCACTTCTCTGCGGCACGGCCCAGACCCGGCTGGGACGCGGAGCGCAAAGGAGTGCGGGCGGGAGGTTTAAATCCGAGGAGGGGGCCGGGCAGCAGAGCACGGAAGAAGCACGGACCGAGGCTGTCCCGAGCCCGGAGAGCAACTTTGCCCGCGCGATGGGGGGCACGGCGAGTGCCCGGCAGGCCCGGGCAGGCGGAGAAAGTTCCCGCCCGCCACTGAGGCCCCGGTCCTGGGAGCCACCCGGGACCCGAGCCCGGCTCCCGTAAACACACAAAAGATGCTTAATGAGACGACACCAACTTTGCTTGCGCCTCGTCCAAGCTCTGGTCCGTGATGGTCATGATCTGGTGGAGGATGTCGCCGATGTCCTGCTTCCTGCCGTCGCCGTCCGCCCCTTCGTGGCCGTGAGGGGGAGGCGGCAGAGCCATGCCCCCCTGGACCGAGTGGCCGGCTAGGTTCACCCCGGCCAGAGTCTGCAGCATCCTGGATTGATCGTCCATCCCGCCGCGCGCGGGCGGGAGCGGGCGGCGGCGGCGGCGGAGGCGAAGGCTGAGGCGGCGGCGGCGGCGGCGGCGAGGGAGGAGAAGAAAGAGGGGGAGGGGAAGGGGGAGGCGGTCGCGCGCTCCCCGCCCGCGCGGGAGGGGGCGGCCCGGCCCGGCGAGGCCCGCGACTGAGGGGACGCGGACCGGCGTCCGGCTCTGGCTTCCGCCGCGGGGGAGACTGAAGACAGCGGCGGGCGGAAGCGGCGCGCTCGCCGGCGCTAGCGGAGGCGGAGGCGGCGGAGCCCGCTGTCCTCACGCGGCCGCCGCGCTGCCTCCTCGGCGCCCCGGGCTGCGCCGGGCGGCCCCGCGCAACTTGGTCCTCAGTGCCTGCCGAGTTGCCGGGACGCCGCGGCCGCCACCGCCGCCCGCGCCAGCCTAAACGGTCCCCTCCCTCAGCCGCCCGCCGCCGCCGCCGCCGGCTCAACCGGGCGGGATCCGAGCACCGGCGGCCCCGGGGGAGGGAGCGGCGGCGGCGGCGGAGGAGGAGGAGGAGGCCGACGGGCGGGCCGCGGGGAGAGAGAGGGGCGGAGGAGGAAAGTTTGGGAGCGGGCGGGTCCACGCGGCAGGGGCGCGGAGCCCGGTGGAGGGCCCCGGCGGGCCGCACGCCGGGCGGACAGCAGATTGATGAGGCGGGAGAAGTCGCCGCCGCCACCTCCGGAGCCGCGCACCCAGCCAGCAGCCGCGGCGGACCGGGCTCGAAGGCCGCTCGGCTAAGGGATTGACAGGCTGCCAGTGCCACTCACTCACTGCGGCCCCGGCGCCCGGGGGGGAGGGGCGGGGTGAGCTGGGGGCGGGGAGCGCTCCGGTTGCCCCGCCTCCGGGGGCGGGGCCTGTGCTCATTGGACCTTGCGCCTCCCGCCGCCGTCCCTGGCCCCGCCCCTGGGACTGGGACGGTCCTCCCAGGCCTCCGTGGAGGAGCACCTGAGAGTAAGCCCGGGAATCCCACGCCTCGTCGCGCCCGCACTCCACAGATGGACAGCCCCGGCGCGCAAAGTGTTGCCCCGGCTCCTGCTCCTTTCCTATTAACAGCAAAGAATTTGGGAGTGGTATATGGGGCCGGGATAGTCTCCCCAAAGCCCACTGCGTGGTCCGCCCTTGCGTGAGATGAGCTTCACGCCTCGGACAGTGCCTGCTACACTTTCCCGCTCTTCCTATCAAGAGGTGGTATCCTCAGGGCACAAGGCCGCGAGCGCGGGGCCAATCGCATTGCGCTCAGCACCGAACGAGGCGGGACAGAGGCAAGAAAGGGTTGTCCCAATTGGAGCGTTCGAAAGTCCTGGGCTGAGACCGGGAAAGAGGGTCCCAAAGCCCCGCCCCTCCCTCGGTCGCCATAGTAACCTAGAAGGCAGTGCTAGGAGTTGGCGCCAGCGCTGGGGCTTTGCGCTGTCAGTCAAAGAGTGACCAGTTAGTCGGGGAGCCTGTGATCTTGCATGGACAGACCCTTTTCCTGAAGGGGTAACAGAGGGAAATGTCAGAGGGAAACACGTCCAGGAGAGAAAGTGAAGTCCAGGACTAATTTCTAAGCTAACTGCACTTTGCACACTCTACAAGTCCTGGTGATCCCGGGCCTACTCTGGCAGGTGTGCAGAATCTGCGGAGCAAGATGATAGTCTCACAGACAAGTTTGTTTAGAAATGAATTGGATTTCTCTTGTCAACTTACCGCTTCAGCAGGAGTCGACTCCAGCCACAATCCACGTACCTGGAACAACTCTTCATCCCTTATGCTTCTGCCCATGAGAGGCTTATATGGTGTTGGACTCTGGACCTACACCTCTGGTGGAGTCTTGAGGTTGCTCTCAACTTCATCCCTCAGGCTGGAGGTTCAACGTGATCTCATTTTAGATTCATGGAGATCACCCCAGAGTAGATCTTAAACTGGGTGGTTCTGAAGTCTAAACAGTCCTTCCTCAGACTCAATAAGCCAGCTTACCTGAAACTAAAAACAGTGGCGAGAGGAGATGTAAAATGGCTGTTACTCCACAGGGTTGAATGTAGGACAAGCAGTTCTTTAAATGCCAGATGGAGTCTTGGAATAAAGCAGGCTACTCAGTTCCAGGTTCTTTCCTTCGTATGTTGAGTGTGCTTTTAAATACTCCCCACTGCAAAGATAGCAGCCAAGCTCACGGGCCAGGCAAGCTCCAAGCCTTACCAACTGCACAGCTGCGGAGGAAGGAGTTCCAGACAATTCACCCTGCTTAAGTCCAAAGAGCCTCCTTTCAGTTCATTAATATTCCCTGCTCTTCTGTGTGTCAAGTTGCTGATTCTTCAAGCCCTCATTAGGAGTTACAGTCATCATTGATTGGATTTTCTCTACTCTAAACTTGCTTTTCAAACTGTCACCAAATGCTTACACCTTTTTTATTATTTATTTATATAAAGGAGTGAGAGCAAGCAGACAACTTTTTGTGATTCTCCGATGCTGACGATGTAAAACTCAAGAGTTTTGTCTGAAAGAGGCTGTAAGCTCTCAGATTCCTTCCAGCTCTAAAATTCAATGATCCTGTTAGTCACTGCTAGGCCTCCTTCCTGCCCTCCTTCTAGGCTCATAATCTTGACTAATCAGTCATGAGGATGAGGCTAATTAGCAATGGGGATTTATGGTTATTCCTAGCCCACTCCAAACAGTGAGTTATGTAAGCAAAGCAATGTATATAAAAATGTAAATAAAATTAGAGAAACACTTAAGCAAATAAAGACAATTGGGAACTATGGGCTATGTAAACAAACTAGAACATAAAAACATAAATTAGAATTAAGAAAACACTTAAGCAAATGCCAGCAATTAGGAATAAAACAAACTTGTTAAATGCCTAACATCTACAGCTAGGTTATGGCACACACCTCTAAATCAGTGGTCATTTGGTGGTATGGAAAACTGATACTTCTGCAGTGAAATCAGAGTGGCCTTTTGCTTAGGAGGCTTTCCGTTTGATTATTATTAATATGATAAGCAATAAACATGAGTAGGTCTTAGCAGGGCTTCCTTCTCAGGCTTACTGGCAACTGTAGTTGAAGTAAAGTATAAATCTTTTTTTAAGATTATTATTTTATGTGTGTGGGTGTTTTGTCTGCATGTATGTCTGCTCACCACATGTATGCCTGATGTCTGTGGAGGCCAGAAGAGCATGTCAGATTCCCTTGGAACTGGAATTAAAGACAACTTTCAGCTGCCCTATGAATGCCAGGAATCAAAACAGGTTCTTTGGAAGAGCAGACAAGACTGACCAACGACTGAGCCATCTCTCTAGCCACCTTCACCCCACTTTATCTTTCTCCCCTCCCCACCTCTTTTTTGCTGTTGCTTTTGTTGCTGCTGCTGTGGATGTTGTTTTGTTTTTTTAACATAGAATATTATGTATATTCTGGACTGGCTTGAATTCATTATGTAGCTAAAAATAACCCTAAACTTCTGACTTCCTGCCTCTACCATTCAGAATGCTAATATTACAGTATATATACCTGTTTTATGCTCTGTTAGGGATGGAACCAGGCATTATGCATGCTAAGCAAACCTTCTACCAACTGAGCTACATCCTGTCCCCTAGTATTGGAGGTTCCCTTATCTCTGCTTAGTAACGTAAGTCATAGCCATCTATGCCTTCACAGATTAATAGAATAGACCCTCCCTAAGTGCCTAAATCTATCTTTGCTGTTTCTAAAGTGGTGATTACTTTAAAAGTCAAGGAAAACGTAATTTACTTTTGGCAAGTGGACATTCTTGCAACATTATCAGTGACAAAGTGGTATTAAGGGCAAGGTATTTTAAGATGTGACTTCAATTTATAACTGGTTTGGTTTAAAGAAGAAAAAAGTAGAACTTAGCTTGCTAAGAAAAAAATCACATTTTCTTCGTGGTGTATGCATATAAAATATCTTCAAGCACGTCAGCCATGTGCCTTGTAAAGTCCAAAGTAGGACCTCATGTGTCCTGCTATCTTTCTCCACTTTATTCCTCTGAGGCAGGGCCCCTCACAGAACGTGGAGCTACGCTGGTGGCCAGCCAGCTCCAGAGCTCTTTCTCCACTCACAACAATCCTGTGGCTGCAGGAACTCTCACACCAAGCTTGGCTCTTTACATGGATTCTGGATGTTTTAATGGAGGCCTCATGCTTGCCCTTGGATCTTTACATGGGTTCTGGATGTTTGAACGTAAGTCCTCATGCTTGCCCCAACAAGCACTCTTCCCTACTATACCATCTCCCCAAACCCAGTTGGATTTTCTAAGTTGTCATTTTAGGAAAACTATCTCGGTGCTTATTGTCTGTGCTGATCAGTTTCTCACAAACCCAGACTCATCTGGAAGAAAGATTCAACTGTAGAACTACCTCCATCAGACTAGCTCATGGGCATGTTTGTGGAGTATTATCCTCATTGCTGAGTGATGTGGGAGGACTGAGCCTACTGTGGGCAGTGAGATCCCTTCCCTGGCTATGCAATGCTGGGGAGTATAAGAAAGGTAGGTAGGCAAGTCAGGAGAAATAATCGAGAAAGCAGAGTTTTTCCATGGTCTCTGCTTCAGTTCCTGAATCCCAGGTCCTGCCTTGAGTTCCTACCTTCTCTTCTCTTAATGACAACCTTTAACCGTTCTTCTTCCAAATTGAGCTTATCAGTGCTTTATTGCAGTAACAATGAAGTTAACTAGAAAATTCCACAAAGTGTCACTGTTAAATTGTATCCATTGTTTTAGGCAAGAGTCATGAGAACTGGTTCTTTACATTTGATGCTTGTGTGACATGTAGCCAAATCAAAAGCTCAGTGGATAACAGTCCACCTTTCTACAATAAAACCCAATAAAGAGGATGAGGCAGGAGGATTCAGAATTGAGAACATTTGAGAGATAGAGACAGGGGGAATATTGGTTGGGATACATAATTTCTGAAAAATTTGCTAGAGAACTCCATCATTTACATGTTTTGGTTCCTCATGGTAACTAGTCCAGTGCAGTCTCCCGTTTACATAGACGGCACTAGGGTTGATTCTCTCAATTGCTTGCCTGTCATCTATTGGCTCATCTTATTCATGCTGCATGATCCATACCAATGGCTATGTGCTTAGTCACAGTCATGATTACCATCCTCAGAGCCTAGCAGGAATGAGGGGTGATCTTATTAATAGACTTAAAGCCAGCCAGTTATGGTTCTGCTCTTCTTGTGTCTCCTGCCTCTCTCCATTGGTCAACATAGCCCTGATTCTTGAATGGCAGCAGGGGTCACCTAGTGATAAGGAAGTAATCATGTAAGGTTAAAATCAACATGGTTGGTGGTTTAACTTTCTTCTATGTAGCACAAATTCTAATTGTTCTAAAAACCCAGAGTCAGATATTAGGGGGTGAAAGCTGAGAGATCAGAGAAGCAAAGCAGCCAGTCACTAGAGAGTTCTTACCTCTACCGATGCTCAGACCAAAGTGGTGATTCTGTCCTCCAGTTGATGCCTCAGACTGTATCCTCTGACTGACTGCTTCAGACTGCACCTCAGACTGCATCCTCAGATTGCCCTGAGCTCCTCCCACCTTATATTCCTCTCTTCCACCCTGCCATATCCCTTCTCATCTCCACCTTCTTAGTGCTGGGATTAAAGGTGTGGGACTCCCAAGTACTAGGATTAAGGGTGTGTGCCACCACCACCTGGCCTTTAGTGGTTTAGCTCTGCACTCTGATCTTCAGGCAAGCTTTATTTGTTAAAACACAAACAAAATATCACTGCACTTCTAACCCTCATAATCACAGCTGCTCGTAAGGGAAGCACTTGACAAGTCACAACTGAAGGATAGCCTACAAAATATTTGACCAGTACTCCTTGAAACTGTCAAGTTCATCAAAAACAGAGTGTGAAAACTGTCACAAGCAAGAATAGTCTGAGGAAACCTAATGACAAGATCTTATATCCAGGATGGAATCTGGAATAGGAAAATATAACAGATTTTAAAAAAACAGAAGCTGTACACTATGAAATTTATCTAAAAGCAAAGGTAGATGTTCTAGTTAGCATGAACTGCCAACTTGGTACAGCAAAGAGTCATCTGAGCAAATAGCTTCCATTGAAGAATTGCCTAGATCAGATTAATCTACAGGCATGTCTGTGAGGGATTGTCTTGATTATTAATGTCTATAGGAGGACCCAGCTCATGTGGGCAGTGACATCCTGAGCTAGGTGATCCTGCTTGAGCCAAGCAGTGTTCCTCTGTGGTTTCTGCTTCTGGTTATAGTTTGAGTTTCCATCCAGACTTCTCTTAATGACTGACTATAACCTGTAAAATGAAATAAGCCCTTCCCTCACCTAAGTGGCTTAGAGTCAGAGTGATATGTCACAACAACAGAATGAAACTAGAATGGTACCATATTAACATGAGAGAGAAACAGAGAAGCCCTGTATTAGCTTCTCATTTTTCCCAGCAAATACTTTATAGGGATAAATAAATGCAAGACAACATTTGCAAAACGTAGTTATGAAGCTGGATGTGGTACCCAGACCTATCATCCCAGTACATAAGCGAGGGAGGCAGGAAGATCAAGATCGTCTTCAGCCAGTGAGCCCAAGGCCATCCTGGGCTGTCTGAGTCCCAGGGGCTAGCTAGTTGGTTCATCAGGTAAAATGCTTACTGCCAAGCCTGATGGTCTGAGTTCAATTCCAATAACCTACATGGTGGAAGAAAAGAACTGATTCTGGCAAGTGACATACGTGCTATAGCAGGCACCCCCCACAATATACACACATGTTAAATAAAATAATTATTGAGTTTTAAAGTGAAACAAAAATAAGTAAAATTGCCAGTAGTGGTGGCGCACACATTAATCCCAGTGCTAGTGAAGCAGAGGCGGATGGATCTCTGAGTGCTTGAGGCCAGCCTGGTCTACAAAGTGAGTTCCAAGACTGCAAGGGCTGTAGAGAGAGACCCAGTCTCAAAAAAACAAAAAAACAGAAACAAAATGAGAAAACATACAGCAAAAAAAGAGTAAAAATCAAACACAATATGCAAGAATGAGAGCTAGGGAGAACCCAGTTGTCTAGAGGTTTTGCTGAGCATCCACACCAAACCACTCCAAGGAATGACATACATGAGTTCAGCTCCTATGGGAAAACTTCTATATAGAGAGTTTTCTGATGTTTGTGGATAGATGATAGAGGCACTGTAGGAGGGAAGGGAATGAAAGAGGGAGAGAGAAAGAGAATAAGCACCATTCCTGGCTCATATTGAAAATATTGTATGGGATGTTTGTTTGTTTGTTGAGCACAGTGGCACCTGACCTATGATCCCAGTTACTCCAGAGACTGAGGCTCTCCAGTTCAAGGCCAGTCTGAACACAAGCTGCTACCTTTTAAAAAAAGTTTGGTATGCTCTTGTGTTTTTGTTTTTGTTTTGGGGGTATGTGTTTGTTGTAAGTTTGATTGTGTGATTTATTAGTTGGTTGGTTGGTTTGAGGCAGAGTTGGTCCTGGCTTGCCTGGAACTCACTATGTAGCCCAGATTGCCCTGCCTTCCCAGTGTTAAGAGTAAAGGTGTGTGCCCCCCACACCTGGCAGATATGTTGCTTCTTCTTTTTTTCAAAACAGCATCTCAAGTAGCCCAGGCTGGCTTCAAAGTGTAGCAGAGGATATCCTTGAGCTCCTGACTCGTCTACCTCCACCTCCCAAAAGCAAGGATAACAGGTGTGTGTGACCTGGGTGGTGGTCTGCTCTTTGAACTGATTTCCTGTGAGGTAACATCCAAAACCCTTGGACCTTACCAAGTGATAGGATACTAGTCATAAGCTCTTATATCACACCTGATTTTATGCTAAAGACATAGTGCAGCAGTTGGTCACCGAAAGACTAATGATGTGGTTAGAAAGTAGGGGTCATGAGCCAGCTTCTCCTTCCAGCAGAAGGACAGGAAGACAAAGGTCAGCCCTACAGCCAATGATTCAATAAATCAGGCCTACCTACACTGTATTAGTTACTTGCCTGTTGGTATGATAATATCTCGTGACCAAAAGCAACTTAAGAAAGAAAAGTGAGGGCTGGAGAGATGGCTCAGTGGTTAAGAGCACTGGCTGCTCTTCCAGAGGTCCTGAGTTCAAGTCCCAGCAACCACATGGTGGCTCACAACCATCTGTAATGAGATCTAACAACAATCTGTAATGAGATCTGGTGCGGGCATACATGGAGGCAGAATGTTGTATACATAATAAATAAATCTTTAAGAAAAAAAAAGAAAGAAAATTGATTGTGGTTTATGTTTCTAGTAGGACAGAGTCCATCACAGCACAGGAAGGTGTGACATCCAGCAGGAAAAGGAAATAGCTAATCACATCTTTATTCAGACATAAGAAACATGAAGAACAGCAGCAAGCAGAATAAGGCTGTAACGTCTCAAAGCCCACTGCCAGTGACCTGGCCTTTCAACAAGGCTCCACCCTTCCAAAAGGTTCCACAATATCCCCCAAACAGAGCCACTAGTGGAGGACCAAGTGTTCAAATACCTGAGTATATGGGGGACATTTTTCACTCAAACCTACCACAAAATCCTAGTGAAAACTCTGGACAGGAATGTTCAGTGGCATTTCCTGCTTGACAAGCACATCAGTCTAGGAGAATGATGAGGATTTACTCCAGAGAGAGTGGGCAGAGGAATTCTGTACTCAAGACTCTCTTAGACCTTGACCTTGACCCATCCTTTTGACTGGACCTGATTTACATTCTTTATTAACACTACGATAACCATAAGTATAGCGTTTTGTTAAGTTCTGTGTCATTCCATCAAATTACTGAACTTAGCTAAGAAGGGACACAGGAAATGCTCAAATTCATAGTCAACCTGTTCAGAAATGGAGAAGGCCTGGGGAACCCTGAACTTTTGGCTGGCTTCCATGCCCTTAATTGGATTAAGGCTAATTCAGACAATTAGCTTCAGAATTTTATCACCAGTACCCTGGAGATGAACAGAAGATAAGCGCACAGACATCTGTGGGAGGGAGAAAGCCAGACCTTCTTCAAAGTCCTTTCCCCTGGGCTTTCCTGCTTCAAGCAAGTTCCAAGTCTCTGTCCTTCCGAAGGTGAGTCATGTGATTGCATCTTCTGTCCTTAGAGAAGTACATACAGAATCTCTAACTCCTTTTCACTAAGCCTACCTTAGTCAAGAGTAGGTCCTTTCCTGCTTTTCCTTTCCTCTCCCCAGCCTGCAGTGGAGGGCTAGGACTGAAGGAGTCATCTTGGACCATGAGATGGCTTTGGGAATGGTGGACATGATCTGAAATAGCGAAGCAGAAACTGAAGATCCTAGGCCCCAGATGGCACACGACATCACCATCAACGGGATGATTGCCTCCTTCGGACATATCTTACCAGGGGAGGAATGAAATTATATCTTCTTTTAAGCCAGTGTTGTGTACATATGTTCAGTATATGTAGGCAAACACAAACTTAACACTAATTAACAAGGGAGCCAGGTCCTAACAGAGAGGAAAGCTGTGGCCACTAGTACTCTAACTATGATCTGTGGGTATGGCCGGGCCTAGGGATACAGGCCTGTAATTCAAGCCGTCCATAGGACTGAGACCAGAGGATTCCAAAGACAAGGCAACTGAACTACAAGTGAATTCAAGACCATCCTGAACTACCTATTGATAACCTTGCAATAAAAGTAAAAAGAGGTCTGGGCTATACCTTGTTGGTATTCACTTGCCTGCCATGCCTGAGGCCTTAACCCCAGCATTAGAAAATAAATAAAAAGAGCTACAGGCAGACTGGAGTCCCATGTAGACCCTAACTCCACACACTGTCTGCTGCTTAGCCTCCATCGTGTTACTCCTCAGCTTTCTTGTCTGTACATGACTGGTATCCAGTGCTTGAACTCAAGCCACAGCCTCTCAAGTTCCTGAAACTCCAAGCTTGTAGGCTCCACTTACTTAGCCCTTTCTTCTGTCTGCCTTCATTTCCTTTTCCCTTTTCTTTATCTCTTCCTTTTTTACCGTCACCTATCCTTATCCTATCCTCAAACTTACAGAGGTCTGCCTGCCTCTGCTTGCCTAGCGCTGGGGCTAGAGGAGAGCCCCATCATGCCCAGCTCCCACCTTCCTTCTTCCTTCTTTTCTCTTTCTTTCTCTCCCTACTTTTTCACCCTCAACAATCTTGTTGACTCACCCATGAGCTAGCCATGTGGCTCAAATTCCACCTCCTCTTCCATTCTTAGACTTCCATAACAAATGCATTTATTTATTTGTTTGTTTATATCAAATAGAGTCTTGCTATGTAGCCCTTGGTTGATCTGGAATTCCTTATATAGACAAAGTTGTCTCTGCCTCCAACCCATCATATCCAGCTTTGTGGGACATTTATTTATTGTGAGATGGAGTCTCTATCTAGCAAAGGCTAGGCTCAAACTCTTTTTGTTTCTGAGAATAGCTTTGAACTTCTGATTCCCCCATCTCTACCTCCAGAGTGCTTAGATTACAGGCATGCACTGATCAAACTCAGGGCACTGTGCACGCTAAGTAAGTGTAATACCAGCAGGGGTATCCAGCCTTCAGGGAGGCCAGCAAAGGTAGCCTGACACACTCTCCACAGCAAATATTCAATGCTAAATCAAATCATAGCACACTCCCCCTGCGCATTGCCACAGCCGTTCCGCGGATGCTACCTTTTCAATATGTTTCTTAGCCAACCAATCATCTGGAAGTTTTTAGTTCTGAGGCTCAGACTCAGGGCTTCAGGCATACTAGGCAACCACTCTGCTGCTGAGCAACACCCCAACCCTGAGCGTGATGCTGTAGGGACCTCATATAACTGTAGTCAAACAGCATCTGTAAGGACCCAATGTACAGTTCATCCATGCTGTAGTGTCTACCAGAATTTTCTTTTTAAGATTAAATAATTGTCCATTGTGTGCGTATAACACATTTTTATATCTATTATCTATCAATAGACACTCGTGTTGCTATGGCTACTGTGAATAACATTATGAACATGAGTGGCTGAGTGTTCCAGTTTCCTTCCAGGTTCTGAGTCTTGTGGTAGCTGTCACTAAGTTCTGGAGAGCCTTCCCTGCTAGTTTCTGTAGTGTTACTGCCAGTTTGTGTTTCCACCCATGCTGCACAAGAGTTGATCCACTTGCAATGCAGCTTCCGGGAATCTATTTTATATACCCGGGCACTTGAAGGTAGGGTCTGGTGACACTCAGCTCTATATCCTGAACTATTCCTAGGATATAACTGATTCCTACACAATATTTGTTAACTAAATGAATAAATGGGATATTTTTTAAATCGTTGCCATGAACTGAAGGGATGTCCTT
This sequence comes from Ondatra zibethicus, assembly GCA_004026605.1. NCBI lineage: Eukaryota > Metazoa > Chordata > Mammalia > Rodentia > Cricetidae > Ondatra > Ondatra zibethicus. The sequence continues at coordinate 36,589 of PVIU01000647.1, read as the reverse complement.
TCATTAGGAACAGCCACAAGCTTCAGACTCGGTTTGCACAGGAGCCTCATGGAGAGCCTGGAGAGATTGCTTTTTAAGGTGGTGCATAAATCCCAAGTCTCATTTCTTCAAAACAAGTAGCCCCACAGTATATTTCTTTTTATCTCAGCAGCTTCTTGTCAGCACCAGGTTCATCTCCTGGTCCGTTTCTTTTCCAGACTCACAATAAAACTGATTTAAAGTCAAAGTTTCTTTAAGAATTATGCTACAATATGCTGATCTGAAAATACATTTTCTAAAATTATTTTTTCTATCCATAAGGGGGCCATCAAAGAGTTCTTGGTGATATTATCTCCTAAGAACTCACGTGCAGGCTGTAAACTCCGTCTGTTAGAAGTCACCGCATGGGACCTTTGGTGATCCCTTCCATTTTGAATTTCTAGCTCAGAATTAAACACAGAAACAACTCAAATGAGTGCACAGAGGCCTTTTTTGTTTTTGTTTTTCGAGACAGTGTTTCTCTGTGGCTTTGGAGCCTGTCCTGGAACTAGCTCTTGTAGACCAGGCTGGTCTCAAACTCACAGAGATCCGCCTGCCTCTGCCTCCCGAGTGCTGGGATTAAAGGCGTGTGCCACCACCACACTGCTCAGAGGCTTTTTTAAACCATTATAATTAATAACATGTGAATAAGGGAAAGTGCCTCCCAGTATGTATTTAAGGTTTTATATTTGTTCAAACAAGCTCCTGAGATATTTTCCCTAAATTTTTGTCCTCTTCTGGTGTGTATGTGTGTGTGCATGCACACAGGGGCACATATGGCATGTGTCTCTGTAGGGTGTGTGTATATGATGTATGTGTGGTGTGTATTAGTAGTGTATGTATGTTTGTATGGTGTGTTATGTATGTGTAATATATATATGTAAAAAATTAATTGGGGGGTGTTGAGACAGAGTTTCTCTGTGTATCTCTGGCTGTCCTGGAACTCAATCTGTAGACCAGGCTGGCCTCAAACTCACAGAGATCCATCCGCCTGCCTCAGGGTTTGGAGGGAGGAAGGTGAGGAAGAAATATTGTAATTAAATTAAATCTCAAAAGAAAGAAAGGACATGTTTTCTGACAGTTTAAATCGAGGATGTGCAACCCCTAGACTTCTGAGCCAAGTCTTAGTTAACTGTTGGAAGGGAAGTGGAGAAAACTACTGATGAAAGAAAGAAGGCAGGGCGGGCAGCTGAAGCTTTAGACCCCAGCCCCAGGAGGCAAAGGCAGGCAGGTCCATGTGAGCTGGTGCCCAATCTGCTTTAAGGGTTGAGTTCTAGGCTACACAACGAGCCCTGCCCATGAATAAATAAATATACGTTTTCAAGAGGTGGGGCTTGGGATGGAGCCACCTACAGGTAGACAGCTCCTGGGATTGTGTGGCCTTCCTTTTTCTGTTCCCAATGACTTCAGACATACAGGTCTCTTCCTCTGTGATGAACTACCCCATGTGATTCATTTTGTCTCTCCTACACTGGGCCTTGAGATGCACGAGCACAAGGACACTGTGAGAACAAGGTTGGTGCCACAGGCCCTCTGAGCTGACTCACAGGAAGGCCTGAGTTAGAGAAATCTGTGAGTGACAGGATGAATGGAGAAAAATCAGTCTGCAGAGCGGGCTCACTGGGCTGCTGGCTTTGTAACTGGCCTTTCAGAGGGCCTAGAAACTGCATGCACGCTACCATCCTGTGGGTGCCATGAGGGCCAGCACAGCTCTGACTGTGTCCTGTAGACAAGGGTCCCTTCGTGGGTTTGGGGTCTCTGGGATTTAGTGATCACAAAAGGAAGAAGAGGGAAAAAAGGGAGAAGTGGAGAGATGTGCATCTCTGTGAAAATGAGGTGTCAGCTAATGGTTATGGGTATAAAGGCAAGAAAGATACAGCCATGCAGGGCCCTGGCCTGGTTTAGGGGTAACAGAGAATGGGACCCTGCTCTTGAGTTTGGGGCTAAGGATATTGTAATAGTGGTTTTCATTGGCATTCAATAGAATCTAGGGTCACCTGTTAATGAGGGATTGACTCGATCAGGTTGGCCTGTCAACTCAATGTCTCTATGTAGGCAGAATTTTTTGTCTGGACCACTGGTCAGCTCTGTCCTGACAGCAGCTCCCAAATAACCACACAGAGGCTTATTATTAATTATAAGTGCTCTGCCGATAGCCCAGGCTTGTCCTACTAGCTCTTACAACTTACATTAACCCGTATTTCTTATCTACCTCTGCCATGTGGCAGTGCCTTTTCTCTCCGGTTCCTTTCGACTTCACTCCCTTTCTTCCCAGTGCTCTCTTCTGTCTGCAAGTTCCAACCAACCTTCTCCTGCCTAGCTATTGACCAGGCAGATCTTTATTAAACCAATGAGAGTAACAAATATTCAGTGTACAAAGAGATTGTTCCGAGGCATACAGTGACTGAGGTGAGAAGACAGTCCTACTATGGGTGGTTCCATTCCCTAGGTTTGGATCCTGATCTGTATAAGAGTAGAGAGGTAAGCTAGGAAGAGGCATGCACACATTTGTTCTCGCTCTGCTCTTGATTGTGGACGTGATGTGCCTGGCTGCTTAGGGTTGCTGCCACTGTGATTTCCCCCACAATGATGTGTTATATCCTGGAATGCTGAGAGGAAATCAACCCTTTCTACCCTAAGTTACTTTTTGTTTGGGTGTTTTTATTACAGCAAACAACAAACTAAAACTGGCATCATCTGGTACCAGGGCTAAGAGCTGGGGGGGGGGGCACAGCAAGTGACATCAGGAGGACAGCAGGTGCTCAGCTGCCATGGGCCAACTTGGGCTGGGCACAAAGAGAAGACAGTTTTCAGTGGCATCTGATCCTGTTGAGTCTGCTGAGGACAGGGTTTCACTGCAGAGACTGTCAGTGTCTGTTGTCTTCCCTTTCCTCCCCAAATACCTGTGGTATTTAATGGCTTTCTCATTGAATGCGCACAGAACCTAACCAAGATCAATGTTGATGCTTCATGTGATACGCGTGGCTATAGAACTGACCACGAACCAAGGGCAGTTCTTGGTGCCTTACAAATATTAATGCATTTGATCTTCATAAAAGCTCTTTAAGCACTAGAGCTGTGGTTCAGTTGGTAGACTGCCTGCCCAGCATGTACAAAGCCCTAGGTTTGATCCTCAGCACCACATAAATGGGGTGTGGTAGCACAGGCCTATAATTACAGCACTTGGGTGTTAAGGGCAGGAAGATCAGAAGTTCAAGGTCATCCTTTGGGTATCTTCAGGGCCAGCCTGAGATACCCACCTCACTCTCTGTCTCTCTCTCAAAAAGTTTGTGTGTGTGTGTTTAGGTATACGTGTGTGTTGGTTTGTATGCACACATGCGCACATGTGTTGGTGGGTGTGGAGAACAGCAGTCTTCACAGGCACTGTTTTGTTTGTTTGTTTGTTTTGTGACAGGATCTTTCATTGGCCTGGAGTTTACCAATTAGACCAGGCTGGCTGGCTACAGGGCCACAGATATCTGCCACCCAGTGCTAGAATTACAAGGTGACCACCATACAGAGTCCTTTAAGGAAACTGAACTTATGACCCTGTGTTTGCGTGTACGCAAGACCTTCACTAATACATCTCTCCAGACCTGGTGGGTATTTCTCTCCTACAAACGGTGGAGAAGACAGACAAGAGGTACAGAGATGGAGATGTAAATGACTGCTTGTATTTTGTAGGGCATTGGTATTTATTTTGCTCAACAAGCAGTATATGGTTTGTTGGTTTGTTTTGTGTGTGGTGCTGGGAACTGGTGTGGAGCCTCTCACATGCTGGGTATGTACTCTATCACTAAGCTATTACTCCCACCTGCCCTTTCTTCTCCGGGAGCAGTGTCTCTCAAGTTACCCAGGTTAACCTTGAATTTGCCATCCTCCTGCTTCATCCTCTTAAGGAGCTGGGATTACAGGCCTGTGCAAAGACCATTGCTGGTGATTACTTAATTGTCTGGCACTAGAGTTTAATGTCAAATGTGACTAAGGAAGTCCTGGCTCTGTCTGGTTCTGAGTTCTGTCACTAAGGCTCGATGGTAGCAAGCGGGTTCTGTAGAATTTTCATGCTAAAATGTCCGGAAGATGCTAGGAGCCAACCACCCAGCTACACAGCCAGTCACGGAGTAAGAGTGAAAGTAAGATACACAGAAGTAAGAAAAGGAAAAGCGCAGAGGCAAAAGGTGGATGGGATAATTTAAGGAAAGTTGACTAGAAATAAGCCAAGGTAAGGCCAGGTATTTATAAGCCTTTTTGTGGATTTATTTGGGAGCTGGGTGGCAGCCCCCCAAAAAACAAAAGAGTTTTTTTTTTAAAAAAAAACTGAATAAAATGAAATTTGTTCAAGGTCAACCAGTAGTTTATAACAGAGCCAGGCTTTGAACCTGTGTCCACGGTAGTATGTGCTTTGCTTGCTTTATTTTATTGTATTGGAAATTTATTTCCTTCACATATACAGAATACAAGACCTATCTTCAACATGAATTATGCCTCCTCTATTCTGCTTTTTTTCCATGCATATATTAATGGCTAGTTCCTGGGGGAAGGAAAAAAATGGAAATAAATCCAGGATCCCACACCCTTAGCAATTGCAAGGCAGCTCTGCTCCAGGAGCTCTCGCAGGGAATCCTGGGACCACCAGTCTGGAGCCCACAGCTGCACAGGTGCTCAGGGCCCACGGTCATCTCCTGCGTGCGTTTCTTGTTGGCTCAGCTTGATTTTATCCCCGTGATGCACACAGTAAATGCATGATAAATGTCTGTTGAATGAATGGATTTTACATGTATCTTGCTGAAATATTCGCAGCCCCATTTGATTCACTGGAGTGGCATACCCGAACAAGAAATAATTTTTCTTAATGTGTCCCTTATAAATTGAACCCGACCATATTTGATTAATCTCACATCATGCATTTTTATTGCACCAATCACTCTGGTATCAGGTCAGATTTATTTTAAAAACAGATTCACAAAGGGTGCAGGGCCGGAGCGACAGTGTAAATATGTTAATAATAAAAATAATACAGAAGATATTTTACTGGAAACTCTCGCATGCTAATGATGAGTAAGTGCATTCTACAGAAATATGTTTGATTTACAAGGCAATTAATTTCAAAAAGATTCACACCCTGTCCCATGTTTTGTGTACTTACATAATGAAAACTAAAAAAAATTAAAAATGAATATTCGGATCATAAAAGCCAAGGGGGGAAAATCACCTAAAGGGCCCCAACATTTTAGTCAGAACAACAGTCCTATCACAGAAAGTGGTACTATTCTGCTATCCAAGGCAACTGGATCAGGAAGATCCCAGGCGGTTGTAGCTTTAACAGAGCATTTGCTTCCTACGTGTAGCCCTCAAGACTAGAAACACCACGTTATGCAGGGACCAAAGAGGCCCAGTGCCTCCCAGCGCACAAGAAGACGCTTTGGGGTTTCTTGTTCCAGAGAGAGCAAAGTCTCTCCTTGTGGGAATAGTGAGCCAAGCAGAGACATCCTCTTGGCCTATTCAAGCCCCAAGAGTTAACAAGTGTTTTATTTGTGATTTTATGGGTCAGCCCTGGTGGTCTAAAAAAGAAGGCTTTCTCATGCATACTCTGCGGGCAGATGTGCCTTTGGGCTTACTCAGCCTGCATGGTAACTGAGATGGACAGGCAGTGGACGGGGACCGGGCTGGGCTGCCGTGAGGCTATCCTAGCAAAGGGCTGTGATTGCTCCTTAGGTGGAGCCAGCACCAAACTTCAAGCTACAACTATTTGGCCTATTTTAAAAGCTTGTGTATAACTTTGATTTAAAATAATGCAATTAAATAAAAAACAAAAACAAAGCCTTTCATTTATTTTAAAAAAAGATATAGGAGGCTGGAGAGAGGGATCAGCAGTTAAGAGCACTGGCTGCTCTTGCAGAGGACTGGGTTCAGTTCCCAGAACCCACATGGCCGCTCACAACTTTCCAGTTCCAGGGGAGCTGACACCTTCACTCCAAAGCACATAAAATGAATTTAAATAAATTATTTTTAAAAAATTAAAAAAGAGATGGAGGCTTGAGTTTGATTATTACAAAGGAAATGAATTTTCATATCTCTCTGGAAATAATTGTTCATCTTAGTGGATGTAGGTAGAAAAAATTATCACAACTGTTTTTGTACAAATTTTCTAAAAAGTAGAAAAACACTGAATTGGACCTTAAACATCTACAACCCAGCTTAGTAGCCAAACGGGGCCTCCTAAGGAGCATATTTAGGGAGAGAGTAATAGTAAATAAAATCCAAGAGTGTCATGCTATACTAAGTCTGTTAAAATTATTTTACCCTTAATCTCTGTGGACAATTAACTATAAAAAAATAAATTTCCAATTTAGAAATCCAACAATAAAGCAATCTATACCCACTAAGAAGCCCCAAGTATGTAAACTCTAAGAGAGGGCTGCAGAAGTGGGCCTTTAGGAGCACAGGTGATCTTCCAGAAGATTTTCCTTTGGTTATCAGCACCCACAGCACAGCTCACAACCACCTGTAACCCCAGGGTCAGGGATTCATCACCCTCTTCTGGTCTCCTTGGGTTCCAGGAACACATGAGCACAGAGACACATTCAGGCAAAACACCAATATAATTAACATCAAAAAATTTTTTTAAGTGTTAGAACTTTAGACACTTAAAAGAACCCAAGTTTAAGTTTTCATGCTGTAGGTGACTTTGACTATGAACAATATTCCTAACTTCTACCTCTACTTTCTCATCTCTGAAATGGGTACAAATGCAGTAGCTATTTCTCAGTTAGTATTGGGTTCATGGTCCTTTAATAGGAAATGGTGGATGGGGTAGGAGGAAGGGATAGTGCATAGCAATAGGCTCTGGGTTCAGTTCTAAGAGTATAAGAGAGTGCAGAGGTGAGAGAGAGAAGAAAAGAGAGCTGAAGTTGGGCTTGCCCGTCCTGTTCTGTTTGCACGGCACCCTGGAGGCAACAGATTTGAGCCCAACTATTTCCTGCACAGGTGTGGGCTTCCGATTCTTCATCTCTCTTCTCCCTACTCAGAGTCCTCTGCTGACATTCCCTTTTGTTCTCCAAGCAGCATGCTCCTTCCAAGCCGCCTTCTGGCTCCTGAACAGTCATTTGGAATAGCCAGCATGACCATTGTTTTACCCAGAATTAATAATGTGGAAAAATGAACACCCAATGCGTTGGTGCTTTTTTTAGTCTGAAATGAACAACCATGCATGTTAAAGAGAAATCTTCTTGCTTTTTTCAATGTGGGTCATGACTGAATTTAATGGCCCTCAACTTATTGTTGTTGGGATGTATGATTCTCTAACAGACAGTCCCGGCATGGAAGGTAGCAGGGCCAAGTTGTTGTAAGTCCCATGGGCTGTGAGACTCTGGCCAGAGCTAGGGTTTTTATGTCTGATGTTGCAGTGCAAAGGAGTGCGCATGGGGGGGGGCTGTCACTAAAGCAGCTTGTCATTAGGTAGAAGGCAAAGGCAAACATGGAGCAGAGAGACCAGCAGGATATGACAGATCTTACCATTTACTGACACTCATCTTGCTTGGCCATCTTAAATTTTATAGGGTCTGATGGAAGGCAGGGAATGTCATTTAAAGGGATGGAGAATGGGGAAATAGAATCCAAACAAATGTAACATAGGTGCATGGAAACAAACCTATTAGAAAACAGAATGGTCAAGCCAGGCAGTGGTGGTGCATGCCTTTAATCCCAGCCTTCAGGAGGCAGAGGGGCAGATGGATTTCTGAGTTCAAAGCCAGTCTGGTCTACAGAGTGAGTTCCAGGAGAGCCAGGGATACACAGGGAAGCCCTGTCTTGAAAAGAAAGGAAGGAAGGAAGGAAGGAAGGAAGGAAGGAAGGAAGGAAGGAAGGAAGGAAAGAGAATGATAGAAATCTGGCAGATTCATGTTCTGCAGCAAATCTCAACATCTTTATCCTTGAAATGGGAATACTGTAAAATAAGAATTCTTACCTCAGGGACAATTATAAGGACTGGAAAATATCATGCTTAGGAAGTGCTGCACCCAGAGTTTCTGGCTACACTTCTGTTCTGTGTTGAAACAGTCTATGACCTCTCACTTACATGCAGGGCAAGTGCTATATTACTAAGTCACATTCCCAGAGCAAGAGACTAGGAAGAAAGGAGAAGATCAGCACTCAAAAATCGGGGTCACTGGGCGGTGGTGGCGCACGCCTTTAATCCCAGCATTCAGAAGGCAGAAGCGGATCTCTGTGAGTTCGAGACCAGCATGGTCTACAGAGCTAGTTCCAGGACAGGCTCCAAAGCCACCGAGAAACCCTATCTCGAAAAACCAAAAAAAAAAAAAAATCGGGGTGGCGAATCATTTGTAAACTTTTTATCATATCCTAATGATGCTTTCAAATCTTGTCTAGAAGCAGAGATTGCACTTTAGTTTCCCAGTTGCCCAGACCCAAATAATCACAGAAAAACTATGTAAATATTAATTACAACATTGTTTGGATGATGGTTCAGGAATATTTCTAGCTAGTTTTTATGTCTTAAATTAATCCATTTCTATTAATCTATGTATTGCTATGAGACTGTGGCCTACCAGTAAGGTTCTGGCGTCTTTCTCCTTCAGCAGCTACATGGCGTCTCCCTGACACCACCTTCTTTCTCTCTATTATCTCTATGTGGATTTCCCACCTGGCTTTATTCTTTGCTGCCATAGGACAAAGCAGCTTCTTTATTAACAAATGGTAATAAAACATATCCACAGGATACAGAGGGGAATCCCACATCATTTGTCCTTCATATCACCCTAGGATCTTTAGGGAGAAGGTTTAGACAGAACTTTGGACCATTTGATTCCCCTGCTAGGGAGGGACTGGCATACCGCTGGCAAGGAAGAGCCAGGTATAAGCCTGTCATCCACACTGTGGGAGGAACACTAATTAAGCTTGCAGCTTCTCCAGCTGGTGAGAATAGCATGTTTTCACATTGAAACTTTATTTTCTTATCTGTTTTGTCATAGTACAAACAACATTGCTCCCTCAAAACACCAAATACCCAAGTCCTCCTTGAGTATACCATAACACATCCAGTCTTTCCCTAGGGATAATCATTTTAGTGATTAGGGAATGTGTATGCACATGTATGTGTGTCTGTGTATGTGGTTTTTGTTCATGTATTTATTTTCCTGTGATACTGAGGGTGGATGGACCCCCAGGCTTTGGGTATGCTAAGGAGGTGCCCTACTCATGAGTTTTATCCCCAGACCAATATGAGAGAGAGATATTGATTTTGTAATTCACAACATGCTATGTCATGTCCCTGCTAGAAAGATGTGATTTATTTATACTCAACATGTAGGGAAACTTTGACCTAAAAAACTGTGACCTTACCTACCCATGTCACCACAGGTGAGCTGAAGCTTAAAGTAGTTTGTTCTGTTTAAAGCAATGCTTTCATTGAGATTTTGACAAAGACCTTGGAAATACAAAGAGGAGTGATGTACAGCCCACCACCTCTTTTCTAGAGACCTTCTATCTGGTACGGTAGTGCTGTGGAGACAGCGCTGGGCCAGATGAAGCAGCCTCTGAGCCTTACTCCACTTCGTCCCTACTAACACCTCTTTCATGTGAATGCAGCCCTCAGCCTCTGCCAGGGGCTCTGTTTTGAGACCTGTAGAGCCAGGCAGGGCATTCAAGGAAGAGAAAAGCCGCAGCACAAGGGTCCTGTAGAATGACGGCTGCCACCGTGTTTTCATAGCACTGCCACCAACAGGAGGCCAGCCTGCTACAGACCCAAACATTGCCTTAGCAGATTTTCTCAGGCCTCTGCAGTGTAGTTAACCGGCACGCTATTTTCTTACTTATTATCATACTAATTATTATTACATTTGTTTATTTGTAGGTACACAAATGAATGAGCAGACACCTTTCTGGAGACTGTTTTTCTCTTCCATGTGCATTCTGGGAATAGAACTCAAGTCATGAGTGTTGGCAGCAAGTACCTTTACCTGCTGAGCCATCTGTCTGGCTCCAGAGAACTTACTTTTTGCTGCTCTGTTTTGCTTCTGAGCTAGTGTCTCTATCATTGTTCTGGGAAGTGGTTTTTCACAAAATCACTTGGGGGATGCTATTCTCTTTCCCTTTCTCCCTCCTGTCCTCCCTCCCTCTCTCCTTTCTTCCGTTCTTCCCTTCTTTGATAGGGTCTCACATATCCTAGACTGGTTTGTACTCAATAAGTAGCCAAGGAAGACCTTGAACTTCTGATCCTCTTGCTTCCACCTTCTAAATGCTGGCAGGTGCCACTCTGCCTGCTACATACAGGGCTGGGGTTTGAACCTAAGGACTTCATATATGCTAGACAAGCATTCAACCAACTGAACTTTTCCCAGTCTCTCATCCTTCCTATTAATAGCCATTTACTGCATTTCATTTTCATCCAGGGAATAATTAATCTGCAGGAATTATCACTCTAGACCATCAATAAAGAGTTTAAATTATTCTAATGAGCAACAAGCATGTGGAGAAGTGTGTTCCCTTGGAACATTTTCAGCTGGTCGTTGTCATTCTTTGTTGAGCACTTGCTATGTGCTCCATCAGTGTCAGTTATGAGCTGCTCTGAGAACTGACATTTGGACCAGGAAAATCACCCAGGTAAGCTGGGCAGATGATGGAGTCACAGGGAAGAGTTGAAAGAACACGATTTGGAGGCTCGACCATGTCCTTGGTGTTGGGCCACAGCTGCTCTCCTGCATGTATAAATCTGAGCATGGTCCGCATGCATGCGCGGGTGCTCCTGGAGGGTGATGATAATGAATTGAGATAGGGAAAACCTGAAACTGATTTCAAGGCGTGTGGCTCAAGGGGGAACGCTTTAGAAAGAGTCCCTGGGAGAAAAGGCAAAAGGAATTGGGGTTACTAACAATGTATCCTGGAGAAGAGAAGGTTAAAGGGAATTTAATAGCCATCTTCAAATATCTAAAGGGATATTGCTCATGTGTTTTAAACAGCAGTTCTTGTCTACAAAGGACAGGGCATGAGGGAATTATCTTAAATGGGAGCAGGAGGGACTTAGATTAGATACCAATGAAGAAAAAAATAAAACCCAGCTGAAAGGACCCTAAGACGCTGGAAGGCAACTTGATTTCCAGAAGGGTGAATTATTTTAAGAACAGTGGCTGATAATTATTACTGGGGGGAGGGAGATGGGAGAGCTTGGGGCTTTCAAGTCAGCCGGTCACAAACAGTAGGATCTTCAGCAGATGACTTTACCTTTCTGTGATTCTGTTTCCTCATAGGTTAAATGGGGGATACTGGCAGGATCTGTATATTGGATTGGTTTCAAGATTGAATTAGACTGGGTACAGAAAGCCACCAGCCTGCAGTCTGGTCCAGAGGAAGCTCACCCGGCAATGCGTGCTGTTCGTTAATGTTAATCAACTGTGGTCTTAGAAGAAGAAAATGCTCTATGCATGAATACAAGCTCTCTTTCCAAGTGTAGTCAATAAACAAATACTGCTGTGTGCCATGAGGTTTCCAGTCTTTCTGAGATGATGTTTAGAAAGTAAAATATTTTTATTTGTTTGTTTGTTTGGGGTATTTTGGGGCAGGGTTTCTTTGTGTAGCCCTGGCTATCCTGGAACTTGTTCTGTAGACAAGGCTGGCCTAGAACTCAGAGATTCGCTTGTCTCTGCCTCCCGAGTGATGGAATTAAAGGCGTGCGCCACCACCACCTGGCTTTAGATATAACCTTAAAATAATGGACTCATGGGCTGGAGGATAGCTCCATCAGTCAAGTGTTTGTGTGCAGGCATGAGAACCTGTGTTGAACCAGCAGTACCTATGAAAAAGTCAGGTGTAGTGGCACATGTATTGCAACCCCAGCAATGAGCAGACAGAGACAGGAAAGCCCTGGGGTTTGTTGGCCAGCCAGTATAGTCGAATCAGTGACTTCCATGTTCAGAAAGAAACCCTGTGGACACTCAAAATACATAGTGGACACTAATGAACACCCAAGATTGGCCTCTTTGCACATATGCACACTTGCAACCTTGTGCAGACACACACATATACACACGGAGTGAAAGAGAAAGAGAGGAGAGAGAGAGAGAACAAAGTAAGGCATTTTTTTTCCTTCTGCCATGCCGGGGAATGGACTAAGGTGCTTGCAGGTGCTATGCAAGTATTCTACACACCAGGCTCAAGAAAGGTCAAGTTTTGAGGGGAAAGGTAGGTGAGGGAGAGACCTATAGAGGTCCTCAGATGGGAGAAACTGCTACAAGCTATGAGGATGAACCAGGCATGGTGGTGCACAGCACAATTTTGGCATTTGGGAAGCTGAGGCAGGAGGATTGCAAGTTGAAGTCAATCTAGGCTACATAGTGAGTTCTAGGTCATTCCAGGTTAAATAGTGAGACTGTCTAAAAAAAAAATAAATCAAACCCAATAAATCAGAAAAATGGGTGAGTAAAATTTGAATTCATGGTTTGACAAGATAGTTCAACAGGTAAGGCCTGTTGCCAAGCCTGAAGATATGAGTTCCATCCTTGGGATTCACTTGGTGGAAGAAAAGAACCAACTTTCACAAGTCCTCTGACATCATCATGGACACTGTGGCATATATGTGAGCACATACGAAATAGATGCAATGAAATAGTAGAAGAAAATATTTGAATTTGCTAATCTAAAGATGCACCAGCTGCTGGAGGCTCTTGGCCAACTCCAACAGTGACTAGTTATTCCTTGTCTAGGAACCTTGCAGTGTTCTTAAAAATCCTTGCAACTTCAAGAAATACGGCTGTTTGTTTCTGACCCTTTGGATATACACCTTTAAAAAAGCTATTAGCACTGGGTAGGAGGCATGCCATAACCCATGTGTGGAAGTCAGGGGCCAGCTCTGCGTGCTCTCAGCTCTCGCCCTCCCGCCATTATGTAGGTTTCAGGCATTGAAATCAGGTCTAAGGTGCGCTCTCATGGTACCTTTACCTTGGGGCCACCTCACTGGCTCATTTCAGTACTGTGAAGACATTCAAGAAGCTGTCCTCTGAAATTGAAATTGTATTCTAGAAACTTTACTTCGCAGCAATTATAACCCTGCAGCACATTTAACTTACTAATATTTATTGAAATATTTTTAGCTGCAAAAACATTTTATGTGCACTATTATTTATTAATGCCCTGTTTTAAAATATTACACATAAAATTTATTCCAGTGCACATTAGTAAATAAATTATGCTTGTAATTTCTAATGCATTTTTAATTATAAATTTATCCATGTCTACCTTTATTTATGGTATCGGTGTCTCACTGTTGAACATACTGTGTATTAATGGAGACACTGTTAATTATGCATTCTTGGAAGTTGCATTTGACAAAACATCCAAGTTGTTTTTTTTTTTAACATTCTAAGAACTGTTATCATCTGCTAATTTAGGAGTCAGCCCTCACATTCTTAGCTAACCTCTGAAATCAGAAAAGTGCTGTTGGGAGCTGGGTGTGAAACCAGATTTTTGGAAAAGGCTGCACTTATATGTAAATGTAGTTGACTGGCAAGGTATTGGAACACCAGGCTGATGTTCTATTTTCACCCCAAATACCCAAAAAATACTCAAGACAGATAACATGGAAGAGGAAAGTGCCACAGAGCAATGTCTGGAGAACAGCTGCCTAGCCTGTGCCATGCAGCGCCATTTTGGTGCTGTGGATGGAGCCCAGAGCCTCATACACCCTTGTCAGGGAACTTTACCACAGAGCTACTCTCCTGAGCCCACTGATGGGTATTGTTGATTACATTAGTGTGGTGTGGTATGTATGTGTGCCTGTGTTTGTCTGTGTGTGTGTCTATGTGAGTCTATATGTGTGTCTGTGTGTATATATGTGTGTGTGTCTGTGTGTGTGCCTGTGTGTGTATGTGTGTGTCTGTGTATGTCTGTGTGTGTCTCTGTGTGTCTGTGTGTATGTGTATCTGTGTCTGTGTGTATGTCTGTTTGTCTCTGTGTGTGTGTCTGTATGTGTCCACTGAACAATCTGTGTGGAGGTCACAGGGTCAAAGGACATCTCGTAGGAACTCGTTCTCTTTTTACCATCCAGGTTTCAGAAATTGAACTCAGGACATTATGCTTGGCAGCAGTGCCCATTACCCATTGTGCCATCTCTCCAGCTCCTGTGTATTTAAGCCCTAGCCCCAAAGTCCTCTGTTTAAGATGATTTTGGTTGGCAAGTTTTGCACTCTCCCCTTCCAATAACCAAACTGAACTCGGGAACAACATATTTGTCTTTTAAAAAATTCTTTACATTGAAGCATTATTTCTATTTGAGAAAAATATACTGTATTGTTCTGAATTTCTACACTTCTGGGGGTTCTTTAGAATAGTCTGAATGGACTTTTGACACCTAATTTACTTTTTCTGGAATATCTTTGTACCATAGCAGTATAAATAAATGCCTATGCTTCCCCTAAAGAAGGGGGGAAACACATTTCAAGAGCAGAAAGCAGCAAAATTGGAATGATAAGAAGGAAATGAATTAAATATAACACTAGTTAAAGTTTATAGAGCTCCAGGAAAGTGTACCTGCCTCCCAGCTCTGGCAGGGTCCCGGAAGTATGGCTTCCCCTGTGTTGGCTTGCAGCTTCCGTCCTGTTTGCCCAAGTGGCCTTCCCTATGCACTGCTGGTGCTTATGTAGACTGGGATTTACCAATATTTCATCTCAAGTGCACATTTGGGTGACTTTTCCTCAGCCAACATGCATATCACCAAGTGTTGATGGTGTTTCCATGCCAGGCCCAGAGCTACCCCTCCAGCAGAAGCTTTTAGTAAACAAAAAGAAACAAGGAACACTCTTCCTCATGGCCTGTCAGATGTCTATTAAAGGATAAGTGTTCTGGTTTAAATCTGAAAGGTTCCTCTCAGGCTCACACTTTGAATGCTTGCTCCATGTTTCTCACTAGTCCCTTTATGGCTCCCTCTATCAAGATATCTCTTTCCTTTCTCTCCCTCTCTGTCCTTCCCCCTTCTTGAGCACTCTGTTCCTTCATGTTCTCCTCCTCCCTCCCCTTCTCCCCTTCTCTCCCACCTTCCTTTCTCCCCCACCCACCACCCTCCCCTCCCCACCCACTCCCAATTTTCTCAGGAGATCTTGTCTGTTTCCCCTTCCCAGGAGGATCCATGTGTATCTCTCTTAGGTTTCTCCTTGCTACCCAGCTTCTCTCGGGACATAGATACAGGCTGCTTATCCTTTGCTTTACATCTAGTATCCACCTATGAGTGAGTGCATATGATGTTTGTCTTTCTGGGTCTGGGTTACCTCACTCAGGATGGTTTTTTCCAGTTCCATTCATTTGCATGCAAATTTCAAGATATAATTGTTACTGCCGAGTAGTACTCCATTGTGTAAATGTACCACATTTTCTTTATCTATTTTTCAGTTGAGGGATACCTAGGTTGTTTCCAGGTTCTGGCTATTATGAATAATGCTGCTATGAACACAGTTGAGCAAATGTCCTTGTGGTATGAGTGTGCATCCTTCGGGTATATGCCCAAGAGGGGTATTGCTGGGTCTTGAGGTAGATTGATTCTCAATTTTCTGAGAAACTGCCACACTGATTTCCAAAGTGGCTGTGCAAGTTTACACTCCCACCAGCAATGGATGAATGTTCCCTTTACTTTACATCCTCTCCAACATAAACTATCATTGGTGTTTTTGATTAAAGCCATTCTAATTAGTGTAAGATGGTATCTCAGAGTCATTTTGATTTGCTTTTCCCTGATGGCTAAGGATGTTGAGTAATTCCTTAAGTGCCTTTTGGCCATTTATAATTCTTCTATTGAGAATTCTCTGTTTAGATCTTTACCCCATTTTTTATTGGATTATTTGGTAATTCTATGTCTAGTTTTTTTAATTCTATATATATTTTGGAGATCAGTCCTCTGTCTGATGTGGGGTTAGTGAAGATCTTTTCCCATTCTGTAGGCTACTGTTTTGTCTTAGTGACTTTGTTCTTTGCTTTACAGAAGCTTCTCAGTTTCAGGAGGTTCCATTTATTAATTGTTGCTCTCAGCATCTGTGCTACTGGGGTTATATTTAGGAAGTGGTCTCCTGTGCCCATGTGTTCAAGGTTACTTCCCATTTTCTCTTTAATGAGGTTTAGTGTGACTGGATTTATGTTGAGGTCTTTGATCCATTTGGACTTGAGTTCTGTGTATGGGGACAGATATAGATCTATCTGCATTCTTCTACATGTCAACATCCAGTTATACCAGCACCATTTGTTGAAGATGCTTTCTTTTTTCCATTGTATAGCTTTAGCTTCTTTGTTAAAAACCAGGTGTTCATAGGTGTGTAGATTGATATCTGGGTCTTCAATTCAATTCCATTGGTCCACCTGTCTGTTTTTATGCCAATACCAAGCTGTTTACATTACTGTAGCTCTATGGTAGAGTTTTGTCAAGGACCAGCCTCGACAAAAATACTTTTTGCTGGGGTGGAGGCATGAGGTTTTTGAGATATAAGTAAAGAATATGAAGACGCATAAAAAATAATAAGAACAGAAACCATAAACATTCCAATGAATACTGAAATAGCCCACATTTATTTTTCCATAGCTTTTATACCTAATGTAAATGGGGGTGGGGAGTAACAAAAGACTTTATTAACATGATATGATACAAAAGACAACTCAAACAGTCAACTGCTTTAACACTCTAAGACATCAAGCCATTAGCATTCTGTTGTTTAGGCAGTGAAGCTGCCCTAGACCACATATCCTGAAGGCAGCCACTCTTTAGGTAACCTCATAGTTACAAAAGAAGGAGCAGAAGTACATTTGTGTATCCTGACCACCTGTCAGGATGGCATGGATCTACTTAAATGAGCTTTTTTAATGTTAAAAGCATCAAGTAATTACATCCTGAGTTGGGACTTGCAACTATGCTTGTCAGTCACATAGAGCAACCTCCAACTCTCTGACCATCAGACAAGGTGGAAATAGGCTCACATTTTTGGGTTTGAAGTCAGGGATGGTGATGCTTTTGGAAGTTTCTTTATTGTGTAGGATTATTTCTCTCTAACTCTTTACTTTGTAGTTTGCTGTGATGTGAAAGCCTCTGCCACACATTCCTGCTGCCACAAACGGTGCTACCATGCTGTGGCTTCCCCACCACAGACAGAAATCCCCTGCCATTGTGAGCCCGAAGACATCTTTTCCCCTCTAAGTTGTTTCTGCCAGCTGTGATGTCCTAGCAGCTCAGAAGTAATTCATGGAGGCATTAAAGCCTGACAGGTGGTGGCATGGGGAATAAGGCTCACTGGAGGAAAGCGGTAAAAAGATACAGTCCTTGCTATCTTGGTATCTTAGGCCATAAAAGTATGGAACATTTCCATATACCAGCCGCTGTTCCAAGGAAACCCTCCCAACAGCCTAGATGAGGAAACGGGCACTAGAAAGTCAGTAGCTTGTTAGCGGGAAACAGGCACTAGAAAGTCAGTAGCTTGTTAGCGGCCTCAGGGGTTTCTTTGAGCTTTTGTCCATGATCCTCCAGCCTGAGGCCCAGAAACAAAGCAACATCCACTAGCTAACTGCTTCTTTTCAAACCTCAGCTGAAGGCTGTGCTGTCTTATGGTCATGGCCATGAGGAAGTATGGACCTCCTCTGTGTTCTTGTCCTCTCCAGTCCCGAGCTCAGCACCATCAGTATGATTTCTATGTGTTTGCTCTTGAGGTCTGACCACTGCGCCCACGGATCAGGAGGTGGGTCAATGGATGCTTTGCCTTTCAATACTCCCTTTGTCTTATGATACAGCTCCTGCTTCTTGGGGGCTCAAGTCATCCAGTTGCTTTGTCTTTCTGTTTCCTTGTCTACCTTTGAAATGCTGATCCTCGGGTTGAGAAAAGCATGCAAAAGCCTCCTTCTCCTTCTCCTTGTCTTCTCTTTCTCCTAATCTTCCTCTCCCTCCTGTTTCTCCTTGTTTCCTCTCTGTATGTTGATTTTTTGGTACAAGAATTCACTCTCTAATGCCTAAGACAGACTTAATTCCTAACAGCATATGCTTGCTGACTGACTAAGAGTGTCATAATAGTGGTGACTGTTCTTTGTTAGTAATCAACAGGTCAGTTCTGTCCATGTGAGTGACAGGTATTAGATTATTTAATTCTCACTGTTCCAAAAGCTTAGTAGCCTTTTGTCATTCCCTTAAAAAGATTTCTTTTTTAAATGTGTATATGTGAGTGCTTGAATGTATATATGTTCTCTATGTATATGCTTGGTGCCCAGAGGCCTGAGTAGACATTGGATCCTTTGGACCTAGACCTCCAGGTAGGTATAAGCTGCCTGACATGGATGGTGGAAACCAACTTCATGTCCTCTGTGAGTGCTCTTAACCATGGAGCATCATCTCCAGCTCCTAGCATTCCCTTTTTATATTTAAGGAGCTGTGGAAAAGGGAGGGAGGTAGCTCAGAGTGGTGACTCACAGTGCTACTGAGTAGCAGAGTGGGGATTTGATCTTTAGAACCTATACATGCTTGGTAGTCTAGTTGATTTCCGTTTTAGCTGGGTTTTATGCCTCTGAGAGCCAATTAGACAATTGGGCTTCAGAGTAGGCTCAAGAAGGGTAAAAAGAGAGAATAAGATCTAAAGGCCCTAGCCTTGGTTTAACAGATTCTAGGTTCCATCCCAGACTGAGAGATCAGAAATCCCTAAACCTTAAAGAATAGCCTGGGAAAATTGAACATCTGCTCTATTCACAACAGATCCCTGAGGGAACCATGGTGGTATGCGTGTAAGAGTCCAGCTGGTGATTGTGTGCCTCTCTCCTTCTACCCCCATTTGAAGCAAGAGACCAATCATGTACTGTAGCAAGGAGGTCGCTTGTTTGTTCCTGGCCGCTTAGCCCCGAAATAATCACACAGAAACTGTGTTAATTAAATCACTGCTTGGCCCATTAGCTCTAGCTTCTTATTGGCTAACTCTTACATATTAATTTAACCCATTTTATTAATATGTGTATTGCCATATGGCTGTGGCTTACCAGTTAAAGTTCCAGCATCTGTCTCTAGCAGGGCTACATGGCTTCTCTTTGATTTCGCCTCCTTTCTCCAAGAATTCAGTTTAGTTTTCCCTGCCTAGCTCTGTTCCCCTATAGCTCTGCTATAGACCCAAAGCAGTTCCTTTATAAACAATGATATTTATAGCATACAGAGGGGAATCCCACATCACCTCCCCTTCTGTTTAAATAAAAAGGAAGGTTTTAACTTTAACATCGTAAAATTACATACAAAACAGGTATCAAGCAAGAATTATAGTTACAATATTATATCTATTTTATCTTTTATCATAACTAAGGAAAACTATACTTATAACTACATATTCTTCAACTCCATCAAAGACTCCAGAAGGATATAATATTACATAAGTAAACAGGAAGTGCATTGTAAGTAACTTTCAAAACTCTAGAATTGACAGAGACATCTTGCTGCCTGAACAGCCACCCAAACTTCTTTTGTACTGTTGGGGCATCCATTTTCAGTCTACAGACCCATAGTATCTAGCAGACTTTTCCATGAAGCAGGAAATTTCAAAGACAGTTCCACCTATATTGGCAGTTTGTCAGTCACTTTTTTCTGTGTCCTGTAGAATGTCTAGCATACTCTTTCATGAAGCAGGAACCCCAAAGGAGCGTCTCACCTTTAGGCAAGTTTAACAGTCATTTCTTTGTGGGTCCTGCATGTCCAGTTCATCAAGCAGTCCAGGCAAGAGCAGTTTCTTGCCCAAATGGTTAACCAACTCCATAAGGAGTCTCTTTGATGCCCATTATCCTCTTGAAGTAGATTGGTGCTGCCAGGAGCAGATGTGTCTCATTGTCATGAAAAGCCCTAAGTTCTTAAAACATTTTAAATGCCATATTTTGTAGTCTTTGAAAGGTTTGAAGAATACCTATCTATCTGAAATATATCTCTGTACATCTAGAAAATTCAACTAACATGACTACAAGCTTGACTATTATAAATGATTATCTATTAACTGTATTTCTAATTACACATTACATTTTTAAATGAGCTGCACAAACACAATAACTTAATCAAGAGCAGAAATATACATATATACAGTATAACAAAATTGACCTTAAATTTGTAAACCAAGATCCATACCAATGCAAATCTCTATAGCATATCCCCTTTAAATGTAAACAAACATTTATAAACAATTATTTAGGGAATTTGAACATAGTTCTCTAGACTACTTTCTGCTGATTGGGGGTGATGTTAATCAGGTCTTTTATGGTATATCCTGTGTGGTAGGTTCATCTCAGTCAGCAGTTGGGTGAAGCAACTTTTTTGGGGGTGTTTATGGTGACCTTTCAGGGGCTCTTGGTCCATCAAACCATATTCGTCTGGAAGCAATCTCATCCTCTGTGGAAGCAAAAGAAGAACCTCTTTTTCAAAGCAACATATCCTTAGGCCCAAATTCTGAAGTCAAGTTATCTTTGTTATATATATTCTGGTTTAGCTTAGCAGCTAATAAATATAATAAATATGTATATATTTAATATATATTTAATAATATATAATAATATATATAATAAAATGTCTCTCTGTACTTACCTCCTTCACAGTACAAAACTCCAAAGAAAACACAGTAATATTCATAATCCAGACTCTCTGTGAATTTTTACCTTTATGTGGTTTATTCTTTGTTTGCTCCTTTTAAGCTATGGCTGTCTGTACTCTGTCTCTTTAAAGACTTTACCTTTTTTTTTTAAAAAAAAAAAAACATTTACTTTTTTTTTTATAACTTTCTATACTCATTTTCTTCTCTCTCCCAAGTCTACATACAGTTATCCAACACTGTGACTCATTTAGAGGTCTTTTATATCTAAATCTGTCCTATTTTGTATCTGTAATTCTTTACTGTCTTGAAGAGCTTTTAAAATGGTAAGCAGCTTGGATTGCAGCTGCCCTGGATGCTGGCTCTGCCTCTCTCCACTTTCAAAATGGTGGAGGTACCATCACTGCCAGCTCTGGGACTGCCAGGTAGGAGCCGTGCTCAGCACTTTAACTCTGAGAATGAGCAGGCAGCATATAAACCCTTTTTATCTGAGTAACAGCTAAACATGCTAAGCAGAGCATTGCACGGCTTGGAAATACCTCTGTGTATGGCAGCAGGAATCGGCCATGCTCTCCCAGCAGTCCTGATCCCACTGTCTGCCCAGGTGGCGGGTGCTGAGCTGCAGGCATGGGCTCAGCTACTTTCCCAAGCGGGTATACAAGCTCCCGGGCCCACAAACCCCATTCAAGTGCTCCATAGTCAGACCTCCAGAAAGAGTCAATCTTGGGCTGTCACCACGCAACTTTTATTTATTATTTTTTTAAGACAGGATCTCACTATGTAATCCTGACTGGCCTAGGACTTGATATATAAACCAGACTGGCCTCAGGCACACAAAGATTTGTCTGTCTCTGTCAGCTTAAATTTTTGAGACTGTGCCTCTCCAGTCTTGGTAGTCAACCAATTAGGTAAGACTGACCAGCCAGCCTGCCCCTGAGATCTGCCCACCTGTGTCTCTCTCGAGTTATATATGTGCAACACCAACATACAGATTTGTACTTGAGTTGTGCAGATCAAACTCAGGTCTTCCTGTCTGTATGCCCGGTGACTTACTAGCCATCTCCCAGCCCTCTGCCACTGTTTCTACTGCAGAAAGTTAACCATCTTACATTTCACCCAGACCACCTGCCATTACTGAAATGGTTGTTATCCTCACTATTCTGTGTGTGATAAGAGTATTAACATTTGTTATGATGTGTTGGGAACTTTGCTGGTTTTTATTATACATCAACCTATTTTATTCTCATAGCAATACTCAGAAGTTGGAGCCATTGTTTTTGGTAGAAAAAAAAATCAAGAGGTGTAGTGTCCAAAGACTCACAAAAATATAGACTTGGTATTTGACTCTGTAAAAAAAAAAAAAAAGAGTTTTAAAGCTAAGTTTGTTTAAAATTTCATACATGCATACAATACATCTTTTTATTTTGTGGCTTTTTGAGGCAACCTTTCTCTGTATCTTTGGAGCCTGTGATGGAACTCACTCTGTAGATTAGGCTGGCCTCGAACTCACAGAGATCCACCTGTCTCTGCCTCCTGAGTGCTTGGATTACAGGCGTGCACCACCACCACGGCTTGGCTCAATGTATCTTGATCATATTCATGCCCTCCCCGAACTCATCCCAGATTCACCCCTAGTCTCTTCCAAATTCCTAACTTCCTCCCCTCTTAAATTTTTTTTTTATTAAATTCCAATTTGTGTTGCCCATGTACTTCTGACTTTGAGGCTATCCATTGGAGATGGCTGACCTACCAGGGGCACATTTATGGTAAGCAGCCCCCTCCCCCATAGCCACCAACTGTCAATAGCTCCTCATCTAGGAGTTGGGGCTTGGGAGCTCCCCATTTCCATTCTAGAACATTGACTGGTTTGGTCTTATGTGGGTCTCGTAACCTGAGCTGCTGTGAATTCATGAGTGCAGAGAGCCTGTCATGTCCATAAGATATTGATTGCTCCGGACCTCCGGCTCTCGCGATCTTTCTGTTCTCCCTTCCGTGATGGTCTCTGAGCCTTCCAGAGTGGAGGTGTGATGTATCCCAGTTTGGTTGAGCACTCCATAGACGTTCCATCTTCGCACTTTGGCCAGTTGTGAATTTGTTAACCAGTGTCCACTTCTCTGATGAGGTCTGAGAGCAGCGCTAATTTGGGTGTTGAGATAGGAATTTAAAAAAGTTTGATACCATGTCCATTTACAAATAATAATTGCAGTGAACTCTTCTTTGTGATATAGAGGTTAAGCTGATGACTGTTCCCTGTAAAAGTGAGACTAGCTTACAGAGGGCTGACAGTTTAGGGCAGACAGAAGACAGCTAACTTGCTCCAGACAGGCCTGGACGCAGCGCGCGTGCGCAAACTGTCCGTCAGGCTCCGCCCCCGCCCCGCCCCCCGGGAGGCTCTCGCTCCTGGCTCTGGGGCTTGCGCACTGCGTCCCCAGCCAGAGGCGCCTTCCCGACCGGGGACTTCCGGTACGCCGGGTGCGGTTCCGGGTCGCGTCGCGGCTCGGGGTAACAGGGTTGCTGTTGCCGGCCGGCGGCGGCGGGGCGCGGCGGGGTCATGAGGGCGAGTCTGGGGCGCGGCAGCCGAGCCGGCCGGTAGAAGCGCGGGTCCTCGAGGTGCAGGGGCCGAGAGGCGTGGGGAAGCCGGGGCCTCCCTCAGGGACGTGTCCTGGGCGAGGCGGCCCGTAGTGTGGAAGCAGCTTCAGGTAAAGGTTGCCTCAGCCGCCGCCCCCTGGCCCGCGACACCCTGTGGCCCTCAGCACCCTGCTGCCCGCGCTGCCCAGCGGCCGCCCGTCGGGGCCGTGCTCGGTGGCCTGGGAGCATCCGTTTCCTGGCCCTTCCCGAGCCTGACAGCTGGGTGTGTGACTTAGGTGAGGAGAGGCTGTGGACCTGGTGGTGTGGGGGCGGGAGCGGGGGGCCCTAGGCACCGGCGGCTTCAGGCCTAGAACTCGGCAAGGTCCGGTGCCCCAGCTCCATATGTGAAATCAGGTCTTCAAAGCATTGCCTGGGCAGTCCTGACACAGTCCTGCAGATTGTTTTCCCATCTGGAGTGCTGCTGGGAACTTGGATTCCGGTTTTTCTGTTTATGGGAGTGGCAGGAGTTGTATAGCTGGGGAGTGGGTGGGAAGAAGAAAAGACCATAGTTTAAAGAAGTGTATAACTCAAACTGCAAGATGAACCAGGAACCTAGAAATTTGTTACACTTTCTTTGAATGGTTGCAAATATTTGAAACTGTCGTGGGCCCCAACTCCGTGCAAAGCACCATGCTTGTTGTAAACCTCCAAACAGCCAAGTCCAAAACCTTCTCCGGTGTGAATAGTGATGTGGACAAACACATCAGTTAAAAGGTCGGCATTCACTTGACGAACAGAAGGGATGGGTTCCTCCTGTGAACACGTATCAGAGCAGAAATAAAGTGTGTTATTCCTGTGTTTTGGGGCCCCACTAGCTGCAATGAAAGTACTTGCTCAGTGATAATTGGCCCCATCTTTTTCAGCTTCCACGTCTGCAAACTTACTGGAGTCTGAGGTTGGCGGGGCACACCAGGTGCCTCTTTCCTATTCAGCTGGGTGCTCATGTCTGCCTTCAGCTACTAAATGTGCAGAGTGCCTGCGCAGCATCTGTGCGCCTGTGGCTCCTGGCTAGTTTTTACAGTTAAGCTTATTAAAGTCCCCATTATAGGCCTTCCCTCTGGATAAGTAAGATCTCAAATCACTTTTGTTCCCAAGTACTGAAAAAAGAAAGTTTACCCTGCCACATCTAGAAGCTTCCTGGGTTTTGGTTTCTAACACATTATTTATGCTTCCCACGGTCCAACTGTAGTTGGTCTCACTTAACCAATTAGGGACAATCCAGCGTCTAATGATTTCTTTCTTTACTTTTTTTCTTAAGAATTATCTTTTAAATATGTGTGTCCATGTGGGGTTTGTGTGAGGGCAGTTGCCAGCAGCAGTCAGAAAAGCAGAAGAGGGGGTCAGATGCTTAGAGCTGGAGGCGCTGGTGCTTGTGAGCTGTGCATGTGGGTGCTGGGAGCTGAACTTGGGTCCTCCACAAGAGCAGTCCTGGCTCTTAACTACTGAACCTGGGATGATTTCTTACTTAGAACCCTATAAACACTTGTTATTTATAGTCATTTGATCTAGCAAGCATTTATTGTGTGTAGATATAGGTCAGGCACTGTAGTACAGTTTAAGAAGACTCAGTCGCCGGGCGGCGGTGGCGCGCGCCTTTAAACCAGCACTCGGGAGGCAGAGGCAGGCGGATCTCTGTGAGTTCGAGGCCAGTCTGGTCTATAAGAGCTAGTTCCAGGACAGGCTTCAACCAACAAAACAAAACCCAAAACCAAAGACTGTCATTTGTGCTGTGAGAGGGAAGCTGTCACTTCAGTGCAGTGACAGGCACCGGCATGAGGAGTTTCTCTGTAGTGGAAGCAGTGCAGTGTTAGCCTTTGAGGAATGACTTCTGGTTAAGGGAATGAGCATAATGCAAGGTAAATTGAACTTTAGTTTTTCTCTAAAACTTATAGATAGGAAGGCACAGGATAATTACACAGCTGGTATGAGACAGAGCCAGGTCTTGCCTTCTTTCTTTCCATAGCACTCTATGCAGGTACATATTGAAACAGCAGAGTAAGAGCAAAAAGAAGAATGTTGAAATGGACAGCAAGAAAGTCCTCTAAAGGCAGACAAGGCAAAGTTCTGTGGTGCAGGCCTGCTGCTTGACAGGCTGAGGCAACAGAGTACTTGCACAGATTGCTTGAGGCTAGCCTAGGCATTAGTGAACCCCCCCTTTATTAATTAATTAATTAATTATGTATACAGTATTCTGTCTGCTTGTATGCCTGCAGGCCAGAAGAGGGCACCAGACCTCATTACAGATGGTTGTGAGCCACCATGTGGTTGCTGGGAATTGAATTCAGGACCTTTGGAAGAGCAGGTGATGCCCTTAACCACTGAGCCATCTCTCCAGCCCCCCCCCTTTTTTTTTTTTTTAAAAAAAGACATGTTGGGCTGGAGAGATATTCCAGCAGTTAAGAGCTCAGGAGGCTCTTATGGAGGACCTGGGTTCAGTTCCCAGTACCTGCATGGTAGCTCACAACCATCTATAATGGGATCTGATACCCTCTTCTGGCATGCAGGTATATGTTCAGACAACATGCATACACATAAATAAAAAAATTTGTTAGCAGGCAGTGGTGGCTCATGCCTTTAATTTTGCACTTGGGAGACAGAGGCAGGTGGATCTTTGTGAGTTTGAAGTCAGCCTGGTCTACAGCCTGAGTTCCAGGATGGCCAAATCTACCAGGGAAACCCTGTCTCAACCCCCTTCTCCCATAAAAAAGGAAAAAAAGAAGAAGAAAAGAAACCGAACACCCTAACCTGAGCTTTTCAAGCAACACTTCAGATTTGGGATGTTCAAGTTAGTAATGCTCATCTAGTAAAGTCTGTGAACCGGCTCCAGAACTCAGAAAAATCTGAAACCCGAAACTACTTTTGGCTCCAAGCATTTTGAATAAGGAATTCTCAACCTACCAGTTGTCAGGTTCACCTAATGACAGCCACAAGATCTCGGATGTGGTCCCAGAGGGTGAGTGGTTTCTAGTGCGAGTAAAACCAAGTCATTGCACATGTTTCTCAGCTGTTAGATAATTTATTGGAAGTCAGTGTCCATCCCATGAAGTCTGACTCAAATCAAATTACAAAAAGTTCCAGGCATATCACCAGGATATTGCTATTGCTGCTTTTAGCGGCCATTTGAGAGGTCAAGTGGAAGGGCTAGATTCTGAGAGCAGGAATGCCAGGCAGTCAAGATCAGTTTCTACCCTGACTTGCCAGTTGATAAAGACTTGGAGGGTCTGTGATTCATTCAGCAATTCCAGGCAAAATGTTAGGTTGGACCTTGAGATGCCACTGGGAGTAAAGCCAGGTCCCCACTTTGTGGTCATTGACATTCCAGTGGGGGAAAAATGTGAGTAGATGAAGTAGTCACCTTTTGTATATGCTGCCCCAGGTTGCCATGGAGCCCACAGAGCTGTTTCACATCTGACCCTGTGAGGGAAGGTGTGAGCATCACCCTGGTTTTATAGATGAGGGAACTAGGGCATGGAAAAGATAAATAACTTCTTGGGGTGGGTGCAGCTCAGTGGTAGAGTTAGTACTTAGCATGAGTGAGGGCTCATGCTCCACTGTCAGGAACCAAAAAGTAAACAAAAGAAAAAGAAGTTTCCTGAGTTTTATACAATTGATATTTTGAGCTAAAAGATTTCTGTCAGCCTCTTCAGTCCTGTGCCAGGTTGCTTGTTCTTGCTGTCTGAATGTGGACCTGATTGAAATGCTACAAAGAGGAGCTAGCTGTGTGCCGAGCTCCAGTGTGTTATCACTGGCTAGGTACAATGAGGAGTGGAGGTGGTCTCTGCACTCAGGGCCCATCAGCTAATCTACTGTTTCAGGAGTGTTTGTTTTGTTTTCTTTAGGGTGGATCTATTTTGCTTGTTGACTCAACTGAAGACTTTGAAAACTGTTTCAGTTCAGTGGGTTTACAAGATCTTAGAGATAGGTTGTTCTGGCCTTACTATTAAGGATGCAGCCGGATATCAGATTGCCACATGACAGAGAAGTCTGTTACATTTCCCATTGAAGGTGCCCTGACCTTGTGTTTACAGAAAGAAACCTTGTCTTAGAAGCACAGAAGTCTGGGAAATTGCCAGAGAGAGGAGTATTTTAATTCCTGCCAGTCTAGTTCTCAAAGTGGCCAGTGTATGATTTTCTCATGTCATCAGGCGAAATTTTGAAGGGATGAGGAGACCGTGTGATACTTGGATTTGGTGCTTGTCTCACTGTAAACACCATCAGATTTGTCTTCCCTGGCCTTCATAATACCACAAAGTGATGTTCCTTCAATATGTTCTGTGTACCATGCTCCCATTGCCGTTACAGCCCTTTATAGTAGGTGGAGTTACACAGGGGAGCAATTAGAACTTATTGAGATGAAAAAATTGGCAGCCAGAAAAGCACAGATTTGTAGAAAGCGTCTTCTCAGAGAGGGACTCACCTTCAGGATAAGCTTTGCTGGGCAACACCTTTGAAGTTTGGACAAATCATTTCCGGATCCTTGGATCTTTATCTCTTGAGTGAAACTCAAGTCTTGCTGAAGTCTTTTCAGGAGCTGCTATGCTTAGAGTTACACAGCAGTGTACTGGCAGACCCCAGGAGAGACTCTCTTGCTGTTCCTTCTCTCTGCACGCCAGGCCATGCCCTGCCTGTATCCTCTGTTCTTGCCTCAAGATTGAAAGGGGACAGAGAGTCACCCAGCAGAGTAAGAGAAATATGGTCAGGGAGTTCCCAGCCTAAGAGTTCAATTTATTTCTATTTAAATTCCCCTCTTTCACTAGGTGAAAATTGAAGAAATATTGGTTTGTTAGGTACTTGTTTTTATTCATACTGTATTGTATAAAGAAATAATATGAAATATAAAAATGAAGAGAATAAATCCTAAGCAGTCATTCAGAATTTATTAACTCTTCTTGGCAGCAATCTGGGTGTATCAGGGAAATGGATGTAAGATAGGAAGCATAAAATTTGAACTGAAAGTAGAAGATAGTTTTAAAAAAATTAAAAATGAGAAATGGAGAGAAACCACTTAAAAAACAAACTTGAAATTTTGCAGAAAGGTGCGAGAGTCTCTTCTGGGGTTATTGTGATTGATTGCTTGTGAAATAAATTGTTATGTCAGATCCCCCTAAATGTGTGTGTACCCCACACTCCATGTTTTCATGACTGTGCTTCTGTTATTGGTAGATAAGTTGACTGAAGGCCCATAGCTTCAAAGAGACAACAGTATTCAGCAATCTCCCCCACTGCCCTGTTTTAAGGTACTGTGCTGTAAGTAAGTACTGCTTCAGCAGGGAATTAGTAGAAAATCATTTGACAGAATGTGTTTCTTTTGTAGCTCTTCTTAAAGATGAACTTTTTGTCTTATGCACATACTTTACCTGCATGGTATATATGTGCATTACATGGGT
This sequence comes from Ondatra zibethicus, assembly GCA_004026605.1. NCBI lineage: Eukaryota > Metazoa > Chordata > Mammalia > Rodentia > Cricetidae > Ondatra > Ondatra zibethicus. Next base: position 7,986 of record PVIU01000647.1, on the reverse strand, counting down.
TTAGTTCCCATGGGGGCTGGAAGAGGGCGTTGTATCCCCTGGAACTGGAGTTAAACACAGTTGTGAACTGCCATGTGGGTGCCAAGAACTGCACCCAGTCCTCTGAACTGCGGAGCCATCTTCCCAGCCCTTGAAAACAGCAGCTCTTTGATAGGAGCTTCAGTTGCTGACATCCAGGATGCTTAGTGGTGCAGCCTGAGTACTGAAACAGTGTGGAGCAGACGCTTGAAACCACACCCCCCTGGGTTTTATACGGGTTGTCCACCACTGACCATGTGACCTAAACAGTCTGCAGAGTGGGGTTAGGGATGCTAGCCTACAGTCCTTATGAGAACTAAGAGACCATGTAAATACCTTACATGAACTGCAGTGCTTCTGGAGAGATGCAGGGTCTGCTACAGGGACACAGGACATTCAGGACTGACTAGGTAGTTATGAGTGAATAAGATTTTTTTACATCTGGATCCTGAGATTAGTCATTGTAATTTTGATTTGTCCTTTGTGAATTACTTAGCATAAATGACTGCTATGTTCTATTGAGACAAGTTTCAATTTTTGGGTGGTTAAATAAATTGATCTGCTGAGTAACATTAGAAACTTAGACTAAAGTTGGGCATGGTGGCAAATGCCTTTAATCCCAGCACTTAGGAGGCAGAGGCAGGCGAATCTCTGAGTTCAAGGCCAGCCTGGTCTATAGAGTGAGTTCCAGGACAGCCAAAGCTACACAGAGAAATCTTGTCTTGAAAAGCCAAAAAGAAAAACAATACTAAAAAGAAAAGAAAAAAAATAAAGAAATGTGCTTCTGTGGTCTTGTTTTGTTTAGTGACTATCCTTAGAAGTGACTAGAGCAAGGAATGTTTGTCAGGTGCAGAAACCAAAGCTAGGGCAGGGCATCAGTGTCTGGGGCCACCAGTAGCAGTTTTTGCCTTGATTTGTCCATTCTCCATAATCATTTGCTTTTAATGCTTACAGAAAGTCATTTTTCATTATTTGTGAGTGAATGATTATAGATATAACTGTGATATGAAGTTTAAAGATTCAGTGAAACTGTTTATTGCTGGCAAAAGTTGGTGTCTGACTCATCTGACTGTTAAGTTGTTAAAATTTGGTATAACTTCTGAAAAGACATTGAGCAGTATTTATTTATGATGGAGTTATGCATTCATAACTTGTAGTTTTAGTTTTAGAAACCTCTGTTAAAGGATTATAGATGTAGAAAATGTTCATGTTCAAAGATGTTTCCTGTAGCTGGGCATTATGGCCTAAAATTGTAATTCCATTGCTTGGGAAACTGAGGTAGGAGGATCATGAATTTGAGGGTTTCTTGGACTATATACCAAGTTTCAGACCATTTGGGTTACATAGAGAGACTCTCAAAAAAAGTCATGGAAGAATTGCATTTATATGGGTATGGTGAGCCCATGTTGCCATCACCTGTTTGTTCGGTGCCCAGTGGGATAGCGACTAGCCCTTTGACAGCTTAGTCTTACTTCTAGGAGGGGTATGTGCATCTATGGAATTAAGGCTTCTAGTTGACCAGTTGATAGAAAGAGGTTGTTTGTGAGTTTAAAGCTTATATATTATGAAGTGCTTCTTTGATAGAGAAAATAAGTTGTGTTAAACACACACACACACACACACACACACACACACATGCCAACCAGGGACTGGCGAGATGGCTGAATGAGTAAGAACACTTGTTACCAAGTCTAATCAACTGGGTTTAATTTCCAGAACCCAAATGATGAGACAGTGAGGGGATGGGGAAATTGGTGGGGGTGGGGTCATACAAGTATAAAGCAAAGGTTAACTAGGGTACAACATAGTTTTGTTTACTTTCTTGTGTGTGATGTGCATGTGTGGGTGTACCATGTGCCATGGTTCCTGAGTGTCGAGGTCAGAGGACAGCTTTAGAGTCAACTTTGGCCTTCCAGAGATTGAACTCCAGTTATTAGGCCTGGCAGCAGCTCCTTACCCACTGAGCCATCATTTTTCTAATGGCTCATGGATTGAGGGACTCTAAACCATAAGTGGTTTGGCTACTCTACTAAGAAAGGCAAAAGTGACATTTTTATAGCAAGAGTGAAGAAAAGCAAAGAAAATATTTGGTTGTGGTTGTACAGTTGTCCTGTCCATTCTCTTCAAAGATTCCCTGGCTACAGAGTTACAGGTTAGATGTAGTTGTGGTTGACTGGCCGAGCTTAGATTCTCTTTTACTGTAATGTAAGCAAGCATTTACAAGAAATAGATCAAGTCAGTTTTGCTTGTGTTTACAAGTTAGGCAAGGCTAAAATCGCCTATGTGGTCTAAATGACTGTCTGCTCAGGGTGGTCTCCATTTTAAGTTACTTTCACAAGAGCAAATTCCATCTTTTTTATTTTGTAAGAAAAAAATTGAAGGCAAAAATTTGTTTAGATATTAATTTTTCTAGTGTCAGTAAAGTATGAATATTAAAATGACATGGTGAATTACCACCTTAGACTCTTCCAATTATATATCTCATAACTGAAATAATATCAGCTTGCACATTAAGTGCTATGGCCAGTTAGGTGAGTTTTTTAACTGTGCATGGTAATTTTTCTGTATGTGATATCAAATCATGCACAAAATTTAACAAGTGTGTGAGCATATTTAAATCAGGAAAATACCAGGCAAGTTGTTTCCTTTGTAAACTGCTCTGTCCAAAGCATTCTGTGTATTATCAGAATGAAAAATGACAGCACTTTGTCATCTGCTCAAATTGATTCTGCACTCTTCAGGATGACAGCTGAAAAGGCCCACAGGTGCCATATAAAGAGGTGACCATGTTGTCATATTTCATTTCGGCATCCCTCTGCAAAGCCATAATTACCTAATTAGGTTGTTAATTAGGAGATTAGCATTTCACTATATTGATAGAATGCTCTTTACCAGTGTGGGGCTAGATACAGATTTGTCTGCCCTAATTTATAATCTCTGCCTGTTTTGTACTTATTTATTTGCTTAAGCTCCTTGTGCGGAGCAATTGAGTTTATCTGAGAAACAGTTTGTTTACAAGCTAATGAAGCTTTGATAACTCACGGAAGTTGCTGAGCTAAGGTATGAACAAAACTAAAGAATGGCCACAGCCCCAAAGAGATTGTGAAAATTCTGAATTGGTAGAACTTCTATTGCATAGGCAACAAACACATAAGAATCCAGATTGTTGGTCTAAAGCCCAAAATGCAAAATCTGAATGTGAAGTGTGACAGATGTGTGTGCCCTAAACCAGGCATAGGGCTTAGCTTTAGTTGTATTGAAATGATGCACTCTTTTCATTTGTAGTTGAGAAACTGAAGCTTGCTCAGTGACTTGAGAATAAGTATATCCACTCCCTTAGTTATGAGTCCGGTTTTATTTCACTTGTACCTTCTGTCCCTTGGTCTTTGCTGGGGACAATTTTTAACCATTCTTTAGCCTGAGTCCTTTTGGGATTTGAAGTATTTCATAGTATCCTTACATTGATATTTGGACTATGCATTGTGTCTAACATTCTTTTTAGGGGTGGAGGGAAGGCATCACTTCCTTTCTCAGCATAGTGCCTATAGTTGTATCATAGGTGCCTTCCTTACCTTTTCATTTCAGAGCCTCTTCCTCTAAGCCAATGATTCTCAATCTTCCTAATGATGTGACCCTTTAATATGATTCTTCATGTTTTGGTAACCCCCAACCATAAAATTATTTTTGCTGCTACTTCGTAACTGTAATTTTGCTACTGTTATGAGTCGTAACATAAATAGCTGTGTTTTCTGGTAGTTGTAGGAGACCCCTGTGAAAGGATTGTTTGACCCCCAACCATGGGTTGACAACCACTGCTCTAAGCAGTAGTTTAGCTGCTGCCTTTTTCTTCTTCTTTTTGAGAAAAGAATACATAGGGTCTTTCTATGTAGCCCTGGGAGGCCTGGGGTAGATCAGGCTGGCCTTGAACTCACAGAGATCCACTTGCTTCTTGTCTTCCAGGTGCTGAGATTAAAGGTATGTGCTAAACAGTACTCAGAAGGGTGAAGAAGTTAGATGACAGGGCAGAAAATTTCCAGAGAGAAGTTTCTGTATGGATGAAGGTTGAGTGAGAACACTGAAGTTTGGGTGAGAACAAAGTTCTGTGTGGAGGGAAAGCACTAAAGGATGAGTGGGAAGTGATGCTGCTAGGTAGACAAGGTTCAGAGTTAGGATGGAGTTCAGGAAGTCAGTGAAAAGACTTTAGAGCAAGTTAGGAAGCAATTGTAATAGCTTAGGTGAGGGCCTGTGGCTTGCTTAGGTTATTGAAATAATGAGAACCAGATGAGTTCTTGAGAGAAAAGAGCTAGATTGCACACAATTCTGATTAAATGCCTTTGGGATCCATGGAAAGGAAGGAGTAAATACATTTATGTACATTTCACAATCAATGTCAAAGTGTATCATAGATATGAGGCCTAAGTCTTATTTCCATTTTAACTCCAAGGAAACAACACTAGTAGCTAATTTTCTTAAAATGCTACTAGCTAATATCTGAGAAGGATATGAGCTTTGGAGTATTGGATTGGAGCCCTGTAGTGGGCAGCAGCTTTGTGAGACTGGGAGGAGCTGAGGTCTAGAGAAACCGCATTTTTTCTCAGCTTCTGGTTGGTGGGATCCCATGCATGGCCTTTGTGTTTTCCTCATAACACTTTCGCCTTCTTGTTTCTTGTCATCTGGCTTATCCCAAACCAAATTTCTCCTAAGGACTGCTGACCGAGGCAGTGTATCACCTCTCTGACTTCTCAGGCCAGAGTGCTGATGCTCTTGCACATGGGCATTTTCCTTGAAAGTCAGATGTGCTACTGGACTTGGGCATTGGGATTAGTCTCCCTCAGCTAGAAAGTGGAATGTGCTCCCTCCACACTGATGTATTTCACAGTTCCCTTCCTCCAGGGAAGAAGACTTGAAGCCTTGTGTTTTTGTCCAAGTGATTTCCTACCTGCTTGCTGGCACCAACTCATTTTACAGTTTAAGGTTTTGATTATTGTTAGTTCAACACAGAGAAGAACATAGTTGATACTTTTAGGTTAGTCACTGGAGCCAGAAGAAGTCTTGCATGTTGTCTTAGGGTTTCTGTTGATCTGAAGAGACACTACGACCACAACTCTTGTAAGGAAAACCTTTAATTGGGGCTGGTTTACAGTTCAGAGGTTTAGTCCATTATGATTGTTGAGGCAGGAAGCATGGCAGCCGACAGTGATTGACAGGCCTCAGGAAGTGAGAGAGAAACAGAGACAGACAGAATGGGTCTGGCTTGAGCTTCAGAAACCTCAAAGCCCATCTTCAATGACACAAGTCCTCTAACAAGAACACACCCACTCCAATAAGGCCACACCTCCTAATAGCACCACTCCCTATGAGCCTGTGGGGAGCCATTTTTATTCAAACCACCATAGAAGTAGCATGGATTCTAGCCTTCCTTGTCTGTACTCTGTTTCTTTTTTATTGAGATATGTATGAGTCACATACTATAGCATTCACCCTTTCCAGGGTACAATTCATATATTTGCAACGCTTTTTGACCATCACCACTATCTGTTTAGAACAGTCAGACCCCAGTCGTGTGTCATTCTCCCCTGTCCTGTATCCTGTCCCCCACTTCTCTCCCTCTACTCCTGACATTTACTGCTCTAATTTGCATCTCTATGGTTTTGTTTATTGTTAGCCTTTTATAGAAATAGAGTTGTAGTCTATGGCTTTTTGTATCTGGGCTCTTTTGCCTAGCAAAATGTTGAAATGTTACGTCTTATTTCCCTTTCTTATCGCATGTGTGCCACCTCTTGTTTATCCTTTCACCAGTGGGCTTTTTGGTTATTTCTGCTTTTTGCTATTATGCTGTTTTGCATATGTGTGAACAAACTTGTATGTGAACATGTATGTTCAGTTCTCTAGGGTGCATGTTGAGCCTACTGCTCACATGGTAACTCTGTGTTTATAAACATTGTGAGGCTCTGCCCAGTTGTCTCCCCATAGTGATTGTACCATGCTTACACTCCCAGCATATCTTTACGAGGCTCTGTTAGACAGTGGTGGAAGCCAAAAAAAGGTTCGTTGTGATTTCCTCACAAGGACAATCCACTGGGAGCTTCTTTCTTACAGGGAACAGTGTGAGCTTCGAAGCCTGTGAAGAGAGGAACCGCTTAGAATTTGGAAGTTTATGTTGCATGCTTGAATACAGGCAGAGTGTATGTGTGTGTGTGTACACATGTGAGTCTGTGTGTATGTGCATGTGTCAGTTTGCCTATCTGTCTCTTACTCTGTCTCAGTCTCTCTTTCTCTCTCTGTGTCTCTAATACAGCTTCTGGGTTTTCTTCGTAGGGCTTCATGCTTTTGAGCCTATATTTATTCTGTTGCTGTTGCTGTTTCTTGGGCTTTCTTGCTGTACACATTCCCTGGTCAAGTTCATTAACTTATGACTTCATCTGTCACATGTATGTTGATATCTTCCAGATTTACTCAGTTTTCTCCAGAGCTACAGGTATGTCTCCCTCCTACCCCCAGTGGTTTAGCTGTATAGCTCAAGTTGGTCTCAAACATGTGACCTTCTTGCCTCTGCCTCCAAAGAACTAGTGTTACAAGTGTAATTTGGGTCTTGCTGATCTCTTTAGGTAGTCCATTTTCAAGTTCATTGTGTCTGAAATTAACTCGTTATCTGCACCCGCACCCCTATCTGTTAACCTGCTCTTGTTAAAACTCTTTTAAAAAACGTTTGTGTATCACATACATAGAGGTCAGAAAACAACTTTCAAGAGTCAGTTCTGTGTTATGTGGACTCTGGGGATCAAACTCAGATGAGTCTTGGTAGCAAGCGTCTTTACTTGCTAAGGCATTTCTGTGACCTGTTTCATTGTTGACAGTGTAAATGTTCCCTTCTGCATTCACTCAGTCATCAAGTTCTCCTTTTTATCTCTGGAATAGTTCCTGAGTTTACGAAAGCATCTGTGGCTTCACTTGAGATTTCATCCTCTCTTCCTTGGGCTGTTGTCACAGCTTCACAGCAGTCTTCTGCCTTGTCCATTAGATGAATCTTCTGTGTAACGTGATGCCCTAGCAGTCTTTGAAATGCCAATTTAATCAGCAACTTTGAACGCTGTGTAGGTTTAGTTAATAAATACATGTTCTGCTATTTCTTGCTTTAGTACAGACTGTATTGAAGGTTGCTGCTTGGCCTGTCTTTTAACTATCCCAACTTCTTTCTCATCGTTGCAGATTCATCATAAACCAGGGACTAATAGCAACAGTAATAGTAGGCATCTGGGTAGGGCCTGTCATGGGCCAGGCAGTATCATAAGTACATAACATTCATTTATTCAGTCAGTCTTTCCAGTTCTGAGTAGCCATCAAAATGATTCCCGTTTCCAGATGAGGAAATAACCATAGAGGTTGTTACTCTCAATAGACCCTATAGTTAGTGCCACATCCAGATTTGGACCTAAGCAGCTTTATACTTGATTGTTCTCAGCCCCTCAGACCTGCCTCCTGCTGACTCCCCCCCACCTTCCCTTGAGTTGTCTCACTATAAGGATCCTGTCTTTGATTCCATACCATCCATGGAAAAGGGAATTTTATTGCAAACTTTCTGGTCAAGGAGCCAGCATTACAGAGCAGTGTCAGCTCTTTTGCGACTGCTCTTCAGGTAGGTAAGTTGAAGTGATGACTTTCATTGTCTTGGTCACAATGTCTTGGGAAGCCTTGTGTGAGCTGCCAATTTCATTTAGCCATCTGTTTGTTGTAATTCTGTAGCACACCATTGAAATCCAGTGTGGCTCTCATGCTTTATGGTGACCATTTGTATTCTTGTGTTTTCTTCACTGTCTGAATTTCCCCTTATGGATAAGGACTGCAGCTGAGCACTTGTAACCCTGACTCCCTGTGTGTCCTCAGTGTGCACAGTAGGTTCGAGAGTGTGGTAAGTAGACTTAGGGGCAGAATGTGTAGTTTCAGGGTAGAGTGCTGGAGCCAGCCTGC